>VWYN01017538.1:1569-21879 GCA_013400075.1 Hippolais icterina | reverse complement strand
GGTTTGGGTATGGGGAAGGAATTATTCCCTGGGAGGCGCTGGAATAGAATTCCTGGAGAAGTTGCCCCTGGAAATGTCCAAGGCCAGCTTGGATGGGGCTGGGAGCAGCCTGGGATAGTGGAAGGTGTCCCTGCCTGTGGCTGGGGGGAATGAGATGATGATGATGATGATGATGAGGATATTTCAAGCCCTTTCCTACCCAAACCATTCCGTGATTCCAAGACTCCACTCCTAAGGGAGATCCCTGCACCCAGCACAGCCACATTCCCATTTTCCCCCTTTTTTTTCCCTCCCAGTGGCATCAGTGTCCAGTGGGAGGTGACTCTGGATGAGCTTTAAGGTCCCTTCCAACCCAACCCATCCCAGAATTCTTTATCTCCTGTCTGGGAATGTTTTCTCCAGAGGAATCCCCGGATGCCCCAGGGCAGAGTTTGTTCCCTGGGATAATCAACTTCCTTCGGAAGCTTCCCGGGCGGGAGGGCCCCGTGTGGCAGAACAGATTTGCAGTATTACTTTCCCCCATTTCTCAGTTTCATTCAGCAAAACGCAATTTCATTTCCAGTGACATAAATGCCAAGCAGGATTAGATCAGCTGCTGCCTCCTGCAGCCTCTCTGGAGGACGGGACCTGGGCAATCTGAAATGTTATCAGCAGAACTGTTTGGGAAAGCAGGGCAATCAGCCGGATTACAGCTGGATGGAGGATCACTTGGAGCGACAGATGGCTCAAAAATAAGCCTTAAAATGAGAAAAAACCCACCCAAACCCTCTGAAACAATGCCCCAGAGCAGGCCAGGAGTGCTCAGGTTCAGTTATTAAAGGAGAAGTCACAGCAGGAAGGAGCCAGCTCTCCAAAAATACAGGGAATGTCTCCAGCAAAGCCCCAGGAGCAGCTGGGAGAACTGGACTCTGCACACCGGTGCCACTGGCAGGAAAAAAAGGGGGAAAATGGGAATGTGGCCGTGCTGAGGCCAGGGAATGTCTCCTGTGCTGGGGGCAGGGATCTCCCTCAGGGGGATCCACCAGGAGATGCTCCAGCCTCTTCCCAGCATTCCAGAACCTGTTACAGCAGCTTTTTCCCTGGAAATAGGAGCAGGTTTCTCTCCTCTGCCATCCCACCCTGCGTGGCCTTGGCTCCTTTAAAAGCCTCTGGCCAAAATCCAGGGAATTCATCCAGCCTGGATCATTCCCATCCATATGCTGGGGAGCAGCAGCCGGGACAGCTCGGAGCAGGGCCTGGGCTCACTCTCATCCCAGAAATTTGGCTTTTCCCCTCGCCACAAAAACATTACATTCACCCCAGGAATTCCATCCACACAGTTCCTGCAAAGCTGCTCCTGACCACGCTCTGCACTGAAGTCAATAATTAATGGCCCCCAAATCATCAGCACAATGCCTGAAATCAGCTTTGTTTGGCTGGTTAACCACAAAGAATTAATTTTTGAAATACAATGCAGCACTCCTACTGATTTATGGCCCCTTTTAAAATGTATTATTAAATATATTGTTATATTTAGGCTGAAGATATCTCAAATCTCGTGGATCAGAAAGGAGAACGAGGCTCTGCCTTTTTCCTTTTAGGTGTGAACGGAGCCCTGGGCTATGAAGGGCTGGGATATTTAAGACTGGGATACACCACAACCCCTCGCAGGCAAAAAGGAACAACAGGGACCCTGGCTGGAGGAATCTGCACAAGAAATGAAGGTGAATTATGGAATTTTTCCTTGGAAAAATCCTGCAGCCACACCCCACAGCTGCCCAGAGGCTCTGGATGCCCGTCACAGGTGGCATTGCATCCATGGAAGGTGGCAGGACACGCACACAGGGAGGGCAAAGAACCATTTCCCAACACTTTGATGACACCTTAGCAACGATTCCACGATCTTTATCCAGCTCCTGCCTCCCTGGAACACCGGGATCAAAGACCTCCTGGTTGTCATTAGCAGGCAAACCCAATAGAAGTTGTTTACTTGGGCCGAGTTAATGGCACTGGAAATATTTAATCAAAAAATGGACACACTCCCCCCTATTACTGCCAAGATGATTCAGAAGGGGCCACTTAAATCTGGTTTGTCAAGCCATTACTCATCCCCCTGCTAATGGAGCTTTGTGGAGAGTCCCTTTGAAAAATGCACTTTGGTGATCCGCGGGCACCGGGAGATGAAACACGCCGGGGGAACGTGGCAGGGGCTGCAGCTGGGGAGGGAAATGGGGATGTGTGCAGTCTGTGTTTGAAAAAAACCTCGGCTTAGTCATCCCTGCAGCCCAGGGAGAGGAGCTGGAGAGGCTGGAGGGGGAGATGGGTTCAAGGAGAGGGGAATTCTTGAGGAAAACGGGAGCCGCGGCTGGGAGCGACCTCTGAGCAGCCTGAGCGGGACGTGAAGGGATGGGAGAGGATTGGGAGAGATTTGGGAAGGTTGAAGGGTCTTGGAATAGAAGGAGAGGGTGAAAATGTTGGAGGGCACAGGGGAAAGCTGGGGGTGTGCCTTGTTTGGGCACAGGGAGTTCGTTATGGGATTCCCTTTGGGAAATTGAATCTCAGAATGGGTTGGGGGGACCTCAAAGCTGATCCCATTCCAGGGACACCTTCCACCATCCCAGGCTGCTCCAAACCCCATCCAACCCAGCCTTGGGCACTGCCAGGGATCCAGGGGCAGCCACAGCTCCTCTGGGAATTCTATTTTTTCCCTCCTCACCCTCCCACAGAGGAATTCCTTCCCAATATCCCATCTCTCCCTGCCCTCTGTCAGTTTGAACCCATTCTCCCTGTCCTGGCACTCCAGGCCCTTGTAAAAAATTCTCTCTCCATCTTTCTTGCAGATTCCCTTTAGGCACTGAAATTCACAATTCGCTCACCCCAAATCCTCTTCTCCAGGCTGAACATTCCCAGTTCCAGTTAATCCTGATAAACCAGGGCTGTTCTCCTTCTCAAAGCCAGGAAAGCTCTGAGCACCCTGACACGGGAACATTTGATCCTGCCTTAGAGCCTGAGGAGGGACCAGCTGAGCTGAGCTCTGTTTGTTCTGATTTTTGGGACCAAAAGGTCCCTTTGGATCTTGGGATCTGAGTCATTCCTCGGGTGGGTAACTCAGGTTTTCCACAGGCTGATGGAGCTCAGGGGCAGCACAGCTGGAGGAACCTCCAGCCCTTTTATCTCCTGCGCTTGGTCCAGCCCCAATTTTGATGCCTAAAGAGGGAAATGCTCCCAAATTGCTGAAATCCCAAGGTTTGATAGCACAGGAATGATCATCTGGAGGCAGCACCTCCTCCGTGCTCGGATCAAACACGGAGCCAGGAGAACAAACCTGGGGCAAAATCCACCTTTCCTCCCCTCCAGCAAACCCAAAGCAACCCCAGCAACCACCTTGAGCTTCTTTTTGTCCCGGAAAAACAAAATCTGGGAGAGCCCCGGGCGCTGCAGCCTCAGCCAAGGCAGGCAGATGGGAACCTTGGAGCTCCGTGCTGCTCTTCCCGGGAATTATTGATCCCTCCTTTCAGCCACCAGCACGGGACTAAAGCAGCAATCAAAGCCCATCCACCAGGATCAGAGAGGGAGAGCAAAAAGACAAAAAGGCACAAAAGCAGGGGCTGTGTTTGCCAGCAGCTGGAATGAGCCTGGAGTTCCAGCTCTGGCTGAGCTCAGGAATTCTGGAATCGTGGAATGCCCTGAGCTGGGAGGGAGCTGGACACAGAGTGCAGCTCCTGCCCTGCTCAGACACTGCAAAAATCCCACCCTGGGCATCCCTGGGAGCGCTGTCCGAACACTCCGGGGTTGTGCCCATTCCCTGGGGAGCTGTTCCAGAGCCCGGCACCCTCTAGGGAAGAACTTTTCCCTAAAATCCAACCTCAGCCTCGCCTGGCACAGCAGAGCTCTCCATGGGCCTCAGGGGAAGCTGCATTTGTGCCTGAGGAATTGAAAAATAACAACAACGGCAGCACCAGCATCCCTCCTGCTCCCTGAGATGAGAGCAGCTCGCCCTGCTGAGGCAGGNTGAGATGAGAGCGGCTCGCCCTGCTGAGGCAGGGAAGGACAGCAAGGTCAGGAAGGAATTCCAAGGCAAAGAGAAGGACAGCAAGGTCAGGCAGGAATTCCAGAGTGGAATGAAGAACAGCAGAGGTCAGGAAGGAATTACAAGGCAAGAGGAAGGACACTAAGATCAGGAAGGAATTCCAAGGCAGAAGGAAGGACAGCAGAAGTCAGGAAGGAATTCCAAGGTGAAGGAAGGACACCAAGGTCAGACAGGAATTCCAAGGCAAAGAGAAAGACAGCAGAGATCAGGAAGAATTCCAAGGCAAAAGGAAGGAGACCAGAGATCAGAAAGGAATTCCAAGACAAAGAGAAGGACAGCAGAGGTCAGGAAGGAATTCCAGGATGGAGAGGAGGACACCAGAGGTCAGGAAGGAATTCCAGGATGGAGAGAAGGACACCAAGGTCAGGAAGGAATTCCAAGGCAAAGAGAAGAACATCAAGCTCAGGAAGGAATTCCAGGATGGAGAGAAGAACATCAAGGTCAGGAAGGAATTCCAAGGGGAAGGGAAGGATACCAAGGTCAGGCAGGAATTCCAAGACGGAGCTTTCCTTCAGCACAGTGGGATCACCCGGACACTGCACGGAGTGAAATCCTGGAATTTCTGAGTGGGAACACAAAGCAGCAGGAGAGCTCAGCGAGTCCTGCTCCCCATCACCTGTTTACATCCCATAATTCCATCCAGGCACTGGATTTGCACCTGGCAGAATTCCAGAGTCTGGAGATGGCCCAGTGCTCTCACATTTTCACCTTCCTGGCAAAAAAAAAATCCCTCCAATGAAATGAAATTCTGTGAAACCACCACCAAATATTCGCAGAAATCACTGTGCTGCTCTTGCCACATTTATCCCTAACATTGAGAGGAGAACAAAAAAAATCTGGAAAACAGAACTTCAAACCGAGGAGGTGACTTCCCATCGGATTTTTCCTCATCCCTTTTGCAGGATGCCTCGCCCCCAGGCATGTCCTGGATTTCAGTGTGGTTTTATCGTTATGGGAACAAAACAATACAGGAAAAAATAAAAACCAGTGGTTCTAATTTGATATAACGGCATAAAAATCACTGCTAAAACAATGCTAAATCACTGCTAAAATAATGAAATTCAGCTGGATTATATAATGACAATAATAATAATAATTATACATATATTATTATTATTAAGCCCTAATTACAGCAGCACTAATTAAAATTATTGCCATTCACCACCGCTCTGAGGTTGGTGAACACCTGAGACTCTCCCCAGGCACGAGGGGATGAGTTTGGTTTTGGGGGTCATTGGTCCAGCCTTGGTGAGCTGGGCAAAGGTGGCTGTTAATGAACTCTAATTACCCACCACTAATTACAGCACCTCTCCAATCACCCCAAGATTCCCAGGCTCTGCCGACCCCCTGCCACATCCCACACCCAGCTGGGGAGGAGGTGTCAGCTCTGAAAAATAAACAAACAGGGATTTCACTGGATTCCCCAGCCCTGGCAGTGCCCAAGGCCAGCTTGGACAAGGGGACTGTGGAAGGTCCCTGCCCATGGATCCCTTCCAACCCAAACCCTTCTGGGATTATTTCATTTGCAACTTTCTCTTTTCCATGCCCCAGTCAAGATTTTCCCTCTGTTTTTTCCCAGCCCTGCTGTGGCTCTGAAGTGAAGCAGCTCCTGCAGGGAGAGCCCCGAGGGGCAGACACAGAACCAGAGCTCATCCCAGAGCCCACGGCTGCTCCAGGGCCTGGATCCACCTCCTGCGCCCAGGTGGTGCCTTAAATTTCAGTTTTCATCTTTTTCAGGCTCTGTGGTGCCCAGGGTGCAGCTCTGAGCTCACAGTCAGTGTCACTCAGCTCTCTGCACACAGCAGGGACACAAAACAAATCCTTGTCCTGCTGCACACCAAGGACAACTTTCAGCCCAACAGCACAAACAAGGGTGGCTGGAGGGAGGAACAAGAAGGATGGGAGCTCACAGCCTGGAGCTGGAACTGGACAATTCAACCCCAAAGTGCAAATGAACCAAAACTTAGAAAAGTGTGAGACCTCCTCACTGGTCAGCCATTTTGTGCCCATTTTTTGACCATTCTGTGATCATTTTGGGTCCATTTTTGGTCCATTTTCTGCCCATTTTGGGTGTAGTCCTGGTCAGGCTCTTGTCCTGCCCAAGGTGTTCCCTAAAGATCTATCAATAAATATTTATTAATATTTACATTATTATTATTAATAATAATATTAGTATTTATTCATATTTATTAATAAATACTTTATTCTCCAGCTCTGCCCAGTCTCTGCTCCAGCCCAAGGCATCACAAGAAAAAGCCAAACTGATCCAAACCCTCCAGGCAGGGATGGAACAGGTTGAATTTGAGAGTGGCAGGGAGAGGATTCAGCCTGCAGCTCCTGCCTGGTGCCTTCAATAAACTCCCAAATCTCCCTGTGGAAACACCAAACCCTGAGATGCTCCCCAACTCGCCCTGATGGCAAATCCTCCTCGTGGAGCTCCCAAATCTCCAGCCCCAACCCTGAGATGCTCCCCAACTCGCCCTGATGGCAAATCCTCCTCGTGGAGCTCCCAAATCTCCAGCCCCAACCCTGAGATGCTCCCCAACTCGCCCTGATGGCAAATCCTCCTCGTGGAGCTCCCAAATCTCCAGCCCCAACCCTGAGATGCTCCCCAACTCGCCCTGATGGCAAATCCTCCTCGTGGAGCTCCCAAATCTCCACCACCAACCCTGAGATGTTCCCAAAATGGCCCCGATGGCAAATCCTCCTTGTGGAGCTCCCAAATCTCCACCACCAACCCTGAGATGTTCCCAAAATGGCCCCGATGGCAAATCCTCCTCGTGGGGCTCCCAAACCCCCCTGTGGAAACACCAAACCCTGAGATGCTCCCAAACTGGCCCCGATGGCAAACCCTCCTCGTGGAGCTCCCAAATCTCCACCATCGACCCTGAGATGTTCCCAAACTGGCCCCGATGGCAAATCCTCCTCGTGGGGCTCCCAAATCTCCAGCACTGACCCTGAGATGTTCCCAAACTGGCCCCAATGACAAATCCCCCTCGTGGGGCTCCCAAATCTCCACCACCGACCCTGAGGTGCTCCCAAACTGGCCCCAATGACAAATCCTCCTCGTGGGGCTCCCAAATCAAGGCAGCCCGTGCTGAAAGCTGCCGGATTATTCCATTTGGTGCATCTCAAGCAATCCCTGGCTCCAGCTCGGGGCTGGAGGAGGTGGCGAGGGTTTCCATGGCGATGAGCTGGCATTGCCTTGGTGACCACGGGGCTGTCGAAGCGCCCTGACCTGGGCACAGCTGAGCGCAGCACGGAATTTCCTCCTTTCCTCCTTCCCCGCCTAACGATGGCTTTGATGGGAGCTCAGCCGCAGCCAGGAGTTGCCTCAGGTGGTTGTGCAGAGCCAGGGAAGCATCCCCAGCAACCCTGAATTAACCTTTCCCTCGGTGGGCAGCAAAGCCAGGCCAGCTCCCATCCTGGCTGCTCCTCAGCCGCTGGAAAACGAGGAGGAGGAAGCCCAGCACTTCATTAGCCCAGACATCAAAAAGCAAATTAATCTATCAGCGTTTAAACCGCTTAAGAGAGGTCACGCTGAGAGACAGGAGTGTTAACGAGGTGCAGGAGGAGCTGGCACATCAAAAAGCAGCTTTGCAGTTTTTCCTCCCAGGTGAGGAGTTCAGAACTGAGCCTGCCTCCCTCCGAACCATCTCCAGATAAAGTTGGTGTCATCACAAAAGCCTCACCCCGAGCTCACGTGGCAGGAGATTTGTTGCATCTCTGCCTTTTGAGANTTCCCTTCCCCTCTGGCTGCACCGACTCCTGCCCCAACCCTGATCCCACTGCAGCATTCCCCGACTTCCTTCTCAAATCCACTCCACAACCCCAACGTGGTTACCAGGGAGATGCTAAAAAACCTTCGGGGTGCAGAACTGGGCACGGCAGAAATGTGGGAGAGCAGCAAAGGCTGGGAGAGTGGAGTGAGGAGGGAATTGGGAATTCCCTGCTGGGGGTGCCAGTCTGGATCCACTCAAGGAATTATGGAATCACAGAATGTCCTGATTGGAATGGACCCACACCATCCAGCCCTGCACAGACACCCCAAAACCCCACCCTGGGCATCCCTGGAGTGGTGTCCAAACTCTCCTGGAGCTCTGGCAGCCCCGGGGCTGTGCCCATTCCGTGGGGATTCAGGGCATTGCTCAGCACCCTCTAGGGAAAAACCTTTCCCTAAAATCCAACCTGACCCTCCCTGGCCCAGCTCCAGCCATTCCCTGATCCCAGGAGCTGCAGATCCCGAGGAGTTTCCCCTCAGCCTCCTCCTCCCCAGGCTGACTGAGGCACGAAGTCCATGGACACGGCCAAAACTTCTCACCCTGCTGACACCACTCCCTGGAGCACACAGAGCCCGAACCCGAGTGCAGTGACCCCAAAGACACAGCCCCGTGTCCCACCGAGCCCTGCCGCTCCAAGCACACCATTTCCCAGCACATTTGGTGCTTTCCAGGCCAAATTCCTCGTTCAAACAAAAGTCAGAAGTGATTTTTGTGTTATTTCAGCAAACCTCCCCTTGAGATCACCCAGCCACGACTTCACACTTCAGCCAGGGTGAGTGAGGAGGGATGAGGGGACAGTGCCAGCGTGGCAGGGGACACAGGGCAGCCTGGGGGACAGGCAGAGCACCCCCAGCAATGGGGACATCTGGAGAACACACCAGAAACGTTCTGGAGCATCCTCTGCCTCCCGCTGAGTGCTCACCCCTGGGATTTGGACACGTGGCTGCACCAAGCCTGCGTTCAAATCTTTTTAATTCAGATTTTTTTTAAGCATCCCCCAAGGCTCCCCAGCCTGCGTTTTCCCTCTGTAACAAACAAGGGCAAAGAATCCCATTTGGGGTTTCCAGGGTTTCCAACAAAGATACACCATTAGGAAAGTACTGGCTGCAGATGATGATGAATAACCCCGGGCTGGAGAAGCTCGGAGCAGATCTGTTCCTCAGGCAGGTGTGATGACACAAAGCCGTCTGCAGGGCTGTTTTACAAGCTTTCCCCCGAGCCCAAACTTGTTAACCTTCATTTCCCTGCCTGTTTTGCAGAGGAGTGACAGCTGCAGCCATAAATCCAGCGCTCAGGTTTCCTGTCAGAGTTACAAAAAAATCAAACGTGGATGAAAACCCAGCGCTGTCACACCCTGACAAGCAAGGAGGAGGGGAGGGGAAAAGAAAAAAAAAAAGGAGTGGGAGGAAATCATCCAGGGCTTTAAAACAATTCCTGAAATACAAAAGGACTTGTGCAAGTCGGGTGGGAAACATCCAGTGCACGGTTTGCTGCCCTCAGTGCCTGTCTGGCAGTCTGAGCCTGCCTGCCCATCACCCTGGCCACGTTCAGCTCAGCCTCAGGAACAGGGAAAAGCTGTTCCTGGGAAAGGCAGAGCTGAGGAACATCCCCCAGCCACCAAATTCCCCCCAGGGAGAGATTCCTGCTGCTCTGGGGGTGTCTGAGAGCCTGGCAGGGAGAAGGGAGGGATGGAAATCCATCCCATCGTTCCGGCCTGGAATGGAGGGGCACAGCCAGGGGGAGGAGAGGAATGGGAAAGAAAACACTTTCAGAAGTGGGTTTGGGGGGTTATGAGCTGCTCCCCTCATCACTTCTGCCTCTGATGCTTCCAGAGGCACAAACTGGGATTATTTGTGGCACTCCCCTGTCTCAGCCTCGGAGCCAAGGAGTGTGCTGCTCTCTGCTCCTGGCAGCTCCTGAGCCTTCACCAGCTCCGGGGAGGGCTCTGCAGCACACACAGGTCACTGCTGAGCAGATAATTGCCCGGCAACCCACGCTGTTCCCACTGTCCTCTCTCTGCCTCAAAATCATTTCCACAAACGCCTTCCAACTCTTTGTCCTCCCAGCGGCAGCCCCGGGACAAGCGATGCCCTCAGGGGGGAGGTTTTGCCTCTCAAACCCGTCAGGAATGAAAGGAAAATGCTGATTTCTCTCCCCTGTCCTGCTCTCTCCCCGTGGTTTGATTTATTCCCGTTTATTGATGGGATTTGGGGCGGTTCAGGGCTGGGAAATTCCTGCCTGGGGAGCAGAATTTGTGCCCCACTGCTCCAGGTGCAGTTCTGGGAGCTGCCAGCACCCTGCAGCCTCCCATCCCACCCCAATCCCAAAGAACTGGGACCAATCCATGTATAGTCATGTTGAGAGACAGGGAATTACAGGATCCATCTGTCTGCAGCAAAGCCAATTCCCTCTGGAGTATATAAAATTAATTTTTTTTTTTTTGGATGTTGCTTTCTCTTTTTTTCCCAACTTTTCAGATTTGTCTGCCTGTGGGACAAGGAGAGGACAGGGAGAGAGGAGATGTGAATCTGCACAGGGATCAGGCAGGAGAGAAAACTCCTGGGAAAGTGATCTCCTGGCCCATCCTCCCTGCTCTGAAAAAAAAAAATCTTTGCCACTGATGCTCCGAGGGCTGTGCTCAGGGTTTTTTCCCAAATTGGGAGTCAGGCTGTCTTTAGGGCTGTAAACCAGACAGTGCAAACAAAAATAGAGCTCGAAAAGAATGCGAGCAGGGATGCCAAACCTCCCTCATTTCCAAGAGTCTCGCTCCTCTCACATCAGCTTTCCGCCCCGCTCCTAAAAAAGCATCCCCGTGTTGGAACACAAACCCCAGAAAGAGATTTCAAGGTGACATTTGCAGCTTCATTCATAATTCTGGGAGCTCTGGCTGTCCTGGGTGGGGAATTCTGGTTCAAACCTGAGGAAAATCCCTGCCTGGGCAGGGGGATGGAGCAGTTTGGGTGTGCCCAGGGGGAAGGAGCTGCATTTCCACCCTGAGCATCTTTAATCCACACCTGGCTGCTCCTTCCATGCCTCCACAACGTTTTTCTCTGTTAAATCTGATTTAGAGGTGCAAGGCTCTGTTCCCATTCCCTGTTTGATCATGACAAAGTCACTAAAATTGGAAAAGATTTCCAAGGTCACCCAAACGCCACCAACCCACATCACAAAATGCCACATCCACTGATTTTTCCAACATTTCCACCTCACCACTGCCCTAGGTAGTTTTCCAGTGTTTAACCACTGTCCCAGTGAGGAAATATTTCCTAAAATCCCTGATAGACCAGGCTGGCACTGAGCACATCACAATCCTTGTCTCAGGGAATGAAAAAATCCCAGGAAACAAAAGATGGATGCAGGAACACCCTCAGCTGACGGTGTTCCTGCTACACCAGCAGCTCCACCCATCCTGTGCCAACCCAAACCATCCCTTGCTCCCCAAGGTGCCAAAGCTTCCCTGCCTCAGCCTTTCACAATTCCCTCTCTGCTCTCCCTGCCTTGTCCCTGCTTTTCCTGCAGGGTGGGAGCTGCTGCCACGTGCAGCTGGAGGGACCTGCCTGGGGCACTGTGACACCTCTGGGGTCCCTGATCACAGCTGGCACTGTCCCCACTCGCCCTTTGTCACCGCCCCGCTGAGGAACAGGGATTTGCTCCCCTGCTCAAAGCCACCCCACGGATTTTGGTTGCAATGCCAGATGTATTCTATTCCCATCAGCTGGGAGGTGTTTATCTTTATCTCCTCCATGACCCTCATAACTCTGGGGGGATCTGTTGATGGGCAGCTGTTAAACCAGCTGGAGAAGTGTTTTCTTCATCCCTTCCAGGACCCACCCTCCCTGCAGGGGATTCCTGCTGTCCATGGGCCACCCAGGCTCACTGCAGGGCTGAGACAATGACATCATCCCATGGGGAGAGGCTCCGCCCTGGGGGAGGAGCCAAGAATTCCCACCTGGATAAAACCTGGGATTCAGAACAGCAGGGCAGCCTTTTCCCAAGCATTCCTACCTGGACATAATCTGGGATTTGGAACACCAGGGCAGCTTCTTCCCAAGCATTCCTACCCGGATAAAACCTGGGATTCAGAACAGCAGGACAGACTTTTCCCAAGCATTCCTACTTGGATAAAACCTGGGATTCAGAACAGCAGCACAGCCTTTTTGCACTGCATTCCCAGAGGGAAACGGGGCCCATCTCAGCACCACTGGACCTTCAGAAAAAATTCCACCCTTGTACAGGATCATTGATGATCCTATAGGATCCTTGCTCCAACAGAACCACATCTGTCGCTGCAGGAGGATTTATCTGAACTGCTCCCAACACCCTGACCAACAGAGTGTCAGATCATGTTCTGACTCTGTCAGAGTTTTCTTTTTTGTTTGTTTGGGGCTTTTTTTTTGTACTACTACATTTTTAATATTCCTATTCCCGAACTGTTATCCCTATTCCCATATCCTTGCCTGAAACCCCCTTAATTCCAAAATGATAATAATTCAGAGGGAGGGGGTTTACATTCTCCATTCCACAGGAAGCTCTGGCTTTTCCCTGGCAGACTCCTGTCTTTCCAAACCCAGCCCCAGATGAAAAGCTCGGATCTGGGTGTGCAGAGGGCCCAGACTCACCAAAACCCCTCTCAGTGGCTGTGGAAGCCACGTCACCCCCGTGTCCCTCTGCACAGAGCGACCACACGGTGCCAGCCCTGCCCGGAGCACATCAGAGCCACTGCCCCAGCAGGAGGGGCTGCCTGGGATTTACACACACATTCCTGGGGGAATGCAGCTCGTAGCAGTGCTCTGCTCTCCTGGGCTCTGCATCCCGCTGGGTTTATTTTACCTGCCAGCTCAAACACAAACAACCCGGCTGCAGCCGCCAGCTGCCGGCCCCGCGCCACCCCGGGGCTTTGAGTGGGATCTGGGGATGGATCCAGATGGAAAAAAAACCACATTTTAGGGGGTCCTGCAGGCTGTGGGGCTGAGCACACCCCTGTCACTGTCACCTGCCTGGGGTGACACATCCCAATCCCTCACCAGAGACAACAACTTGTGAGAACGAGGTTGGGACGGTGATGGGATGGATGGAAATGAGAGATCTCTGCAGTCAGGGCTGGGTTTGGAGTTTATTGCACAGGCCGTGGGTGCAGGGCCCTGTACAAACTGCCAGCCACAGCTCAGAGCAGAGAGAGAGTGAGGAGGGAGAGGAGAAAGGAGAGGAGAGAAAAAAGAGAGCAAAGTTCCCGTTCCAATCCATCAAATCTTCTTCTATCCTGAATATTCTGATTTACACCAACCAATCTGGCACAAGACACAAATCCTGTAGCATTTACACACAGCCTGTAAGAATCATTACATTTCCATTCTGTGTTAGATTTTAAACCCTAAAAACTACAAATCCTACAGCATTTACACACAGCCTGTAAGAATCATTACATCTCCATCCTGTGTTAGATTTTAAACCCTAAAAACAACTCTTGGGACCCCTCCTGGGTCTGCTCTGACCCTTGGGCTCTTGGTAAGGAGAAGGGCATTGTTTAATTAATTAATTTAATTGTTTAACCTTCAGCTGGCCATACCATTGTTTTCCAGTTGTTCAGTAACTAAAATTTAGCATCTCAGACATCAAAACTTGCCTTCAACTCTATTTCACTTACAGGTTTCACATTCTCTAAAAATAAGCAGTTGTATTTATAAGGCTTTCCTGTTTCATCTTCCCCAACAACAACTGATGGTAAAAGAGAGGGGAAACAACCACTGCAGCGGTGGGAAACGTGCCTGCAGTTCCACAGGGAATATCGGGATATTCCCATGGCCAGTGAGCACATCCAGAGGAATCCAGACCCTGCTGCTCTGGCTCTGCCCGGGGTGTCAGCACTGGGGGGAGTTGTGAGCTCAGCCCTGCCCTGCTGAGGTGCTGCTGCTCCTGTCTGCTCCAAGGCCCAGGAATGGAAGGATCTCTGGGATCTCTTTCCCTTATATAGTAAAAAAAAATATACCAAGAGAAGGAAAACAGAGCAGGGGAGGAGCCCTAAAATCAGAGAAAAGGGAGAGAGAGGAGGATCCACGGGCAAGGACGTGGTTTATCCATGACAATGATCCAACACCTGGATTTTCCCTGGCACTGGTTCTGACTATCCTGCCTCTGATCCCTGATTCCTTCAGAGGTGGGAATTCCTTCCAGGTGGAAATCCCCACGTGGGAGCTGCTGCTGGCTCTGATCAGGGAGGGGATCCCCAGCCTGGGGCTGACCTGGGTGTGAGATAAAAACACCTTGGGTCACAAAAGATGGAAAACATCCCTTTCTTCCCAAAGTTCCCCAGGAAGAGGTGGAGACAGAACTCAGGTTACCCACAAAGTGTGGAAAAAGCTGAATTTCCATCACTGATGTGTTCTTCACCTGGGGAGGGTCATCCTGTCACTGCTGGGACCTTGGAGAAGGAGCAGGGAAGGGAGAGCTCGGAATGCAGCTGGCACAGCCCAAACACAAACCCCAAACACAAACCCCAAACACAAACCCCAAACACAAAGCCCAAACACAAAGCCCAAACACAAAGCCCAAAGCGCTCCTGAGGGCAGGATGAGTCTCACACCATTTGTACAACAACCACAAACACACTGGGCTGAATTTCCACATCCCAGGCTGCGCTGGGGGAATCAGCTTTCCTCAAATCCTGCCAGCGTGTGAGCCCTTAAAAATTGGATCCTGCAAAAATCTGGAAGAGAGAACAAGTTTTGCCGGCTGAAAGCGCGAATCTCAGCTCAGGGTAATTTTTTATTGACTCACAACTCAAAAGGAATTTCAGCAATTTGCTTCAAACGCTGCTGAAAAATCCTGCTCTGCTTTCTGAGTGAGTGCTGAGCTTCCCATGCCAAACCAATTTTTCAAGCCAAAATTGGCAAACGCTAAAACAGGACGTCAGCGCTGAAGCGAGCGCTACCTTCAATCACACAGGATGACTTTTACTCCGGAATAATAAAATGTTCTACTCAAAACCAACACTCCTCTCACTCTGACAAGCCACGGACCGCTGGGTGCCCCTCAAGGTCAGCTCCGAGCTGCTCCAAAGGCAGCTGCTCCCAACGAAACACACGCCATGGATGAGGGATCAGAAAAGCAATTAAAAGCTCTTTGAACAGCAATAGCTCGGAACAAATACTAATTTGTACTTCTCTGCTGAGGAGAGAATATAAAGTAACGTTTCTAGTGGTATTTGATGCAAATGGAGCCTTTTATGTGGAATCATTACAAGTATCAACAGCTCCTTCAGAGAATTGTTCTGGGAAGCTGAGTGGGGGGCTCAGGGATCGTTTCCCTCCGCAGGGATAACTCCAGCACCTCTTTTGGGAAATGAAGGGCTCTGTCCTTCTCCTGGATAACCAGGGAGCTGGGAATGGGGCAGGATGGAGGAGCAGCAATTTTTTCCTTGGAGCACTCAGTGACACCAACCCCAAGACAAAAAAGAATCGGTTTTTCGTGGCAATGCCCTGGAATAGGATCCCCGTGCCTGATATCCCAGCCCTGCGCCCCAAAGGTGACGCCTTTGGAGTGCCCTGTCCCCTGCTCAGTGCTGCAGTGCCGTGGCACACTCTCAGCTCCTCTGGAGAGCTGTCAGCTGCAATGAAATGCAGAACAAAACTCATCCAATGTTCTCAAAGTGCCGGGAAGATTAATGCAAGGATGGCCTCCCTCCTTGCACTTGGCTCTCCTCGGCTGTGGGAGTGCTCGTTGTGCTGGGGGTGGACGGATTAATAAATTAATCAATCAATAAATCAATAAATCGATAAATCAATGAATCAATGATCATCTTAATCAATGAACTAATGAATTAATGGATTATTGAATTAATGAATAAGCACAGCATAGGAGGGGGAAAAAAAAAAGACAAGGGCTCCACAGCAGGCAATGAACC
Organism: Hippolais icterina; assembly: GCA_013400075.1. Taxonomy (NCBI): domain Eukaryota; kingdom Metazoa; phylum Chordata; class Aves; order Passeriformes; family Sylviidae; genus Hippolais; species Hippolais icterina. Next base: position 6,128 of record VWYN01017538.1, on the reverse strand, counting down.
TTTGAAATCCAGGCTGTGCTGCTGCTGCTGAACCAGAGCACCCTGGAAGCTCTGAATTCCCAGCCGTGCCCCAGGTGGAGCTGGCTGGGAACCCTGAGGATGTGCCGGGCAGGATCCCACTGCTCCTGACACCTGGAATGCCAAGGAAACGCCTCCCACCAGCAGCTGCCCGGATCTCCTGCCACCAACAGCCGTGAGCAAAGCTCTGCAAAGCAGCTCTGGCATCTCCTCACCCTCCCCAGGAGCTGCCCCAGCAGCACGGGACAGGATCCCTGCAGCCCTGACATTTCTGGCTCTGACAAGATTTTTACCCTGCTAGCAGCTGTTAACTCCTTTCCCAATGGAAAACTTCTCAACAAGGTTTTCTTCTCAAAACAATCTTGTAAAACAAATTATTCTTTCTCCAAACAATCTTTCTCCAGGTGGTGTTTTGCTGTTTCTCTGGTTTAACCAATGGGATTAGAGAGGAGTCGTTCCTACTCACCAGTCATGTTATGTTTGTATTGATACACCTTATAAAAAGGTGGTAAGAATTGGACAATAAAGCTTTCTATGCTTTTGCCTTCTGAGGTATTTTGGAGTTCTTTGTCCTTCTTTCATGTCCTACAGCGACAGATCCCCTTGAGGGAATGGCACGGCTTGGAATTCTGGTTTGGAACACGTGCCAGGAAGAGATTCTCCCTGGGAGGGTGGGGAGGCCCTGGCACAGATTCCCAGAGAAACCTGGATCCCTGGAAATGTCCAAGGCCAGGCTGGACAGGGCTTGGAGCAACCTGGGACAGTGGGAGGTGACCCTGCCTGTGGCTGGGGGAGAATGAGATGATGATGATGATGACGACATTTCAAGTCCTTTCCAACCCATTCCATGATTCCCTGACTCCACCCAAACTCCGTGCACTAAAGGGGGGTGGTGCCATTTAGCCAAGAGCAGCCACCTGAGCAGGCTGGTGGGAATTTCACCAGAATTCCCATAAAAACACAGACTGAAGTCCTGAGGGGCCTTGGATATGGACAGGGCTCTCTGTGTCCTGAGGCTGTGGAGGTACAACCTCAGCTCCTCCCCATCTCTGCTCCTCGGGCAGGGACAGGATCCAGGGAATGGGATGGAAGAGGGTCAGGTTGGATTTTAGGAAAAGCTTCTTCCCCATTAGGTGCTGGGGCACTGCCCAGTGAATGGGCACGGCCCCGGGGCTGCCAGAGCTCCAGGAGAGCTTGGACACCACTCCAGGGGTGCTCAGGGTGGGGTTTTGGGGTGTCTGTGCAGGGCTGGATGATCCCTGTGATCCCTCCTAACCCAGGATCTTCTGTGATCCCAAAGACAAAGAAACCCCAGGAGCTCAGGGGGGTTTTGCCTCCAGCCTGGCACTTCCCACCCACGATTCCCTCATCCTCCAGAGCCGGACAATGATGCTCCACTGCCTCAAGAGGGCTCCGTGAGACTTCTCTGCCGAGCTCTGCCTCGTCCCAGGATGGGAGCAGCGACAGCAGCAGGACCAGCCCTGCCCCATCTCCCTCCCCTCGCCTTCAGAGCCCCTCACCCTGCCCACACACACAGCGCGCTGATGCTTTGGCCTGATCAGCTCCAATAAAAATCTATCGTTATTTTTAAAAATAAATCTATTTTTTAGAATAGATTATTATCTATCTATTATCTGTTTTTGTGTCTGTCTATCTGCAAAGCCACTGGTGACTATGGAGAAGTTGGGAAAAAAATAAAAAAGCAAGAAGCCACGAATAAATTTAATAAAAGGGATTGGGCATTTCCCTACGGACAGTGAGGTTTGGGATGAGCTTCCCTGGGGCTGCTGCTCTGGTTTGTTTGCAGTTTGATACAACCAGACAATGGCCTAAAAAAAGTGCTCAAAGTCAAGAGCAGAGAAGCTGCTGAAGCTGTTTCACTCTGAATAAACGGTGGGAAGTGTTGGTGGGACAGGTTTCCTAGAAAAGTTGTGGATGTCCCATCCCTGGAAGTGTCCAAGGCCAGGCTGGACGGGGCTTGGAGCAGCCTGGGACAGTGGAAGGTGTCCCTGGATGAATTTTAAAATTCCAGACCATTCCAGGATTCTGTGGTTGTGTTTTTCAGGGGTTCAGGGCCCGGCAGAGCCCTTCCCATGCTGCCACCAGCAGGCACAGAGCCCACGCTTCCCTGGATTCCCTAAAAACTGCCCTTGGAGCAAGGAAAACAGAGAGCCCCAGAGCAGCTCCTAAATCCTTTTAACCTGGGGAGTTGCCTCCGGATTTGGGAGGATGGAGAAGATGACAATGGCAGCTGGTTACAGCCTGGAGAGGCTCAGAACTTCCCACCTGGAATACTCTGGGCAGAAAACTTCGATCCCATTGTTTTTCCCATCAGGCTTGTGATCCCAAACGGGGCCATTCTCCCTCCCCTCCACCCCAACACCACGCTGGGGCTCTGGGACACTTTACCCAGACACCTCCTCCTGCTCTCCACACCAACCATCCTCACCGCAAACCTCACAGCCAATTCTCACACCAGGGGGGCTCCCAAACCACCCCACAAATCCTTGTGCCCAGTCTGGGAGCCCAGAGCCATTTCCTATTGGATTTTGTCAGTGCCTCACCCCTGGGACACCGCTGGGATGAGAGGGCTTGGGTGAGGTGTCACCAACGTGGGCTCTGACACTCCACACCTCATTACCCCAGTGCCCAAAGGCACGTGGAAGAACTTTTCCAGGTTTCACTTCCAAATTCCTCCCCTTTTTTTTTATTGGGCAGTGCCTGCGAGCAGAGCTGGCAGGAACCTGCAGCTCGGCAGCCAAAAAAGCTTTGGAATCTTTATTGCCATTGGCTTGGAGCTGCCCTAAAGCCAAGCTTTTACAAGGTAGGCTCCAATAAAAGCCAGCCAGCTACAGCCTCTCCTTTGTTAGCAGCAAGGCTGTGATTATCCCAGCTCGCCTTCACGGGGCTGATTGGGGACACACTCCGTGTGATCCCTGGATTTGCTCCCCGCTGCCTTGCCTCAGGTTTTCCCCCAGCTCCCATCACAGCAACAATCCCAGGGCTGACAAAGCTGTATCCGCCTGACAAAAGAGTATCCATGCAGAAATGAGGGATGAATGGCCTACTCAGGAGCCGCTGCCAAGGTGTTTTTTCCCCGATTTTAGAACTTCTTGTGGAACAGATTCGACAGGGAGCTGACAGGGACAGCTCAATCCCTGCTGGATTTGGACGCTGTGCTGTAATTCTGATTTGTCGTCGCACGGCTGAGGTTGTTTTAGCTGAGTCCTGGGGTTTTTTTTTGGAAAGGAAATAAGTCTCGGCCTAAAAGAGGCGGTGTTAAAGCGCAGAAGTGGAGAGAAAATGAAATAGCAGCACTCCAGAGGGTTGTTTGTCACGGTCCTGAGCAGTGCTTAATCCTGGGAAATGATGGAGAAGGAGCTGCAGAGCCTCCTGTCCTGCCTCTGGGTGGATTACGCTGCCTTTGCTCCTCATTCCCAAACAGACAGACCATGGAAGAGAGGAGGGGAAGCTTTAAAAATAACCCTGACCTGCTCATGACCCTGCAGGGAAGGGTTTGGGGGAGCACTGGATGCCTTTGATCCCAGTAAAAACAGATCCCGGCCTCGTCGGTGACTCAGAGGTGACACCAGAAATTCCTGAGCGTGCCTTGAGAAACCCGCGGAAAATCCCCAAGTTTTCCAAGAAAGAGAAGCCCAGAGGAGCAGAGCTTTGCCAGGGTGACCAAGGGGAGATGCTCCTGTGGGGCTCAGCTCCCTCTGCCATGGCTCAGCCCCTCCAGCCCCAGGCTGTTTTCAGATCCAGCTCCAATTCCTGCCATCCCAACACCACCAAGAACGGCACCATTCCTCTCCCCTCCCTCCACGCACTTCAATAAAGTCCTTCTTGCACCCTGTGAGCAAATCAAAGCGTTGGAGCCTTCAGGGACACCCTAATTTCTTTTTCTTTGTTGCTTTTTGTATCACCTGATAGTTTAAGTCTTATTTGAAGAGCCAGATCAAAGACGAAATTTCTGCCTGGGTTATCTCCAGCACAACTGTCAGACCAAAGGTATTTCCAGCACAAAAAATTCCTTTTTATATCAATAACTCCCGGCCAACGAGCAGCCAGGCTCTGAGCAGACACATCCAGCACACAGAGCTCAGCTCTGCACACCCCGGCAGCACTTCCAGGTGTCCCACACCCCAAAGGCTTCTCCTGCTCCTCACGGGATCATCTCCAGCCCCATCTCCAACAACCAAACCCCTCCTTCCCTCCTCACATTTATTTTATACCCTTTTAAGTTTTCAGCCTGGATAGGATCTCCTGATCCTATCAACAGCAGAGAAAGAGTAAATAATACCAGTAAACCACAACACATAAATTGGGAAACAGAAATTGGCGAACCTAAAACCACTACAGCCACCCCATTTCCAACAACCAAACCCCTCGTTCCTCCTCACATTTATCTTATATCCTTTTAAGTTTTGAACCTGCTTCGCTTTTCTCCTGATCCTATCCACAGCAGAGATGAAGAGTAAATAATACCAGTAAACCACAACACATAAATTGGGAAACAGAAATTGACGAACCTAAAACCA
>VWYN01017534.1:182275-240593 GCA_013400075.1 Hippolais icterina | reverse complement strand
CTAAATAAATCCTGTTACTTTGAATTGGCCTCTAATCATCTATAACACCCTCATCCTTCCTGCAGGAGTGCTTGTGTGCCCTGGACCCTTTACTGACTTAATTTGACTTTCTGAAAGGGTAGGAAAGCAACTCTTTTTCCTCTTCCTCACAGCTCAGTTGTAATTAAACCAATTACTTTGTGGGAAGAGAGGAGAGGATGAGCAATGCCCTATAACCATATCTCACATCCTCTGCAGAGGGTTTAATTTCCGAAGAAGTGAAAAACAGTGAGAAAACATATGCCTATAATGCATGTAGCAAAGGAAAAATGTGTAGGTTATGAGACCAGTTTTCCAGGAGTTATGGTATTTAAAGTAGTTTAAGCTAAATTTCAAAACTTTTCTCACTTGTGTGTTTGCAGTGATAGAATTATGTGGTCATGCATCTTGTATTCTGAGGCCTGCTGTCTCATTCAGTGCATGGGACAGGCCGGGTAAAAGAGAACCATGGTGCTGCTGAACTGCTCTTCCTACTGTAGCAGCTGTATCCTGACAGGAAAGCTGTCACTTTAAACATACACTGTCCCTCCCAAACCTGAGTTTGTTCGTACCTGAGTTTGCTGGAAAATTGGGCTAACCTTTATCACTTTGTTAACAACTAAAAGTGGGTAAAGGCCTTATTTTACTGGCTGCTCATTGTTTTATTTTATATCTTTAATGGAAAGAAGAGAACTGCTGTTAAAATGTAACAATTAATTTTCTTCCAATGTACAAACAGCACCCTTGGGGAAATCTCAACTATAAGCCAAATTTATAACTCCCCTCCAAGAAATACAGGGTATGTTTTTGGAAAATTAAATGTATATTCCAAGCAGTGTACACATAGAAAATATTACCAATTCTCCTTACTTGCATATGATTTGCTAATGTATAACTGTGTTAATAAATTAATCATGTGTTAGAAATGATCAAAAGCAAACTTGACATTTGAATGATAAAGGACTTTTACATATGGTTTGTATTTCCTATTTTGGTAAGAAGATAATTTTTATATGAAAGTGATATGTGTTAGTATTTCAAAATTCTTGAGTAAGGTTCATTCAATATCACTGCTGTTTTTAGTTTTTATGCAGTTTTCCAAAAGCAATGAACACATTTGGTGTTGTGGTGTATTCAGTCTTGATTCTTCTGCTATTCTCTTCTTATTTTCATAGTTTGGCTTTTAGGTGCCCACCTTCAGGAATCATGGTACAATGCCATATGTCTGTTTCAGTTCCTTCCTGTCTGCTTTTGTAGACCCTTCTGCTGGCAGTGACAGAATCAGCCAGAGAGGTTGCTTTACATCTGCCCTGTGGGTCTGATCATTTCCATTTGATGTGAATGTTCCCTGCCTGGGAGCTGCTGTAAGCCATGTGTTAACCTTGATGCTTAGAGTGACTCTACCAGAGCACAACTTTAAAATTTAGGTGCAAAATTGCCTGAATTGAGAAGACAGGTAAGGGACAAGTTCTCTCTCTCTCTTTCTAACTCTCTGACTTGCTGCTGTTATTCTTCACTCCCCACCAGACAAATTCTGGCCCTTTTCTTCCTATATCTAAAGCTGCTGGCTTGGGTTAGGTAACCGAAACGTGTATTCTATTTCATCTGTTAAAAGTAGGCTTTTTCTTTATGCCTCTTACTCCAGGGGTGAGGGGGGTGGATGCCTTCTGATAATGGGCCAGCCATTAAAAGCAGGTGGGGCAGTGTTTCTTATCTCTTTCACCACCTGTCTGCCCTCCAAGGGGATATCTTCTGCTAATGGGCCATTAAGGCTCACCAATGACATGACACATTACATCATCCCATTGTGAGATGCGCCACCCAGTGAGAGGGGAACCAACCATTCCTACCTGGATAAAAACTGAGACTTAGAAACAGCTGGCACTCTGGGAATCCGGCCTCTCACTGGGCTCTAGGAGGAAGACCAGACCCATCTCGCCAACACCGGACTTTCTCTGCTCCATCATCTCTACTGCACAGAACCACATCTGCTACTCCAGGAAGATTTATTTGGACTGCTTCCAACACCCTGACCAACTGGGTGTCATGTCGTATCCCTGACCCTGTTAGGGTTTTCCAGGACTTTTGTTTACTTGCTTGCTTTTCTTTGTACTATTAGATTTGTATTTTCTTTTTTTGCTAATATTCCTAGTAAAGAACTGTTACTCCTATTTCAGTATCTTTGCCTGAAAGCCTCTAATTGCAAAATTACAATAATTTGGAGGGAAGAGGGGTTTACATTCTCCATTCCAAGGGAAACTCTAGTTTTCCCTGGCAGACAACTGTCTTTCAAAACCAAGACAGCTACAAGAGGAGGAACAGGTCAGGCCTTGATCTCCCATGATCACCTCTTTGCTTTTCCCTCCTCAGTCTCCCAGCAAAGTGCTACTGCTGTGCCTGGATCACCAGCAATGCCACAATCTGTTTTCATTGAGTCAGGGATGGTGTGTAGAAGATTGTCAGTGGCTTCCAAACTATGGGGGATCACTGGGGGGTTTATTTTTATTCCTTTTACTAAGCAGAAGCTCCTGGTGCCAGAGACTCCATCGTTTCCTCACTGGCCTCCTGCAATGCATCCATGGATGTTGTATACTGCGATTAGAATTGGGCAGCAGGTGGTGAATTAAAGAATTCATCTGCCAAGAAGAAAATAAATGTATGGGTTTTTTTCTTTTCCTCATTCATGTTTGATGAGGAGAGAATATACAGCAGGTGCTAAAATCACTACTGCTGCCTTAGGGAATCTTGTCCTGCCTCTGTTACTGCCTCTCTGCTGCTGCCTTGTTCCTGCTGCTTGTACAGCATGGCCTTGTGCTTTACTACGAAATGATCTAACACATTTTTGGAGAATTGACAGTATTTTGGAGCTGACTAAAAGGCAAGAAGGATAGTAGCCTTCTCTTGTTTCTGTTTGTGTGGGGTTTTTTTTTTGGTCTTTCTTTTCACCCATATGTTTCCTCTTTTGGTTTTTGTTGTCATTAGACTGTCTCACGCTGTGCCTAGCCAAATTCATGTTCTCTTAAGATTTATCCATCCAGACACAGCAATGCAAGCGATAAAAGATTATTTATAATTCTGCTTTCCCTCTGAATTAGTGTCTAAATGCTAATAGCAATGCTGATGCTAGATAAAAAAATTGAATTCTGTGTTTTCACTTCCTCTTCAATGCACGTTTCTGCAATGTTCCCCAATATTCTAAGCAAACGCGTTCTCTTTCTTTTCCTTTTTCCTCTCTGATTAAGCTAATGGTTAAATTTCTGAATTCCTTCCTATCCGAGCATCTCCAGTCACATAAGAAGACTTTCTTTTAAGAACAGCTGTCCAATTGTTTTGGTTGGTGTTAGCTATAATTATATTCTGTGGTCATAGTGACAAGTGTAATTAGGTTTCCAGTCTCATGGCATAAGTTCATCACCACAGAAATGAGGGAAGACTTCCTATGTGTAGGATGTTAGGATATTGATTAGAGTAATATTTTATTACATATTTAAATGTGGCAATTCCTGTCCTGTTGTTATATCTGGTGCACACATTTATGTTACGTCATCAGATACAATACATGTTTGTGGTGGTATATTCCCCAGCACACTTCTGGAACCCTTTTAATTGCTACTTTGGATTGGGATTTTAGGCTTTGCATTAATTGATGTCTTTCTAACATCATCTTTCCCAGGAAATGATCTCTGATTAGGAGCTGGTTTAAGCCCATAAAGAGGAAACAAAGGATATGTGTGGGTCTGGAACAGAGAGGAGGAAAATGACAGGAACTTACTTACCCTTTGTACTGTACAGGCATAACTGTTCCTTTGTGCAAAGACAGTCTGGACTTGACACAGCCCTGTAGGCTTCAAGAATATAATGCAGAATTAAATCAAACCTTCAAATAATTCAGATGTTCTGGGATTGTTCTAGATTTGCATATCAAAATGCCAGTGATAATCAGATGAAGGATTCAGCCTTTTGGGTCTATGGCCAGCACTCAAAAGCACCTGGTCAAGTTTTTTTTGAAATTGAAAAGTAATAACTTTGGAATAACACTATTTTTTTTTCCCTAGCTCTGTTCTAAGCATATGATTGCACAACATAGCCTTTTCTTTACTTCTAATTCTCCACTAATTTGAAACTAAAATATCCCTTGAAACATCAGGGTAACTTTTCTAGTCTTCATCCAATGAAAAAACAGAGGAAATATTTCTGAGCCCTCCAGCTTAAGTGCAAGGCAGTCTGAAGAGGGGTAATATATACAAAATAGTTTATTTTAGATTTTCTCATGTTTTAGTGATTGAAGTTTTCAGACTCTTAGGAGAGTGTAAAATGAGCCCTGAGAAAAATAAGATCTCTATGGTGGGATAAAATTTCATGCTTTTTTTTTGGCATTGGTTTTACCAAGGTAATAGTTCTCTGTGTAGCTGTGTGATGGCAAAATGAGGAACCTGAAGCCCTGCCTCCAGAGCTGCTCCAAGCCGGTGAGTCTGGAGGTTTCCTCTTGTTGCAGTGATATTGTTTCTTATCTATTCCTGGTAGAGTTCTTCAGAGCTTTAGCATGATGTTGGTAGTGAAATTAATGGTTAATGACAAATTGTATGCATGAAGGATTTGTAAAGCCCTAGAGCATGATTAGATAGATTGTTAATTTTAAGAATACAAAGTGATCTCTTGATGTAAATGTACCTTGTATTGAGAATATCAGTGAAAGTAAAATACCTTTTAGCTTAATTGTAATCTGTTATACCCAGGGGAAATTTAAAAAAAGAGACATTATGAGAGTCCCTGTGGATTTATGCCTGTACTGGGGTCTGCTTCAGCATTGCTCTGTGCTTTATGAACATGATGGATGCCAAGATGTGGGGACAACGGCAAGAACTGTTCCTCCTTTCCCTTGTTCCAAGCTACCTTGACCAGCTTTGCTCGAGTGGATTGCAGGGAGTGAGTGACCTGTGAATGAAAGTTGGTATCTGGTTAGTAAGGATTCAGGGAAAGGGGTCCTAAGTTTGGCTTAGCAAAAGAGAGCTGAAGCTGCTCTTCAGCTGTGTGCACTTGTAGTTTCTAGTGGATAAAGGGAAAATGTTGATCCTCATCTTCCCTCCTGATGCTTGCAATTTGCAAATTGTGTGGTGCTGCTGGTGGCTGGAGACCTGTTCCCATGGGCACTGGCTGTGCTGAAGGTCACCTTGAGGTAACTCCTCCTGTGTGCAGAGAGAGCTCAGAGAAAAATAGAGTTATAAGCAGCCACAAAAAAACCACTTTATTAGAAAGAGATGCTTTTATTCAAGAGGTTTCAATGGTCTGCAAAACCCTCCAAAAGTACTGAGCTCATCCACACATGCTGAGGATGGCATTTATCCTCAGGGCTCAAAGTTTTCATAAAACTGAAAAGGTATGTGAGCCATCACAGTCCAAGGACTGGAGATCTACGACAAGTTCTTGGAAAAAATGCCTTTTGTTGTAGGCTTAATATTTTTAAGCAGTTTGTAGGATTTTTTTATAATTTTAGATTTTTATTGCGAGTGGAAAGAGAAAGGTCTTTTAGGCTACTCAGCTGCAGACCTGTGAATAGGAGATATCAAAAAAAGCTGATTCATTCAAACATGGGGGTAATGTGGGATGAATAAACAAGGGAATCATCTCACTATAGGAAGACTTGTTTGGTTTTGTACTAAATATTCAGTATTTTGTCCTGATTAAATCTGTTATTCTACCTCATATCATTTTATGTAAAAACAATAAGCTGGAGTTAGCCCTGTGTTAAATAAACTAAAGTACAAAGTGAAACAAATCAAATATAAAAGATATAAAAAGGACTTTAGCCACCTCTCAGTAGACATAAGCTTATCAAAGAATAAAACTCCTTGAGAAGTCACTTTTGATTAAGACACTTGCAATTTAATGTGCTAGTGAAGCCAAATTTAAGAGCACAATAGACTGTAAGGAACAGATTGTTGTTCAGTTTGTTGACAGTTCTGAAAAAGAGAAAAAACATTTCAGAAATGAACATTTCAAGTGCATTGAAATTTGTTTCAGGTCTACCACCACTTCTTTTGATCTGACATGAATTTTTTTATTCTGATTTTTTTCTTGAGCACTTTTAAAAACAAAAAACTGAGGTGCCTGATGTGAAGAAACTTATTTTTTGACTTTTTTTATATAGATGATTGAACAGAATGCTTAGTTTTCTCTATTCAAGTGTATAAATGGATTCTCTGCTCCTTTGCTTCTGTGAAGGAAAAGGTGAAGTCAAGTGATATAGTGGTGCTTCATAGCAAGTGTTCATGGAAGATTAATTTATTCTGCGCTGGCTGTGTGAAAAAAAAAAAGACAACAAGCAAACAATAAAAAAGTATTCTTGTTAGATTTTTTTTTTTACCTGTTTGAAGGCTGTTAAACAATGCCATGTTAGAATATACTGAAAGGATCAAAGTACGAAAGATAGAAAAAAAATGACTACTGAAAGAATTCAAGGGGTTTAGGAATGCCAGAGAGAAACCCTCTCACTAGGACAGTGGTCACTCATGTTAGGTTTGCAGGTCCGCTCAGTGTTTGGCAATCAGGGAGTTTGAGGGTTTGCTCCTGAAATGATTTGGGACAGTCTTTTACTGGTGAATGGAACGACAATGATAATATTTGTGTTTCTGTAACAAATCAGCTTATTTATACTTCTTCGGTTTTAGTTCTGCTTAAACAAAACCCCAAAACCCATTAATTTCCTTGGCTTAAACCCCTTTTACTTATGGATGTCCTGATTCTCAGCTAGACTGGCCAGGTTAACTGTTCCTGAGCTGTGAGTGCCATGTATATACTTGTAGGAAATGTACTTTAGAGCTAGAAGGGTGCACAAAATAATGCCAACAACATTCACCAAAGTATCTAGAAGCTTCTGGAAAAAAAAATTCTATCATTTGTAAGACACAAAATACATTCCTACATGGGGTTGTGAGAAAACCACTTTGTGTGATTTGCCTGTTTTGCTCATGCCTGTAGCACTTGTGACTTATTAAGAGATGGTGAGTCATCCTGTTCTACATGGCAATTAATTACATCTTTGGAGCGCTGTGCTCTGTTACAAGAGCCAGCTTAAATATGAACAGCTGTATGACTTTCACAGAGCCTACCTTAGAAGCAAAAATAGTCGGATTTAACCAAAAGTTAGTATAAGTTGTGTAAAAAGAAAAAAAAAATGGTAGAAACTTTGGTAAGTCTGAGTGGTCTTAATTTCACTTGATGCATCCGTTTGGATAAACTCAAATCTCAGCTGTTGCTTTCACTGTATCTCTCCACATTGTTCTGGTTATTCAATACAGAGGAGGAAGAGAAAGTCATCTCCCAGAATGTCTGCTCAGTAAAGGAGGAGAAGGAGGAATTGGTGGGTTTGCAATGGTCCTTTCCCAAAAGGGTGCTCATATTGCACAAGTAAGCCTGCATATGCACATTTATACATATACACCCACAGTCACACTATATATATATATTTAAAAATGTACTTCAGTTTATTCCATTAAAAAATGAACCATTTTTATAATTTCAGACAGGTGAATTATACTTCACTGTATTCAGAGTGTCAAGCAGAAAATCATGAAAGTCTTTTGATATGTCAGTGCTACCAGTACATGGTTTCTTCAAAGGATTTGTGATTTCAGATGCTGGGGTTGGGAAGAGGGGTATCTTTTACTAGGATTCTAGGGACAATCTTGTGCAACATTTTTAGAAAAGGAGAAAAAGAGATCATCCCACTAGATTTCCTCCACTATCCTTTCTTTAGATGTACCTGCAGATAGTTAATCATTGTTATGTATTGTTCTAAAACAATATGTAATTCATGTACTAAATGCTGTTTTTTCTCAACTATATTCTGTGACATTTAATTTAAAACCAATTTGAGTCAGATGTTTAAAGTATATCCCTTGCAAAATTGAGAACAGATACAAGAAAATGAAGTTAAGTGCTGCTGTTGCATTTTCCATTTGGTTGAAACTTAGCTGTCTGCATAACTCCCATGGGAGCACAGTAAATGGAGTGGAATTTTCATTTCATTTGTTATGAAAGACAGTCAGTTCCTCAGGTATTTCTTAGTCTACAATGTCTTTTGTTTTACCAGTTGGAGCTACTTCATTGCTAGATATAGTGTATTTCTTTTGTACTGTGCAATGTAAAAATCATACTTGAGGTCAAACATACCACTGCTGAAATGATTTTTCTCTTAAAATCCATTGTCATAATGAATTGTCTTTTCTCCCACAGGGTTTTAAACAAAAGCTTGAAAGCATTTGTGCCCTGAAAGTTGAGGAATTTCCCAACCTGATTTTGCTGTCACAGCCTCAATTCCAAAGATAATTCTGTATTAGCAGGATGAGCATTTATCCTTTTTAGTCAGGTTTTAAGTTTAAATTGTGAAGTTAAATGAGTATCTTGGTGATTGGGAAGAAATGCTGGCAGTTACAGAATTTATTATCTTCATTCTTCTATGCAGTTTGTAGCCTCTATAAAATGGATGCACACTCCAATTACATTTGTGTGCTCTAATTGCTCAGATGAAGAGGCATTGTATAGATTCTGTACCATTGCAGGAACAAAGCACTTTCCAGAGAAGATATTATTCTGTACTAATGGAAGAGTTCCCAAAATTCAAAGAGAAACATTTATGAAAGGTTATTTTGTAACCACTCTTTTAAATGGCAGAGGATTTTTATCTCTTCTATGGAAGGGCTCCAAAGATTTTTTTTAAAAGGAATGAATTCTGCATAAAATTCTTAACCCTTGGTTAATGCTTTTATCCCAGTGCATCTTCATTGTCTTCAGTGAAGTTATTTGTATTTATGTTGTGATAGGGATAACTTCCTCCAAAACCTTTCATTTCTGTGCAAGGTGATTAGTTACCTCCTCATTAAATCTGCAGGGCTTTTCCTTAAGGTGTGGAGAAAAGGAGAAGGAGAGGGCATTAGTAACTCTATTTCATACTTTCAGGATTAAGATATGGTGCTCTGGAGGATATAAAAGAAACATGTTATGCATGTCTTCTCTGCCTCAGGAAAGAATAATTCCCTCTGCCTGGCTGACTGTGACCAGTCAGGTGCCTGCCTGGGTCAACAATAACAAGAAAGGACCAAAGGGCCTGGATGGATAGACAGACAGACTGCCATGATGGCATTTTGACATAGACATTTCCATTTTGTGTTGTGATTCTCTGAATGCAAAATGAAAATAATTTGGCTAATGCCTCTTTGGTGTTCTGGCATGTCAGTGGTCTTAGTTTTTAATGTGAGAGTGAGAAAGATTGAGATCACAGGAAATGGATGCAACTTGATAGAGTCTCACACTGTCCACCTGATGGACAGTGCAGGAGAGTTTGCTGTCTTGCAGTGTGTTTTTTTGGCTCAAGTTTCTTTCTGATCTGTCAACAACCTCTCCCATCATTTTCCTTGTGAAGAATAATTTAATTAGTTGAAATTGGTGGGAGCAAAGAGAGGAAATGGGCTGGAAGGCTGGTTGCATCCCAGGGGCTCCTGTATAGGACTCCTGAATTAAAAATTTGCAAACTGTGTGCTTTTAAAGCAACTCTCCCTTTTTTGCATTTGCTCTCTTTCCTATGCCTTAACCTCACTGGAGCTACCACAAGCTGGGCAAAGTGACTCAGAGTGGTTACAGCACAGAGTGGTGTAATTCTGGACTGTGATAAAGAGAAGATGATGGTGATGGTGTGCACTCCCTTAATATCCTGGAAGCTACCTGCTGTTTCCTTTTCCCTCCAGCTCTCCTGCTATCCTTGCATATAAGAAAGGATCCTTCATGGGCATTGTTCTGTGTTCTGCTGACCATTAGCAGCTAAGGTAAGCTGTGGGGATGGGGGAGAGAAAGGGGTGAACTTAAAAGGACATTTGTTCTTGCACAGTTGCATCTAACTATCAGTGAAGAAGATAGAGGACAAATGGCAGAACTGTTGTGGCCCAGCTGTGGCAGTTGTTGTTGAGGATGGGAAATATACTTTTGTTAGGAATCCATAAATTAACATGGTTCTCAATGAAAAACAGAACTCCTGGTGGAGGCAATTGAGTAGGGAAATATCACTTAATATGGATGCCTTGGGCAAGATGCCCTTTAAAGTGGGACTTCTGAAGCCTCCTCCAAGTTCCTCTTACAGTAAACATCTTCCAGTGCTTTACTGCAAGGATTAATGACAGCATAACAGCATGAGGCAAATACAAATCTTTGTGAAATAATTTAAAAATATTTTGTTCTAATGTGGGAACTGAGAAACAACTAGCAAAAATACTAAGGCGTTAAGAAATTGTGGCCTCATAGGAAAGATGAAGAAAATGGTTTTTTTTTACCTAGCAGCTCCTTAGCTATTTCTAGCTATTTATATAGACTATATAACAAGATGCAATGCTCAGTCTTTCTTACTGCTTTTGAGAGGGAGAAATTAACTTATATGTTTATACACTGGAAACTAATAAGCTTCCATTTAGTTCTGATAGCAGGAAAGAAAACTTTCTACCTGTTAGCCTGAAGAAACACTTGGGCTACAAGGGGAGTGTTTGGTGGATGCCAAAAGAAATTAAAGATCAGGTCAGACAAATATTTTCAGTGTGCTGGATGCTCCCTCAGAGCAAAGTGGTGGCTTGGGTCATGCTTGAAAGCTTTTCCATTTCACTGAGTCTTTCTTTGCCATCTTCTTTGCTAGCTTGAAGTGGTTAAATCATACTTACTTGACAGCTGTGGCTTTTACCTTCCATAACAATTTGGCTGAAGGCAGAAAGGGCTGTGTAGAAAGTCTTATAGACAAGACACATGAAATGAATTCAAACCACAAAACCTGAATAATCAAGCAGAGTCTCAAGATCAAACTCCTCTATCTGAACTGCTGTTTTGTTTGGGATACACTACTGCCAGATAAAACATAATTAGTGACATTTTCCTCACAAAGTTAAGTAAAAAAACAGGGTCTGCGTAACTTTTTTTTCCCTTTCCAACAAAATTGAGATGAAATTTGGATTAGTCTTCATTTCTAGTCTTTCTCTGTATCCAACTAATTGGGCTGACTTGTTTGCCAGATGGTGAAAAAAAGGCAGATTGTGTGCTTAAACTCATCTGTAAAAAAAAAATGTAGAAAGAGAAAGGACATTATCTGGTCTCTCAAGAAGATAAAGTAATATAAAAAAATGCCACTTGCCTATTAGTTTTGAAAAGTGAGTGCCTGAAACTTTCCTGGCAGATAAAGTTTAATAATGAGTTTTATCTAAAGTGCCTTTGGCAAGGCTTTCTTGGAAACATTATCCCCACGTATATTCCTCATTGCACATTCAGTACTGTGCAGTGGGGAATATATGTAGGGATAATATCTGTGCCCTCCTTGGGGCATGGAGTCGGACACCTGGGAATGCCTGTCTGTGTGTGCATTGCCCATGTTGGCAGAAGAAAGGGGTGAGAGAGGAGTTACAGGCAGGGATGATGCAAAAAGGACATAATAATAAGTCTGTGCAGAGGCTTCAGGTAACTCAGTGGAGTTTGGATAAAAAACTGAAGGAGGAAAATTGCCACTTCTCTGGAAGCAAAACAACATTTTGAAGAGGCTGCTGGGATACGGTCTGACATGGGTAAATTGCAAGCTGAGATAAATATGCCTGGAACTATCAAAAAGAGTGCTGTACAACATGCACAAGGTATGATTAGCCATCCATTACAATTCATGGCAGTCCTGCTGGTGTAAGTACTGGAGCAGCAAGAAAGGCATGCTGCTTTTGCAGTCAGTCTTGTTATGGGGAGCAAAATGTGAGTGAATGCTTAGTTAATAATTTTAGCCTCTGTCTATATTAAAAAATACAAGGGTTTCCTACAGTGTTGGCAATAAGGCAATACGTATTCAGGAAAGCACAAGTGGCTTTTGTCCACAAAGTTGAAAACAGCAAGAGAATATAGTTCATACCTTGATTCAAAATGCCTGTGCCCTGACAGGGCCAGATGAATTTTTAGAGCAGCACATAAAGCTTGTACTGTTTACATAAAATATGGAAATTTATTATAGAGAGCATCATTTAAACGTAAGTATCTGGAAAATTATTTGAATTAAAGTGATGACTTCCACAGCTTTGTAATGAAAAGCAAATGGACTCACAAAAACAAACTGCAGAAAAGTCTTTTACTGTTTCATTATATGCCTAAAAGATCATGGCCCACTCTTCACCAGTGTGGGTTGCAGTGGAAGGAAAATAATGGGAATTATTGCTGCAAAAGTGAGTGCTGGAAAAAAATATAGTGAAGTAGAAAAAGCATCAACTGTCATCTTAAGGGAAGCTGAACCATTTTTCAGCCTGAAATACATTTCTGCCCAAACATGATGCCAACTAGACTGAGTGAATCATGGCCAAGTGTAGTGTTTTAAACCATCAGTCCCTCAGATTCATTTCAATACAAAAAAACCCCAAATCCCACAGCACAGCAAAGACCTGGGAGCAGGTCTTGCAAGCCCCTGGCAGGGGAGCCAGAAAATAATTTAATTCCATTGGTCTACAAAAGTCTCTCTTGTTTACTACCTCTTTTAAGTACCCAAATCTGTGCTTCAAGCAGGAGCTTATGTTGTTATGCACAGTCAGATTAAATAATTTTCTTTGCTAGTGGACAGCAAAGAAAGGTGAGAGGAAAGGATCCAAGGTGAGGATCAAAGATGGCTAGCAGTGGTTTTGGGACCACTCCAGTATTTGTACAGTTAGTTAACCATCAGTGAAGTAGCAATCACTACATTTTATGCAGTGATACATACATACAACTTCAGGAAAATGGAGGCAGATTAATGATGGGCCACAGACTGTCAAGTTTTTACTGAAAACATTAAATTTCAAATGTTTGGCAAATAAATCACTGTCTGGAAAATCCTCTTGTTGTGTATTGTTGCTTGTATAGAGTGAAAGGGATCTGAAATAATCTAGACCCAGTGCCTTACACAGGTTATAAATCTGCTGCTGCCAGACAAAGGGAAGATTTGTCAGGTTCTCTCTGGTACAGTAACCATATGCTTTGGCTCTCTAGACAGGACAACTCAATTTTTATGCTAACAACTTGGGGATGTTTATTTTTCTATTTCATGCAGTAGTTAAATCTGAAAAAAATGAAGATTATAATTTGTGCGGGAAAAATATAGTAAATAATTTTTCTCTTAATTTATGGAAAACCATATTATCTTAATTTTTTTCCAATCTGGTGCCTACAAATCTCAGGCTATGTATTGCTTTTGGTGCAGTCTCTTATTTTTTGCTTGACCCTTTGTGGTTGGAAAGTATTGCCTGGAACAAATATTAGGAATTTAAAATTCTTTTGCACTGGAAGAATGGTATTGTGGCAGCAGTGGGTAAAAAACCACCTGATTTCCAAAGCCTTAAGGGATTCTTAGGGTTTTGGGACCACTCCAGTATTTGTACAGTTAGTTAACCATCAGTGAAGTAGCAATCACTCCATTTTATGCAGGTGCAGATGAGATGTATGTCCTTGCCTCTTAGGAGCTAATATAGGGAGCTGTCGACTCTGGCAGAACTACTTTTGTGCTATCCAAGTGGCTGAATGCCTTAACATGTTAATCCCATACTTTAAATGTCTAATGTTTCACAAGTCTCCTTCAGTCTAGTTCATGGAGCTGAAACTGGAATAGTGAAACTGAATAAGTGAAATCCAAATATAGTCTCTTTTTGACCTTTCCAGTACATTTATGTGAAGTACTGGAAAAAGCAATGAGGACTGACACAGTTCTCTTGCTTTGTCATATGGCTGTCCTTAGTCATGTTAGCAGCTAGGCACTGTAGGTGCTACTGTAACCTGTCTTAACACTCTAATCCTGAAATAAGATTTGCCATATGTTGCCTTTCCTTAAAATAGTAACCATTCATAAATGTAAGGCATATTTTTCTCAGCTCACAAAATCAATGCTGGCTGAGATGATACATCTTCTATGGCCCTTCTGAGAAATATTGTCTATTTTAAGCAAAATTTTGCAACATGAGCACATTGCCATTTACTTCCTAGGGCAGGATACTGACTTTTTCCTTCAGTGCCCTGTGCTCTGTTCTGTACAACTTTATATTTAGGAGAGTTGAGCTCTAAGGAATCCCATCCTTAGATGAGATGGTAATTTCATCATCAAGCTGTGAGAACAAATTTTCTACTTTGCAAGACAAAGTTCTGATTCCTCCTCTGTAAAATGGTGTTGCAAATGAGATGCTGACTTTGTGGGCAAGCCCCTTGGTGGTCTCTAGACCACCATGGAGGGGATGAATTCTCTGGTAAGCACGGATTTCTCAGGGAATCCATGCAATGGTTTTAACTGTAGCTGTCTGGTTCTGTTGGTGATTGTTTTGTTGCAAGGGCTACAGTATTCAAATTATAAATTTAAAAAATCGAGTTTGTTCTAATTGTAGCCAGTGTGCATGCCTGCACTTCAGTCTTCTAACAGGGAGGAGTTGAGGAGGGGGAGTCCTGGAACTCCTTGGTTAGTCACCCATGCAGAGGAGGTAGTGCACAGGTCTGGGACACGGAAATGGTTTGAAACTTAATCATTGACTGAGCTACTAGATGTCTTCACAGCTAAGTATTTGACTTGGGGCAATGTTTGACCAAATATTTGAGGCTTTCCAAGTGGACATTTCAGGCTTCCCTAGATTTGCCCTAGGTAGCTATTCCTGTGTTTTGACCAGTTTATTTGCTTAAATACAATTATTAACATGCTAACTGAAGAATCTCAGTGTCCCAGTGGCACCCAGGTGGTTCCTGCTGCAAAACAGACCAAACTGTGCCTTTTATAAGATGCTTGTGAATCAGTAGAAGCTGTTTCTACAGATGCAGAAGTGGTCATGAAGTACAGTATTTTTTAGGTAGGGAAGACAGGTAGGGGGTGTTTTCTATGGAATTGAAGACAATAGCAATGGATCATTCATGTACTGGAGGGGTTACCTATCTGCCATGGAGCAGTGGGATAGAAGGAAACTGCAGAACCACAGTCTGGGGAGTCTCACCTGACCCAGGTGGAGATGTCACTTGCAACAGACTCCAATCACTGGGACCCCCATTTCTACCAAAAGCAGCTGACCAGCACCTTTGACAAATTCAAATCCCCAGGTGTGGGTTATCCTATGCCAGTAGTAAACTATTTTTTTCCCCTAATGAATATGAGTAACAGTTTATTTTTTTCAGCGTCCTTAAATTTCTGACATTTGGATCAAATCCACAGTTGACAAATTTGGGATTACTTTTTCGTCCTCTGTTCTTAAAAGGAATTTTAACTTGTTCTTTCATCAGCTTCAAAGTAGCACTGAATTGTTTTAGGCTTCAGGTGGTGAGTAATTTAAGGAGCCACATTGTAGAAATAGAGAAGGTATAAGAATAGAAGATATAATAGTCACTGTTTGTTTGTAGAAATGCTTGTTTAAGTATTCAGATATACAGGTGGCTTCATAAAAAGCATGAAGAATATGAATCCGCTTCATAAGCACAATTATTGTGCTCACTGTTGCAGAGACAGACATAACTTCCAAGCGGAATTTTTATATCTACAATGTATTTTGTATCTAGACACTAAGGTATATGTTTCACAGTTTTTGTGAAGGGATTCCCTTATTTAATTTATTGCAATATTAGTTTTTAAAATTGCTAAATACATCTCTATCCACTTTTAAGATTTCCTATATCTTCCTTATATTCTCAGAGTTTAGCAAAGCTCTGCATCATTTTAACTAAAGCCCTACCATTCAAGCCAATGTAGGGTATATTCTTATTTTGGTTTAAACATTCTTTCAATTTGTCCCATTTTAAAATTATAGATACTAAACATTAATTATCTCTAATGACTCTAAACATGACAGAATTAGTCATTACAATGGAGCTTGGCAAATTTTTTGAGTCAGCAATGTCGAAAGTTAGTCGCCTGGGTTTTAAACTGAGAAATCCTGGAGAATATACAATCCTATGTTGCTACTCTTCTCATGTGATTTGATGTTCTTGCAGCAAAAAAAGTGACCGCTATGTTTCTGGTTTTTCCTAACCTCAGATGAATTCACAAGGACACATGGAGAGACTCAGAAAAGGCTTAGGTTTTGCTTTAATTTTCAAAGCTAGAAGCTCCTCAAATGGGATACAGTGTCTTCAGCTAGAGTAGTTAAGGACTTTTTGTAGGGGTAGGAGGTAAGGCAGGACTGGGCTGAAAACTTTAA
Source organism: Hippolais icterina (assembly GCA_013400075.1). Taxonomy (NCBI): domain Eukaryota; kingdom Metazoa; phylum Chordata; class Aves; order Passeriformes; family Sylviidae; genus Hippolais; species Hippolais icterina. Next base: position 224,391 of record VWYN01017534.1, on the reverse strand, counting down.
ATCCTATTTCTGTATCTTTTCTTATTGTTCTTATAGTCAGTTGTTGAGACACTTTCAGTAATATTCTGTTAATAACACTTGTCTCCAAATTGGATACTTAACCTATTCTGTTAACCAAAGTTCTTGAAACAAAGGCATTTGAAATAAATTGCAAAGAGATTAAGGTATTTTTAGAATGTTTTTCTATGTGAATTGTTTGTAGACAGACTCCCATCATTCCTGCACAGCAATCATAAAGCAGATGTGCACTAGAATTGATAGGTATAGACTATAATTTTTTTCATCTTTTCATAGTATTATTTTTTTAAACCATATCAGATGCCTCCTTATGATTTAAAATTAATCCCTATTTGCATAATTCTATAAGGTAGGCTTTTTTCCATAATGGGATTATCTAACTTTTGAAAGAGTACAAATTGATAATCAAAACCAAAACATCTCCACAGTGGTTTAAATGTAAGAAATGGACATGTTTCATTCCTGAATTTTTTGGGTAGGCATGTTGTTATAAAAAGAACATGCAGTTTTCAACCAGATCAATTTTTTTTGTGGGAAAATATTCATATTAATAAAATATTTTACAAGTGCTATGGCAGCTTCAGTGTTGGTAACTACCCGAGACAAAAAGTCTTTTCTTATTTGGTAAAGATGCCATCTTACCAAAGAAACCAGAAACAAATCAATATCTTTTCTTCGCTGGGATCAAAAACCTACTCCAGTGCTACCTTTATTACTGGAAGGTGTTTCCTTCCTCTGGCCAGTCCTGATGAACAATTTACTGGTAGTGTAAGCTGCATCATTTAGTGCTCAGACTAGTCAGGAATTTACTCAGGGTGAGCCAAAAATTATCAAATCTGTGGAGCTGATGACTCACATGGAACGTATTAGTTGCGACTTTTCAAATATAGGAATTTTATTAAGTTTTATCTCTTTTTAGTAATTCCTTAGGGATTTTCATTCTGTAGTATAACCTTATCAACATGCAGTGAAATTGTCTAACTCTGTGTATATATATATACAGAATTATATATAACAGAAGGACAAAGAAAAAGAAATATTGTAATTCCTACATGTAGCTTTGTCTCTTCTAAAATATTTTTATTCCTATAGTGTGGAATCTCAAATCTCTTCTTTTTTAGTCATCTCCAAAGAACTCATAAATATGAGGGAAAAAAGGGAATTCAGAATAGGAAAACAATGGTACTGCTCAGACCAAATGATCTGTTTTCAATAGAAATTAATGCTGGATGCCATGGAAAGAGTCTATAAACTGGAGCAGGATATGATAACAACTCATTGGTGTATTCTACCTGTCTCAATTTAGTTCCAGTTCCAGATTTATTTCTATTTGTTACGTGCTCCACTATCTCTGCTCTGATATCAGATATGTTGAGAAGGAAAGCATCCCCAACCTAATAATAGTTTGGAGTTGTCCATTAGGATTTCAGGTTTAAGATTTTTTAATCTTTTTCTTTCAGTTGAAGTGGATTTTTGGGGTTGGTTATTAATGAGTATTTTGAAATAAGGATCTAAGATAGAAGCATTCTTAAATATAAGGGTGTCTGTTGGTGGATTCACTGTTTCATCTGTGGTACTGTCATAGATGTGAGGTGTTTTTTGAGTCTTCAGTTTGACTATATGATTATCCTGCAGTGCATTGATTTATTGCTTGCAGCCCTGGGTGAAGCATTCCCCCAGACTTGATCTTCATTCCATTATGCCAGCTCTATTTACTTATTTATTTTAAAATCATTAGTGCTTGCAAAGTTCTTGAAAGGATGAAGTGCTATGAACTGAGAGGCAAGCAAGGGCACACTGTTGGTGGTGTGCAAATGCTCTGCTACCTGTGACAGGAGTGCTTACATGTGTGGTATGACTTAGTGGTGTCAGAATTGCCTTTGCGTGTTTCTGCATAGCTCAGCAAAAGCATCCTGGGAAGGAGAGAGTCCACACCTTTCTTACTCCATCAGTTAGAAAGACTGTAAAATGCTGCTTCTACAGGCTGTGTCTGTGTCCAAAATGTGAGATTTCCACTGCTGGCAGTGCAATTCCCACAGAAAGGCTGTCTCATGGGAGTGTCTTTTTCTTGATTTGACACATTTCCTTCATTATTTTTTATAAAGGATTTTGGTAAATAACAATTATAAACTCATTAGTCTCATTATTCTAAATGGAGCAGATAAGTGCATATTTCTTCTGACAAGGATGCATGTAGTAAATGACTGATAGATGGAGTTTAGGAGAGGTTTTGGTTGAGATATTTCATAGCAATTAGTCTACTCAAGAAAATAATTTATTCAGTCGTATTGATGGGAAATTGGAAGCTTCCATTCTATTAATCTATTATGTAATACATTTAGACATGTTGATTGTGATATTTTGCTTCAAGTGTTTTTTCTAAGCATCTATGATTAAATTGTGCAGTAATGGGCTTAATGACAGCCATTGAAAGAGATGACCTTTTGCAGGCCAGTAAACAGAATGCTTTAACAATCAAGGTCTCTCAACTCTTGCAAAATTAGCAGAAACTGGCTCATGCAACCCACATGAGTAAAGGGATGTATAAAAAATAGGGGGCAAAAAGTCTCTCATGAAATATGAATCTCTCTTTTCTTGAACTGTGCTGGATTTTATTGGCTTTGGATAGGGCCAAAGGACAGTTCTTCTCATATTTTGATAATTCTTCATCCTTTTAAAACATACCACAGCATCACCTCTAGGAAGTGCAAAGTCATGTCTGATCAAAGAATAGACACACAGTAAACAGGAGTGATAAAGGATTTTTCAAAATATATAGCCAGCAGGGAGCCAGCTGTTGACAAGGATGGGAAATATTTTTTGAGAGGAAAATGGTAGAGAGACTGAACAAACAGGCATAGGGAGTGGTCAGCAGTAGATTTAACCCCATTTTATTCCATTATCTGTCATGTAGGGAATACACATCCCTTCACCACATACTGTGAACATGTCCCTGTAGGTCCAGTACGTAGATATATTGACCTTGCTTTTAAGGCTGAGCCTTTTGGTTGATGATATGGTTGATTTAAAATGGAAGTATTTATATAGGGTATGCTTGAATGGAAAATTTAGGCTTCAGGAATAAAAAAATTCTTGAATTTACATGCAGGCCTGCTGTTTAATTTAATGGGATTACTGAACATGTCTTATACTGGGAATGAAGTACATGAAGCAGAAACCAAGATGCATATTTACAGTGAGGCAAGTAGTTTTCTATATTAGCTTTTTTCATGGGTACATGTGGAGGTAAATGGCTTTTCTATGGTTCAGTGGAGTATTTGGACTTCAATATGGTATGAAAGGTAGAATCTGAACATGGCCTGGAAATCTCGACTTGGTGCTTTACCCCACAGCTGACAGTCTAACAGAAACCCAGGCAGCTCCCCAGTCTGACTCCATCCACTCACACTGGAGAATTGTGTGCATGATCCAGTCAGCCTTTTGCTTCCTGTGGTGAGGCTGTTCATTAGCGTAGAACTGGGGCTGCAATGGGCAGTTATGCACAGTCTGTAAAGAGACTGAAAAGTTGAACATGTGACAAGACTTTGCATGATGGGGAAAATGAATATAAATAATTGATTGTAACCAAAATGCACCCCCCCTCCTTTTATTCCTGAGAGATTGCTGTGTCCCAAAGGAGGGAAAAAAAGGAGGGTCACCTGTTCCATGGGAGACAACCCAGGGGCAGGATGCTGAGTGCTGGATATTGGGGAGCGCTAGCCTCTGGGAGTGCTATGGAAAGTCTTCCAAATTCATTCCTTGGGGGCAGAGGGCAGGGAGAGAGAGCTATGCCTATCTCTGGAAGCAGATGTTTAAGTTCAAAACCTAGTCTTGAATGACAGAGTGAAGTTCATGCCAAGCTTGGAATTTCTGGTGGAGGAGATTCATGGAGCAAGAAGGCAATAAAAACTCAAGCTGAGGACACAACCTGGATGTGCGGTATGAGCATGTTGCTAAGGGCACAGCCAAAACAAAGGCCCACAAACATGCTAAATTTTCATAAACAGTTTGGTGCATTCCTCTTGCAAGGATATGTTTTTTGAGTGGCGGTGTTATACAAAATCACTTTACCCTAAGATAAATAAACAACCACCTTTTTTTTTTCTAGAATTTGAATATTACTGCCCCTCTCTGCAAGTGTATGTGCTTGTTTAAAAGGATTGGTTTTGCTCTTCCCATTCCAAAGGCAGCAACATTGGCTATGTAGCTGCTTGTTTATACACAGTTTCTTGACATGGAACAGGTATTTTCAAGCTTTTAACAAAGTGATGGAAAGGTATCCAAAGCCTTAGTGGATTGCGAAAACCTAGATAACTCAAACTATTATTCATAGACTGTGGACATTTGTCATCAGGTAAGTTATTGAATAATGTTAAATATTCCTAGTGATGCCTTGGGAAGACTGACCTGAAACAGAGACTGGACAGAGCTAGAGAATAAAGTAGGTATTTATTGAAAGGCCTCCAGGATCCACCTTGGGCAAGACAGGAGCCTGACCAAGGCTACACCCAAGGTGGACTAAGAATGGTCACAAAATGGTTGACCGGTCACAAGGTCTTACATTTTTGTAAGTTTTGGTGCATTTGCACCAAATTGGGTTTTATTGTCCAGTTACAGCTTCAGGTTGTGAGGTCTCATCCTTCTCGCTTTCTCTCTTCAGTTACTGTTGTTTATGTTGTTGGGCTGAAAGTTGTTCTTGGTCCTCAGCAGGAAAAGGATTTGTTTTGTCTACCTACTCTGTGAAGAGAGCTTACTGGCACTAAATACGAGGCTCAGAACTACATCCCTAGGCAGCACAGAATCTGAAAATATGAAAGCTAAGGCTTAAGGCATCACTCGGGGGGAAAAAAAAAAATCAGTCTTCTATAATGTGTTAGCGGACTAATATGTCTTTCAGTCTGAGAAACTTGTAATCTTTGGGTGCTGGGAAAATAATTCTAAAGGACAGAAAAGGAAGTATTTTGCATCAAAAATTGGAAGGCTTTTTCTTTCTAATTACATTTATAAAATTACATATTTGAATTTTTAGTCAATTTTTTATCCAGTTCTGTTTATATCATTCTAGGGAAATAAAATCAGAGTTTTTCAAGTGCGTCAGTGTTAAAACTGCATCTCCTGAACCCCCTTTTCTGCTCCTCTGCTCTGGGAGGATAAACTGGGGGGGTCTTGCTCTCCAGACCCTCACAACTCCCAGTCTCTGGAATTCTTTCTGGGAATGCCGCTGGATGGCAGCATTTTTCCGTGCAGCTCTGCAGAGAGGCAGGTAGGGAGAGGATCATTAACGGGAAAAAACGATTAAAGGAGAAATAATAATAAAAAAGTGAGCTGGGAAGGAAGAAGCCCCATAGAAGGTTGCTACTTTGAAGACCAGCATGCACCTCTGCTTCAGTGTAACTTATGCAAATCTCCAGTATTTGCCTCTCTTCTTTTAATTCCCAATAAATTGAAATGAGGAATTCAAAGGAAGGATCTGACTTTATTTTTTTCCCTCCTTTGGTACTTTTCCACTTACAGGGATCTATTCTAAAGTGGGAAGCTGTCTCCTGTCTCTGAGAAGATGAACAGTGTTTTCTGAGTTTTCTGCATTCTCTTTCTTTACTATTAGAGCCAATACTTTTTGGCTATTTAGGCTCATGCTTCGGAAAGCAAGTGGACTTGCTTGTCTTGTGGTTTGCCCAGGCACCTACACGCAGGACCTCCAAACAAGCAACTGAGTTAATTTCCATCAGCTCTTGGGCTTACCTTGTGCTTGATGCAATATCTTCTTTCCTACTCTTGGCACATATGGAGGGCATGATGGTCCTCTTCTTTTTTCTCTGCTTTGGGAAACAAATATCTTCAATATGTCCTGCTTCCAGCATCCCCTTGGGTATATCACAAGCTATTACCAAAGAAGACCCAGACCCCCGAACTTGGGTCCATGGCAGCAGTTCCTTTGTGGCTGATTCCTGGTCTGCCTTTCAAAACCGACCCAGCTTCTGCCCAGCTATGTTTAGCTTTGCTGTAAGCTCCCCATATGAGTTGGAAGGCAGCATAAAAACTAGGACAGAGCTCAAGCTAGTAAGCTTAACAACAGATCAGAAAAATAGCTTGTCATAACTGCTGTGGCATTATTTTCCACTGAAGATTAATTGAGATATATGTAACCTACTGTCATAAGTATGTGTTTTCTATGTATAGATATGCACACACCTCTATCTAACTATCTATCTGTCTGTCTATGTCAATCTATCTCTGTCTGTGTCTGTATAACTCAAAAACAATGGATCACATATGCTGACCCAGGCAATGGGAAAATAAGTAACCTCATGAGGAGTTAGCAAAGATTCATGCTTTAGAGGCTTTATATATGTATGTATATATATATACACACACACATATATATGTATTTAATTTTTTTTCTCTGTATCTTCTTGAAGTTAGGAAGATGCCATTTGTACTAGTCCAGAGGGGAAAAAAAGACAACAGTCAGATCAGTTCTGCTGGCCATGACACGAAGTGGAAATTGCTGTGCCTAATTATGGGCAAGTATTTCAGTATCTTCAGAATATCAAGTATTCAGAAGTAGATCTTCTCTAGCTTAAACCCAGGCTAACTTGCTCACAGATGCTTGCGCAGAATTCACTTTGGAGAGATAGAGCTCATGGTCAGTATTACAAAAAAGGCTCTTACACTATTTTAAGGCTTGTTGGTTTTCTTTTGCCATAGCTCCCCCCATCCCTCACCATGGCCTATGCTTGAAAAAAATTTGATGATAGATAATGTGGTTTCATTTGGGAGAGGCTAGTAATTTAGAGGAATGCCACTGTTTACTTCTTCAAAGGGTATTGGAAGGTCAGAGAGGGGAAATAAATTATCCTTCCATGCAAAAATTTAATTTGATTTTTATTGATTTTACTGTGTTCCTGTAACTTAGCTTTGCATAGCCAACCTCTGATACCACAAGTATACACCATTGACTGGTGTCTGCCAAATGCTCACTCCTTCACCATCTCAGAAAGGCTCTGTTTCTTCATCATGGATACCTACCCTAATTTTAAACAATGCTCTGCACATACTACTGGTTTCCAGGTTACGTTATTTTTTCTCTTGTGGGGGTACCACTGCTAGCATTATTGCTGAGCATTTAAGACTGTCAGCTTAGGTTCTCCAGCTCCTTTTGTTTTTTCCTTCTCATCATCCTGCATATATTTGGTCTCATTTCTTTTCTGCCCTCCTTGACCTTCCCTCCAAAGATATTCATATCAAGCTGGCCAGATCTTATTCTGCTCTGACCTTATCTGGGCATTTCTAGAAGAAATCATGAGAGATCATGCTGCAAATACCCCCGACAGAGTGCCTCTTACTTGGTCCTTAGCATGAAAGTAGGAATGGGTAACATAAGAGTATGGATACCAGCTCTAAAAGGAAGAACACTCTAATGCATTTCAGGTATTTTAAAAGTAAAGAATAGCCTGGGGACTTTTATTTTATTTTAATTTTTATTTTTAATAGAAATGTCCCTTGAGAAGAGGGAAGCCTTTGAATGATGTGGCTGCTGTGCTGCCCAACAATAATACCCAGATCTGGATGACACTGTTTGTGGCCCTCAGCTCCTAAAGCACTGCTGGTCAAACAAACACCATGTGCAAGGCTGTTCCTCCTGTGCCACGATATGTACCGACTATTGCATGGCTTGACTTACTTTCTGAGACACCAACCAGCTGATTTCTGAGGGAGGCAAAGAGAAGCTGAAAAATCTGGGGCATTAAGACAGTTTAATGGCTGTTACACCCTTAGAGCAGGGAGGGCTGCTGGAGGCAAAACTAATGATGTTTTGACTGGGCCATTTGTAGAAGTGTGGTTTGTGGTGAAAATAAAACACCAAATTAGTAAGAAAAGCAAAGCTGTAGGGTTAAAAACCTCTGCTTGTCTGTATAGTGCAAACCTGCTCTGTGAGGTGAAAATAAGAACTACTGATATGTCCTTGTCTTAAAGGTTGCTGTTGATGTTTAGGAATCAAAATTATAAACCAGTATACTGGATGTTTTAAGAGAAAAAGAAATTATGCTCTGTGTAGATGAATAGAGCATAATTTCTATCAGCCACCATGTCTTATAAAATAGGTAAATTTGCTTGCAGTTGTTTAAAGATGGGTCCCCCTCTCCTCATCTCCCACCTGTTATGTTAGGCAAGTGCATGTAGCTGTGCTGCTTGCAAGGCTGCTCAGGAAAACTCTAAGTGTAAAAGCAAGTGACTTCCAAAAGACTGTAGGCTTTAATCATAGCAGCATAGCTTCAGGTCTCAGGGAGCTGTCCCTGGGAGGATGGCCTGTACATGCAGTCAATACTGTCAAGACACTGTATATAAAGTACAAGTGTGATATGGTTCATATTTTTGAAAAAGACTCTTCTGCTGTTAGTGATCTGCTCTCCATACCACGGTCAAGACAGGATTAGTGGCATGTACTTGGTTCACCAGAGTGCTCCTGGCTGGGCTGGATTATAATTGTCCCACTTGATGTTATATTTATAGCCTTATGGTGCACAACACTTTGAAGCAGGGCAAAGCTCTGTCTGTGCCCCTTGGGAGCAGGAGGCACTGAGCAACCTCAGAGCTGACCAGTGTAATGCCTTGGCAAGTTTAGGTTATGGCACTGGATACGGTGTAATCTGGACCCCGGTTTATCAGCCAGGAAATCATGCATGGGATAGTGTCACCTGTTATGAGGCAATGTGGAGTAGTTCCCTTGATTTTCTCAGATTAATTATCAGTCAAGGTGTGTGTGTGTGCTGGTATTTAGGCAGAAACTGATAAAGCACTTGTATTTGCTTTATTTTTGTTTTCTCTGTGTTTTGTTTTTCTCAGTTGTGTGCAAGATAGAAGCAGAAGAGACAAGCATTCTTAAACGATAGAAAAAAAGTAAACAGGAAAGAAACTCAACATAACCATAATTATGCTTCCTATTTGTCTTTCTGGTTTTTACATATAAATATTTAATTGTCTACATCTAAGTGTATACACCTTCTAAAGGTTTTCTGGGGTAGAAATCCCATTTACTGATCTTTAAAATATCTCCATTCCTGTTCTAATAGACAGGTATGTTAGCAAACATCCTAACATGCAAACGTTGCAACTAGGAGCCACAGAGTCATTAGCAGAATAGAGTTCAGAATAAATCTGAACAGGAAGGTAGTGTCATGGAATTTACAACTTGCTTTCCCTCATCCTCACTGCTGTATTTTAAATTACAAACAAAACAAAAAAATCCAAAGCACAACAAAATAAATTAAAACAAACAAACAAACAAAAATCCCCAAACCAACCAACCAACCAAAAACCCAAACTAAAACATCCTGATGATTCTGATGAGGCCTGACTCATGACATTGACTAAGCAAAGTAAACGACTCAGGAGCAAGGAGGAGGCTGTCTCAGAGCATCCATGTTCCTGGAGCCCAGATATCCTTGTCTGCCATGGACACTGCTCTCTCCTTGCAGCCACCTTGAGCCTAATTGCAGAGCCTGGCAGCTCCCAGAACCCTTCACAGACTGCAGCAGAGGTGATGTTACAAAAACAATGCCTTGTGTTCCTGCTCTTAGTGCTAGATGGTGCTCTTTGCATCTAACATATTTTTCTAGCCTTTTTGAAAGCATAAACTTGGTCAAAAAACTACTGAAGTGACAGCTGACCTCTGTGGTTTTATGCAAAGGCAGAGGTGTCTTGTGTGGCCCCTTTACAGTCCAGCTGTAGTCTATGCTGGAGAGTAAATCAATAAATGCACAGATGTAGTTGCAGAGCAGGCACAAATTCTGACACCTATTTTCAAGTTCTGTTTGCAGAAAATTCCTGTAATGGTCCATTTTCCCAACCCTATTGGCCTCTCTCCTTCACTCCCTTTCTGAAAAGCTGAAGAGAGGGGTTTGGAGCTTGCTGAGAAAGATTTGTCAGAGGGGAACATGTCTGTGGCCAGTGTCTGGGAAGCAGGTACAAGTGGGGGCTGCCCCTCGTACTGCTCTCTGTGCAGAGATGCAGCAGCAGCCACTGTGCAGCTCTTCAGGAGCTGTCCTGGAGCTAACACTACAAGATGAAATATCTTTCAGCCTCACTTGGGCTCCTAAGCCTGCAATAGCTGTCGGCGACTAGTGAGAGACAAATTACATGTTTTTCCAGTGATGTCCTTTATAACAATTATGCCTTAACAGTGGGAGGAAAGGGGATAGTTGGAAGTAGGCTTAATCCCAAAGAGATGGTTCATTTCCTCTAACTACCACACTTGCCAGTAGCTCTGTTCTCCTTCCCTCGGCCTCCCTCCCTCCTCCTCTCTCTTTCTCCTCACCCCATTCCTTGACGAAGTTACCTTTGCAGTCATGGCCTGCTCGTGGCGAGTATTAATGGTTTATTGGAATTTGCACGCCTTACACTAGTGGGGCACATATTCCTATGAATTTTATTGCAACGCACCACAGTATATAATTTCATTAAGCTGCACATGTCATGGTTATTTGCCATTATTCCCAAGCCCTTTATGTGCAGTTTTATCAGTCTCAAATGACAACGGAATAAAAAACGAAATAAAATAGAATAATGCCTAAATGCAGAGAGGTCAAGGGACCCTCTATGCTGACTACAACAACAAATTTATCATCTCATTTATGTGTGGGCAGGGGAAGGGAGCAATTTCTTCACTGTATTTTAATTAACTGTGTTTCACTGCGCGGTAGTAAAGATAATAACCATATTATCTTTAGTGCAACTACCACACTATCAAATGCTGGTCACAGCCTAATATTCTCCAACAATATAGCTTCACAATGGAAACATGCACAACAAAAGAGCAGCTTGTTTTGTTAATTTACCGGAGGTCTGTGTTTTTGGAAGGCCTGTATGTATTTCAGTGAGATTGATTAAAATAGAAAGAAGTGTACATAGTGGAGAATATTATTTTTACTGGTGTGGGATTCATTTAACAAAAGTTTTCTTTCAGGAAAACAGAACCAAGATGCTAATGTTATACCTCATTTATTGCCAGCATATTCAGTGACATTTCATAATGTACATCTGTCAGCCAGAGATATAAATGAATGAGGTGAACCATGCAATTTACCCTCAGGAAGTTCCATTAGAGCCCCCAAAGTATAATATTTATGAGGTCAGAATCAATTAATCAGATAGCTGTATTTGCTTTTTAGCTCAGCATGCTCTTCTGCACCAAGCTGTTGCATTGAGAAAGTCTTTCCTATTTGATAAGAGGAGTCAGTTTGTATGTGCTGCATGTAGTCTGTTTTGTAAATCAATTGCTTTCCTCATACAGCTTATGCTCCATACAAGTACAAACTGTAAATTAAGGGATTGAAAAACAAGTCTCTCTCAAAAAACATACCAGAATAGAAGACTTGTGTGTTTCCTGCTCCTTGCTGTAGCCTCTTACAAACCTATTGAAAATGAGAAAAAAGCCTGGGAGTAAATGGTGTACTTTAACCAAACATGATTCCAGTAAACAGTAAACTTTCTGGGAAAAGTAATAAATAGTTAATTTTTAAAACTCTACAACTACTGATTTGATCAAAGGAACTCACTCAACTTTATGAAGAAAACATAGTATATTTTGAGATGTGTTACCAAAATGGTTTTCCTTTGCAATTGTGTTCTGAATGCTCATTACTTTTATTTCCCCTTCTCAATGAAATTGACCATTGGTTTATCCCTGTGAGAATATCCCTATCATTTTTGTTATAAATTGCAGTCATTTCCTGGGCTATTTTCAGATGTGTTGGGAACTTTTCCTGCCACTCTGACACTAGTGGAAGAGCAGGCTCATAGCTGCCAGAGCTCCTGGGAGGTGCAGGTGCAGCCTGGTCACCACCCCAGGTGTGGACTCCTTGTTCCTAAATGGAACCTTTCTTGTAGAGAGATTTTTAAAAACTTAGCTGTAACTTTGATCATATTGTGACTTTTTTATGTTTTCTTTTTTTATGTTTTCTTTATTTCCTCCCCTTTTTTTTTTTAGACAACAGATGAAAAATATAAATTTTGGTAGTAAAATCTGTGTCAATATGTTTGCACTGTCATAAATGATGCCAAGATGTGATCCAGAATTTCTTTGTTTCTTTGAAAATAAGTTAATTTAAAATGTTTCAAAAGTTGCCTGTTATCTAATAAAATTACTTTTCTCAGAACATTTCTCAAGGATGAAAGTATAAACAGGAAGGGCACATATGAAATCACTTGTAGAATTATTATGAACAAAGAATTACCTGGGAAAAAGTCCTACAAAAATGCTTTGCCTTCACAATTTATGATTAATATCCATAACAACTAATATTTTGTATTTAAAGCTTCTCATCTTGTTGTGGGGTGTTGTCCTAGGTTGCAATGTAAGATGTGCCCAAAGTATGTATTCTATCACCATCTTCATGAGCTGTTGAAACCAGGTGGGGCAGTGTTTCCCTTATCTTCTGTTTAATGGGCCATCAGGGACCCACTGCATGACTCATAGAATGAGATCATCCCATTGTGAAATGCTCTGCCCAGGGGGAGGAGCCAAGCATTCCCACCTGGATATAATCCGGAGTTTGGGACAGCACAGGCAGCCTTCACCCACTGGGCTCCTAGAGGATAAGAGCTGCCAGACCTTTCTACAGGATCACTGCTTCAACAAGACCACTTCATCTGGACTGCTACTACCACCCTAAGTAAGAGGGTGTCAGTTTGTATTTTGACTCCGTCCGTGTTTTTTTTTTTTTTTTCCCCTCTTATTAAATTGTATTTCTGACTTGGAGCCTCGCACTGGTTTTGCTTTCAAACCAGTACAGGGGTTTAATATCTCATACTTCAGATTTGGTCTTTTGCTCTTGAAGAATGTGGATGATAAGACAAAATGTTTTGTTTTCAATAGAAACTACTGCCAGAAAGTGCTGATACATCCCAAAACCAATACCTCCCAGATTGGGAGATTTGAGCAACAGAGGAAGAAGAAATGAGGTCCCTGTGTACCACAAAACCCTGTGTTTGTAAGAACTCACTCAGAAATAAAGAGCAATGCTCAACACCCATCAGAAAACCAGAAGACTGGTTTAGAAGAGGGGCTAGATCCTAAACTCTGTGCACTCAATTCACTTCTGGTCAAAGGGAGAGTAGAAGGGAAGAAGTTTAACAGTTTCAGTAGCTGAGTGTGACAGAGAGCTATCAGCCATTGAAGAGATCAGTGAGCTAATTTATGAGGAGCATAGAGAAATGAGTTTGAATAATTGTTTTATAGACATTGGTGCCAGTGACTTAAATGCTGCTGCTTCCATTCCCAAATGAGTATCCCTTAGGGAGTTTCTCCTTTCTGTCTGGGCTCTTGAACATCGGAATAAAACAAATGACAAAACCCTGAAGCTGAAATCTTCCAGCCTGCATGGCAGCAGAAAGCAGAGCTAGGTGTTCAGGCATTCTCCACCGTGGTAGACATGACTGTCTTTATGAAACAGCCAGCTTATCAGGAAGTGCAGTGTTTCTATAGGCATGGTGTGTGCAGAGTCTGATTTGTGTATATTTATTCTCACTACCTAGTTGTATCAAGGCACTGTGAACACCATTGTGGTTTTGTTTACCTGTTTTTATTGTCTCTGGGCTAGTGAGTATTATTGGTGGGATATCACTGACCAGGTGGAATTCACGATATTTTTCTGCTGTGTGATTTTGCTACTGAAGCCTTGTAAACAGGGGGCAAACTCTTCTGGAACAAGAGTGAATACCCTTGTTTGCATATGAATGAGTGTTTTTATGGACCCTTATTCTCAGCATTTATGCAAATGCAAACTCATACATGTGAAGGGGTGTGGAAAAGGGAACAAAAAAACAGAATCAAAATGAGAGGCTGGATTCATGGAAATGCTTGTTTTCCATTATTTGTCCTGTTCCCTTAATCTTTTCTATTGCACAGGGTTTCAGAAATGGCCCACACCATGTTCAAGAGTGTTTTTGGTATGAGGCTTTCTGATTTAACCAGATATCAGAGAGAAAGAATAGCTCATCTGAATAGAGGAAATGTCAGGGAATTGTTTCTAGTCAATACTCCTAGTTTTCTCAATCTCCTACCGTTGTAGGGCAACTAGGGGGAACAAAATCAGTGATGATTTTAGAAAAAGATGAGGTGGTAATAACTTTGTCATGCACGCAGGCTATTGCAGTCTCCTCTATGTTAATAGATAAGGTAGTTTAGATTTTGCCCTCTTTTCCTAAAGATGACAGAGTAAATATTTTTTTATCTGTGCAGGGGAACTCTTCTGCAACCAGTCAGGGCTATCTCATCTTGCTGTCCTTTAAAACAGTCCCTGTCCTACACTATCCTGCTGGGAACTGCCTAGGATACTTCAGGCTGCAGGGTAGTGCCAGGAGGAAACGTGCTTGATAAACTGTTTTTGGACATAAGTGCACTCCCAAAGTAGAGCAAGAGCAACAGGATTATCAATTAGCAAAGGAATAAGAGAAGCTACAAGTGTCTTTGTCTGATATTTACACAGTGCTTTGTGGCAAGACCTGAAGCGAGAGAGGTAAGGCGCTGCCTCTTAATTTAGTAGAATTCATTCCCCCAGGACCACATCTTAGAGGCCCCTTTTAGGCTACTTTATATGTGCCCCCCTTGGGTTTACACACATTTATTATGGAAGCATTTAGTTTTTCTTCTCCAGGCCTTCCTTTTAGGGTTCTGCTTTTAAAACTTTATCCGGTTTAAGTTTTCATGTTAACATGTGCCACAGTTATTTACTGAGATACTGTGGGATTCCATCCAGTAAATGAAGATATGCTTCCTCTGTTGAGATTTATTCCCCTTCACGATGTCAAAATCCCCTGTTTACAGCTGACATGACTAGAGATCAGATGTCTATTACTCATGCGTGCCATGACCCCTTTTAACACTCAGAATTGCTGGTTAGCTGCCTGCATTACAGCAAAAACTATGACGCAGTCACCTTCCCAAATGTCTTCCAGAATCCCTCTTGCATACTGCAAGCAGCTCCTGGTGGTTTCTACACACTCTCTCCAGCCATATCTTAAACTAATATTTGACTTATGAATGACAAAGAGGAGAGGCAAAAATGAAACCTCTGTAGAGGGGGAGGAAGATGGAAAAATCTGATCATGACACACTCTTTAAACAAGACCCCATAAAAGTTAAATGACTGTATTTTGGTTGATGAAGAAGATTTATGGTCTTTGTATAGAGGGGAATCTAAAGAAGACCTTGGAAGTTAGGTAAGAATAGTATTTCTGATAATGTTTCACCCTGAAAAAAGAGAATGGTGCTAGAAAGTCTGCGAAGGTAAAAAAAAAAGAAAAATAAAGCAACAAAGTTACTGCAAATGAACATATTTTTTGCCATCTGGGATGGGGAATAGTATCACAGAAAAGGAGTATCTGAAGATTGAAAATCAAGTAGTATATGACAGCAAGCTGAAAAGAGTAGTCAGGGAATTGTAAAGAACAATGAAGCAAAAAGCAGGAAATCTAGTTACTACATACAGAAAAGTAAACTGAACAAAGAAAAAAGATACTACTCAAATGTTCTTTTAAATGAGGGTAGTAAGACCCTCCTTTCTACATCTAAGGCAATGTACAGTGAGCACTAGAGAGATGAATAGGGAAAATACTTCAATGAATAAAAAAAGCAAGATAAACTCTAAATCAGAAAGATCTACCAATACTATTGTGGGGAAGATAATTCATTGGACTGTTCAAAAATCAAACATAATTATAGTTTAAGGGATTATATCACCTCTTAATGTTACTGAGGATGGTCTGGGGGTTCTAAAAAAACAAAACAAAAACATGGAAATGAACACATGGTCTGTCCAAATTGATGGACATGAGAGAAAGTACCCATAGGTTTAGTGTTCTCCACGTAGTTTGATAGAGAAGTCCAGAGGCTGAAAAATGCCTTTCCATTTCAGTGACCCTCGGAAAGGCACATGGAGCTGCAGAAAGTAGAAATGAAAGAATTAAGGATTGAAAACAAACCTAAATGTTGTTTACACTGTGCTAGGAACTAGAGGGACATAGCTGGAGAACAGTGCTGCACTAACATATATCTGACACAGACGTGGGGCTTCTGTACTGGAGGCAATATGTACTTGGCACAGAGTACACTTAGTCTAAATGTACAATCTACAAATACTGTATGGATAAATGTACCTCTATCTAAGATAATTCTGAGAGCAAATTAGAAGGGAAGCTCTATGGAAGTTGTGCAGGAGATTTGTGTCTCTTTTAAGTTAAACAAAACTTATTGAAATCTGTCAAAATTCTACTGTAACGAGATTAGCATATTATATCATAAACTGAAGTAAATTTCTACCTTAGATTTATTTGAATTGGGATGTAAATGTGTTTTCTATACAGGGAGCTGAATTCAGATTTGCCTGTAGCTTGAATTTATTCCATGTTCTTTACTAATTTTCTAAAAGAATGGCCTTATTCCAAACCAGCTTAATTCTCTGAGGTAATTCCACAGCTGAAAAAGCTTGTATTTGATTCACTACTTACTTTTTTTTTTTTTAAATTAAATATATAGAGAATTTCGGTTGTCAGGGATCAGAGCAGGATCATGAACAATGAGCTGATTTATTGCTGCTCTTCCAGTTGAAGATAATGCGGAAGGATCTTAGTAGCCTAATGAAGTTTTTTATAAAGACACAGATTAAAGCCCATCAAAAAGTGCCATTATGTGATAGCTGGTTGAATGCGTTTATTGTCCTGTAAATATAATTGTTTGTTAAGCAATTAGCTGAGTTTTCTGAGTGCTATCACCAACCACTTTTCCTCGAAATTATGTTTGGTTTAATACATATTCTTATTCCAGGACTATCTCTCCTCTAGTTTTTCTAATGTTTACAGCAGCAGAAACTCCAGTGAAATCTAACATATCTCTGTATTTAATCTGATGCAACTAACAGAATAGAACCGGGCTTGATACTGTGATGTGTGCATCATCCAAGTCTTATACAACTCACACCATTGCGTAATACATCAAAATTTGTCAGACTGTTGGTACTCCTCTCTCTCACAGTATTTTAAAAGAGAAGTTGATATCTGAGCAGTGATGCCTTAATTAAATGGACAATTAATTATTCAAAGACAGGGGAACAGGGAAGCTTCACTGCAAATGTTTTTTTGCATGTTTGGGTTCTGCTGAAGTCGTAAGCTCTCTCTCTGTTTGTATAAAACTCCTGACTGAATTATGCAGCTGGTTAGTATCAGCTCTTATTGACCACTGAAACTTTTTTAAAAATGTAAACTGCTTAGAAAATTTTGCAGAATAAAGATCTTTTCAGAGTTATTGTATACTATTCATTAACTGGTTTGGTTTTGATTTCTGGGTTTTTTACCTCTTATCATATTTTAAACCATTTCTTAAACAAATATATCATGTCCTATACCAGAAACTTCTCCTTTAATTTGACGTGTAATATATATATTTACGTGCTACTATATGTATCTATTTCTTTCACAAACAGAAACAACTCCCTTGGCTTTCTAATGTAAGTGGAGGTTTTAAGTAGATGGAGCTTAGACACTTGAAATCACTGGGGTTCTAGGTGTGGATTCTGCCAAGCTGAATCTTCAAACATTGATTTAAACTGTTTACAGGTTGTGGCTTTCCCTTGAAGCTGAGGGGTAATGTTTGTAGTCCGTGTCTCCAGTTCATGAATGGAGTCTGGTTCTCTCTCCTTTTGCTTATATTGAGGTGTGTGCCTTACTTAGAGCGACAGCTCCCTTATTTCTAAAGTGACTGCATGCAGAACAAAGCAGATTTTTCTTTCTGCAATCCAGTGGGATGACACTACTGATGACTTGCTTTTTGTGCAGCCTCCAAGAGCACCACCTGCCTGTCTTAGGCTCTGGAGCCTGGGATGCCACAGCATGCCATAATTAAACTGAAATGAGACAGGCATTTCTATGTGTGCTGCACTGACACCAACCGCTGAGTGTCATTCTGTGGTCTCTGTACCTTGAGGAAGCAACAGGTTGCCCTGTTTGTGTTGAGGAGGGGAGTAACACAGAAGCTGAGAGGTCGTGGTTGCAGGAAGGATTTCCTGCAAGCTTTTCAATCTAGGCTGTGCTGAAACCTGGGAAAAAAAGTAAATTGCCAGATGGTACAGTTATCACCATCCTTTCCTCCTTACTGTCTGACAGGAAGTCTTTGCAGCTCCTTGCTTCCTTGATGACAGGCTCCTTTGATTTGATCCAGCCTGTTTTAAGGGAGTAGGATATCTGGGAGGTGGGGTGTGCACACCTGCGAGCTGGATTTTAGAGAACCAGACACAGCTTTATAGGAGTATGTGTGTGCTGTGCCTTTGCCCCTTGAACAGCAGCTTGGACAGGAGTTTGGTGATGCATTGGTTTTGTCATCTAGATAGGATCACTTGCAAATATCAATGTTGAAGTATTTATTGAAGGTAGTTTCTGAAGCTTGCTTTGTGGAAATATTCTTTTACCCTCTTGAAGCCTCTGTGATTTTATGAGGAATATTATCCCAAATGACTCTCTGTCTGAGAGAATTGTGGGGTTTGTTTTGGAGAGGCAAGAACGTAAATTCAAACTTCATTCTTGCTGCTGCTATGAAGCAGGTTAAAACTGAATAAAGTTTGAGACATGATACTTATTTCAGATGACTGTACAGCACATAGTTGAATCTTTTTTTTTGTGCAGGGACTAGCTCTGCTGAGGCATACTGTGTGGGGATGTGTTTTTGCTGTAAACCAGCAAAAATTCGTGGTCTGGAGATGGTAGCACATTACAGAAGCTTGCTAAGCTTTAGGTGAGGCTGAGGGGCTGTTGTCTCCACATCCTGTGGCAGCTAGGGCTCACTGATCGTCCTGTGAATGTCTCAGGCTGTGTGTGCAGTGCCCCATCTCCTGCTTGCTGCCCTCCACTTTCATGGCATTTAGGCTAAATTGGTAGGTCCTGCTTAAGCAGACAAGGAGAAGGAAAGACCTAGAAACAAGCCAAACGGTGATCAAGCCTTACTGCAGAGGTTCATGGAACCTTAGCATTTAAAATAAATTGTATGAACGCCTTGAGTGGTCCCCAGCCTTTCTAAACTTATTGGAATAAAGGTTTGTGTGTGCAGTGGCTAGGGGAAGAGCTCCTCATTCCTGACTCAGTCTGCTGTAATGCAAACAAGAGATATTGATCAGAGATAAACCAGACTGGATGTGTTTCAGGCAGCCTCTAGCCCATCCCTCACTAACCAGTTCATAAAGCTCCCCAGTGATGGGGATCCCGCATGTCAGGAATGTCAGCACTCAGACCCTGAATCATCTGCCCTCCTTGCTACTTTACTTTCCAATCTTTTGGCATACCTGTTAACTTTTGCACGTCAGTATTTTTTGCAGATATTGTTGATTTTTCTTATTCACTTGCAGGGCTATTTGATATGTGTCTGCTTTAGAAGGAGACCCAATGTACATGTTTTATACAATGTGAACAGCTCACTGCACTTTAGTGGTCAAGATCATAGAGCTCTTTTGTAAACAAAGAAAAAAAGAAAGAAACAAAATAACCTCATAACTCTTTTTTATTTCCTTGAAATTTGCCCTTAAAAGGATAATTATGCTCTTAATGCTTATAGTTACCTTAAAAAAAAAGTAAAAAGAAAACACATTCTTTCCAATCCCTACTTTATCCTTGGAGCTGGATGATGAGTATTTCAAAGTGTGTTCTGTCAAAGCTTTTCTGACAAGCAGTGATCTTTGCTGTGAATCTTAAACTTCAAAAGATAGGAGTATTTAGGAAATGAATTAATTTCAAAGGATTAGGCTTTCACTGCAGATGGTTTTGTCTGCCTTATTTCCCTTGAATCTTATTATTGCATCTCTCTCCTGTACCTGCAATACATTAATAATCTTCCTTTGGTTTCATCACACTCCAGTAGCTTTGGTTTGTTTTTATCAGCTGCTTCTAATAGTTTTGATTTTCTTTACTTAAGTCTGAAATGGAAGCTTCAGTGGCAAGGTGATATAGTAAGTGATAATAATATACAACGATGCCTTCAATCTCCTTTTTTCTCACCTCCCCCCTCACTCTAATGACATTCACATGACAACAAAAGTAAACAAAGAGCACATGCATACAAAAAAAAGGGGGAAGGTTCTTTATATTTTGCTGAGCTTTTGTTTTGCTGGAATGCTACATGCTAAATTGATGCAGGTCTCTGTGGATGGGCCCATGGCATGAGATGGAAAACTCCGTGGATGAATGGCTGCAATCTAATGCCTGCAGTCTGTAGTCTGATTGCCCATATAGCTGAGATTATATTGACATTCTTGTACCAGCCTGGAGAAGGTGGAGCATGTGTCACATATTTCAAAATTTTCTTTTCTAGGGTCTTGTTCTGGAGAGGCCAGACGTACTCACCATCAGGCCACTTGCAGAGCCTCTCACGAGCAAACGTGATGCAGCAGGAGAGGGGAACTCCAACAAAGGTCAGCTGTGTTTTGTGCCAGAGTGACTGGCAAATCTGTGCCACAGAAAGAGCAGCAGCTCTTTTTACCAGCGAGCACCTCAGAGGGACCACAGGGCCTCCTGAGATCCCAGGCCTCTGGGCCACTCCTGGGACCCCAGTGGGTCCTTGATTTCTCCTTTGGTTTTGCTGCCACTGCCGTCAGTTTAGCTTCTCCTTTCTGTTCATCTTTTGTGGATTCTCTGGTGATTTCAGTGAGTGGGTTTCTTTTCCTTGAGGAAAGGGAATCTATCTCCATTTTCCAGCCACCAGGAGATATAAGAGTCATTTGATAGGAACACTGAATAAAGTGTACTATCAGAATAACCTGGGACTGTGCTAGTTACAGGCAAGGGTATTACAGTTCTTGATCTTATTAGTGGGTGTGTGTTATGGTTTAGCAATGGTGTTCCCAGATTTAGTATTCCCACAAAGAAACCCCTGCCCCTCTGCTACAGGATGTTCTTTGAAACTTTGCTTTAGCAAGTGCTATTACCTGTCCCAGGAAAGAAGGATTAAAGGCAAACTTCTTTCTACAGACAGTCCCAACACTCTTATTTATAAATGGTCCCATTATTTATTCCTGCTGTTTTTCTTGCCACAGTTCCTAGAACCTTGAGTCACTCAAAATAAATTTAAATTTAAAGACAGGAATTTAAACATGTAGCTCCAAGCACACTAAAATCAGTATAAAAACTGCTAATGATTTGGATGGGACTTTTGTATCTTAAATCCACACCTAGCTGAGAATGGACATGATTTATGTATCCAGGCAGTGCCTTTATCAGCTATCTAAAGCTGTGGAGAGGTGGAACATTTTCAGTTTGGGGGCTTCAGAAAAGAATGGAGTTAAATTGTAAATAGCACGATATTATAATCTACTTAACAATGCTCTGACAATGTTTCATAAAACATTTTTATGGCCAACACAGAATTTACTTTCTTCTGTTGTTTTGTGGTGGACTGCAATATTCTGTCTCTGAGTGAATTGTGCTCTTTTGGTTGGCTGGGTACTTGTGTTTATACCAATACACAGGTTCAGTTTGTTTTACACGGACAGTGTGTTGGGTAGTTAATGTCAGCTTTAGTATAAACTATTTACAGTATATCTGAATGGATTTTAGCATTATTTAATTAAGGGAGGGATTACCTATCTGAGATACAAGGGTGTGCGTTGCTCCTATTGCATTGTCAAAGAGTGGATTGAAAGTTTTTATGTGATATCTCAGATAATTTTTTGGCTTTCTCTGGAATGTGGCCACACTTCCACAGAGACCATAATGACAAAAATATATCCCTTAAGATTTAACTTGAGGAGACAGAAAGAGAAACAAAGGTCACTGGTCTTTGAAGATACATGGAACATGAAAGACATGTCTCCTGTGCTGCTGTACACACAATTTAATCGTGTGGATTTTTAGTGTTAAATAATGGATATTATAGTATGTCATGTGGCAGTTTTTATAACCTTTGTGTATTACTCAGTGGATTGACTTACATCATTTTTTAGATAATAAATGGACCTGGTCTACAGAGAGGACTCATAAGAATGTCAGTTTTCCTCTTTTTAGTACATTGCAGGAGGTCTGAAGCTCAGCAGGCAGTGGAATGTTATTTTTATTATGATGCTGTTGTCTCAAATATATTGTAACAACAACCACAAAATTAAGAAAACACATTGTGGACATTGCTTTTTCTCTGTGTTGCCTCTGAATAGGCTCAAAGGCTTGAGCTTTCAAGGCCATGAACAGGAATGTGTCAGACACACTAGACTAATTTAAAATCCAAGCAAGTTTCAAAAGATGAATGAACACATTTGATCAGATCATCCTGTGCTTCTGAGGGTTCTCTTTTCCTCCCTCAGAACTCTGTAGTCATTCAGTCAGAGGGACAGCCTGTACACACCATTTGAGTGCCCACTGTAAGTGCAGGGAGCTGGGCTGTCTCTGGGGAGTTTATAAGTCTTGCTGCAGTCTGCAGTGCTCTAGCACTGTGCTTTGAAAGTCTGGTGCTATATTGTTTGTAAATGAAGCCTTTTGTTCGATGAGATTTACAGACATGTTTGGACAAATAAAACATCTAATTTGAATGATCTAATTGCTGACTCTAAAATGCTGTTTGCACATTACATTGTTTAATTACTTCAGTCTAGTAGTTGTCTAGCAATGTCTCAGTCTGTTATATCTGCCAGAATTAAAGGGGGGAAAAAGGAATTTATTTGGGTGTCATTCACTATGCAACAATTGTACAAAGCCTTAAATGGAGAAGAAATGTTTGTCCATTATAATACTTTTTGTTACAGTGCCATAATAGCATAAAATAAGTTAAAAATAAAAAATCTGTGCCACTTTTCTGTAAGGTTTTGTGGTTCTTGACAGCAGTAAAATGTAGTCTGAGAATGCAGTTCATAAAATAAATGCCAACAAAATACAAAATAGCATAGTCTCTACCTTTTTCCAACACAGCTCTTAAGATGAAATAAAATTGTATGTGAGTATAAAGGGAAAAATAAATGCAATTAGCCACATTGTGCACTCCACTCAATTCAAATTGTGAGAGCACAATTTGTATTAGCTTTATATATAGCCCCATACAAATCCCAACTCTCAGCAATTCTACTGTAGTTATGTACATTCTTTACAAGGGATGAAAACGTAACAAGCCTGGTTATTTTTTCAGGACATCACACTACCTTCTAAACATGTGCTTGCATATTTGTAATCTCTTGTCCTTTTGGTAAAGCTTGTCTAAGAAAAGTGCTGGAGAGGGAATGGAGTCTCTATATAAAGCTACATGTCATAGTATTTTTAAATCAAAGACTACTTAACCTTGTAGGAAAAAATACAGATCATTACTGCAGTATTTTCCCTTTACTATCCTCTTGGTTATAAGTGCTGAATGTTCATTTATTTCTTTGATAATTTCTAATTGTTCACACTTATGGGAACCTGTATCTTCTGCAAAGGTTTCATGAGGCATTTTACAGTGCCTCAAAGTTTGCTGGGTTTGGTTAGGAGGGGGAGCATTGATTCTTTAAAGAATGCTTTCTTGGGGAGCAGTATGTCACAAAAGCCATGAAGATATGAAACAGGATTTGCCTGGAGTGCCTTTTTTCTGTCTTCTGCCATTTAATGTGATCACCACCCTGATAAGCATAAAGAGAACCAAGGAGAAGTACTTCTTTTTTAACACTGAGTTGGGCCTTGGTGTCACACCCTGCTCCATACATCTGGCTTCTGTTACTCCTTGGGAACTTTGGATATCAGACTATAAATGCTGAGAGAACGCTATTATTTATATATTTAAAAGTGCCATGTGGTATTGGTTTGTTTTGAAAGAACTGCATGTGTAAGGTAAGCATCTGACTGACCTTTCTTTAATTTCTCAAACCTTGACTTTCTTCCCCTTCTTCCAAAACCTCATCTGTTCACAGCTGAAATCCTAGTCTTTGCTACAAGTCACAGTCTGTGTTTGTTTCTGAGGAATCTTTTCTGTGTTGCAAGATGAGAACTAGCAGAGATGTAAGCACTGTAGTATATTCCCTGAAGCTTCTCTAAAATGTTTATGCCAGTGGCAAAGATCCTCTTTGACATTTCAGCACAATAGGGTTGAATGCAAGAGCTTCAGGAGCCTGCTGTGTGCTGCTGACATTCACTTGCCTGCAGTGGTTGGAGGAAAAGTCCCATTGCACTTGGTTTCTGCTCCTAACTTGACAGACACTAGTCTCTTGTCTTTGTTAGGCTCTGCTCTTAAACTAAAACTACTTCAGATCACTTAGGCTGCATCTCAGGTAGCAGACACATAGGGAAGTCTGAATCAATGACTTGACTGCTGTTGGCCCTTTCTGCATATATCTAAATCCCTTCTAACTCTCCCCTGCATGAATCATCTCTTAACCTGTGCTAGGAGGGTATTTTCAGTTCGAGTTGGCTGGTCAGCCCATGGGAACAAACTAATGTTTGAGTTGGCACTGTCAACTACTGGTGTGACCACTCCACTCCATATATTATCTATGTTCGTTCCTTCTAAGATGTTTTTGACAGCTGTGGATGGCCTTGGAGCTATAAGTAAAATATGTGCTGGCCACGTTGCCTCTTCATCTCACCTCTAAATAATTTTTGAAAGCTGTAGAAGTTTTTTATTGTCAGTAAGCTGAAGAAATTAAAATCACAAATCAGACCATGACTTTTCAGACTTGGAAATCTGATGTCTTGGCTCTTGTTCTATTAAAGACTTGGAGTCTCTTTGCAATATTAATTCTGATAAAGGTGTAAATTCCAGTATTGATTTTGGACTTGATTATTTCTTGTGTATCTACATATCAGTAGGAATCTGTTTTCTTATCACACTCATAGACTGTTGGTATTGCAGGGAATTGTGGTTAACTATATTTATTTTTATTGCAGTGTTAGGACTATTCTGATTGGCTAAACATACTACAAAAATCCACTATTGTACTTGAAATGAAAACTAGTTTTTAAGTTTCCTGTTGTTTAGGAAAGCTTTTCTATTGAGCATAATTTTAGTAAACCTCCTGATTGTCATTTGAGATTTTAATAATGAACTAAGATATTTTCCAGTCTGACTAGGTTAATTTTGAGGTCTCATATTTATTATTAGCAGATCTCCTATAACTCTGGTGGTGTAAAAAGAAAGCAGATATGAGAAACTCTTTATTTAAGTATTTTTGAGGGGGTACTGGTAATGATGAACAGTCTGGAAAAAAATATAAACTGCTTTATGTCTTACTGCCTTTTACCTGCTCCCCAACTATTTTTGAAAGTTTAAAATTTGTTAGTATTTTATTTTATTTTATTTTGCTCTCCTTCTATTCTTTTAGGCCCAAAGAACCCAAGTTCTCCACAGCAGCTGCTTTCACAAACCCAAGATTTGGAGATTTGAGGTAGATTCTGAAATTGCTTAGATATTCAGTCACATCCATCAAGACAATGAAAGTAATGCTAGTAGTAGTGATAGTATTAATGATTTGTCATTCCATGTCTTAGATGAATCGAGTCTGAGAAAGTGTTTACAACAGATTTATGAAAAAGAAATGTTGAGCAAAAGAACACATTTCATTGCAAATGTTGCAGAAAATTTCCAAAAAATTAAGTGTTTAGTTTTATTTAATTAGACACTGTGGAAACACATATCTCTTCCATTTCCTATAAATAGGTTGTCTTCCTGATTAAATTATCAGTATTGAGCAAGCATAGGAGAGAAAGGGGAACAAGCAGCAACTGATAAAAGACAATTCACAGATGGTTATTTAGATAATCCATGAAGGAGTTTCAATCTGCTGATATATTCTTTGAAAGTTTTTATCAGTTTAGTGGGATTATGTAATAAAACAGACAAAATTCAATAAGCACATTAAAAATAGAGGTTTGATTGGAATTCCTTTTTAGATGTTGGAGTTTTTTGTTGTTGTTTGTTTTTTGTTTGTTTGTGTTTGTTTTCTGGTGGGTTTTTTGAAATATAGGGTTAATGGCATATGGAATGATGGTGTCTTAGGAATTATAGATGATAACTTTCTCAGTTTTATCGAATTGATGGAATTTTCTATGAATTTAATTTAACTACTATTACCTACTGCTTAGCATAAACGTGGCAAAATATACATAGATTGGGATAAATACAATCTCTGTTTAATTATTGATTCTTAAGTTCGGTAACCAATATCTTCAGCTGCATAACTACCATTAAAATAAATATTGTGTTTCATAAGTGTGTTATTACAGGGGTAAGGCAAATAATCCACAAGAACTCTCACTCACAAGAACTTAGGGCAGAGGTTAGATTTATATCTGGGCTATATGATTTAAGGGTTTTGGGATTGAATCTAGTTGCAATCAGAAGCCTTCCTTTTCTTGGTTTTCTTAAAAACAGGTCCCAGATGAACTTATTAAATACCGATACTGGTCATACACAATGTAAGTTTTTCTGTGGAAAGACAAATGTGGTACTAATAATTGGACATTTTAATCAAAATTATACATAAATGTGTCCAAGACTGAAATGTATTGAAAAAATATTGCTTTTGACAGCATGAATTATAATCTTGGTATGTATTTTAAAATCAAGGGGCAAAAAAATAGCAACTCTCACCTCTCAGAGCTTGCCTGTGCTGCTCCCTAATTTGTCAGAGGTATGGTGGTATGAAAATTTACCATAAGCTGAGGAAATACATAGTGTGTCTGTGGTCCTCAGTCACCAGTTGTGCTGTTTGCATATTCCTATTGTCCATCTTGAAGATTCATAATGATAGGCTGGCATTATTAGAGGGATCTAAAAAGAGGTGAAGAAATGGAAAAGAGAGAGCCATCTAGTTTCGATTTTGAAATTAATACCTAAGCAGAATTAAAATTTGGTGCTTAAAAATATACACAGCTATTGAATTTCTGTATTGAATCATAGTTGATATTTGGAATGGAAAGAATAATTTGGGGTCTTAAGTCATTCAGACTCTGTAAAAGATAATTCTGGGGAAAGAAATTATATTTATAATATGCAATTAGGAGAGATGTTTTTTCCACTGATAAAATATTGAATTATGCAGTTTTCAATCTAATAACAGTGAAAATTAAAAGCAATCAAAAATTGAAAAACTTGGTGAATGACAGGAGGCTACACAGCTCCTGCAAACACCTACTGAATGTGTCTGAAATAACTGTCCAAAACTAACCAACTAACTGACCAAAAATTCTTTGTGATCTTGTTCTCCTCAAAATAATAGGAAAATGATTTTTAGAATAATGTTTAAGCTATTACTTGATGTTAGTTAAACTCTTTTTTAGAATTACTCTACGTTTTAAAATCCTTTCTTTCAGGAGGGATAAGCACTCACAATTTCCAGATACCATGGTCAAATTCACCATCCCTTTTGATTTTGTGCATTAAAATGAATACATAGTTCATATGAAGGCAGAATCTATTTTCGCAGACACTGAGTCTTGAACTAAAAGTTTCTTCTACACCAGGATCAGCATTTGGATCCTGTTCAGGGTATTATCTGACTCTGTGTAAGTCTTCCTTTTAGCTGAAAAATTAACAATACAGGCATTTTCAATGTATTATCATTGTGCTTATTTTAGAGACATATCTAAAGGAAAACCCCATACTTAGGCCTTTACTGTACAGCATTTCAATTTCTTTCGTATTTCTCACAGTTAAAAAAACACCAAAAAACCAAGGTGAACATTCCAAACTTACCTACAGTGTAGACTGCATGCTAAATAATCTGTGTTTTTTTCTTTCATTGGCTCATTTTACTAACTGACAATTACCACCTGCTTTTTATCAAGATTTTCCTTTGTTTTGGGAGGAAAAACTCAACAGAAACTCTTTTTTTCCTTATTTCTGTCACTGAGAGTTTCTCCATTAAGAGTGTGAGGCAATCATTTTAGAGATTGTTTGAAGTTTCAAGAAAATTTTGCCAAGTAGGGTCTGATGTCTTGCAACATGACCTAGTTCTAATTAATTTTCTGCATTTGTTTCACAGCCTTGGAGGGTGGAGTTGAATCCTGCTGCCATGGGTGGGAGGCATCCATCATGTCTGCAACACACAGATGCAGGAGAGAGGAGTGTTTGCTGTACAGGTTGCTCTGGTGGTGGTTTACTGGCCACTCAGCTTCCAAAGGTCCTGCTGTCCCCAGGCTGTCTGCATGCTTCCTCTTGGAGCTGCTCATGCCTTAACTGCTGTGCTCGTGCTCCTGCCAGATCCTGATGCTTCTTTAATTATCCTTCTTACTTTCACTTAGTAAAGTGGGTGAGCGAAATGGTTCTGGCTGTGAGACCCAAGGTCTCACAAATTTCCTGGCGGGCAACACTGGTTTTTACACAGCTGGTTTGTATCTGTGGCTAGTCTAAGCCAGAGAGCTGAGGGAGGGTCTCATCTTTGTTGTCTTTAACCATTCACAAGTTTGCTTACCCAGGTGCTTCTATATTAAGCATGGAGAGAGACAGGCACTTCTAGTGCCAAGCTAAGAGGAATGAATCACCTTTCAAGATGCCAGCCTGGTGCCTGATGCACGATCAGCACTGCTGTTTAGCTGCTGAATAGACGAAGTTTTGTAGGACGACTCTTGTAAAAGAAGCTGTGTCTGCAGAAGTGCACAGCAAAGTCAGCGTGCAAGTGAGCTCTGGTTTTCTTTTATTCTCCATATAACTGTTTGTGTTCAAGTGGAATGACAACAACATCAAGAAGTGCAGGTAAATCTTGGCATATGTTTGCCATCAGGTGACTTAAATCTGCCCCCCCCCATCTTTCATACTTTGGCGCATAAACAGAAAGAACAGAGTAATAGGTCAGAAAGTTAACTATTAGCCAAGTTTCAAATCTTGCTGATGAGTGATGGTTGGTGTTTCACTGGCCTGGCAGCTCTCTCGTGGTGCTGGTGAAGCAGGTGTTTTAAGCCAGTCATCAGTATCAGATACAGCTTTTAAGTAAACTCATCTATCATGAGTATACATGTTTGGGCAGCAGTTGCCCAGCTGTGCTTAGACTGTGGCACTGAGCATGTCAAGTGTCACCTTGCACAGACAACCTCAGGAAGAAAAGTTTCCCCAGAGTTATTAATATCGTCATCAATGCAAATCAACAGACATCTTCTGACAGAGTGTGGGCAGGGAGTGGGGGGAGAAAAATGCGCTGTATGAACGAATATAAATTCAGGCTGTGCAAAATCCCTATGGGCTCCAAGGCAGAACCAGTGTTTCAAGAGGATTAAAGGTAGTCCTGTGGTAATGGAGGATCAGAGGGATTCATATCTGACCAGGTATAAAGGGTTTAGCAGATCAAATCCTTTGCTTCTGTCAAACAAAACCAAAACAGAACAAAAAAGGCTTTTAATTAAGAAACTACTTAATGAAGAAGTGGAGAGAACAGAATCATTAGCATTGAACCTCTGCCCCCTTGTGAAGGGTTTTGAGCCTGTCTGTGTTCTTGCTTTATCTCTTCAGAACAGACACGGGTTTTTTTCATAGAAAAGCTCTGGAGATGAGCACTGACTGCATTAAATGTCATCTCACAAAGCAGGGACTTTAAAATGGGATTTTAACAGAGTACTGCCCAAGCAGGCCATGAATAGTAAGCAGACATATAATGCAAAAGGAGACCATCTTACTTAAATGGGTTTCATTAGCCAACCTCTAAACACACTAGATATGGGTAGACTGAAGTCACACGTGGTATTCACAGGCTTGCTTCTCCTAGTAGATCATTTTGAGTTTTCTGCTACAGATTCACACCTAATGTGAAGTTTTCAGAATCACCATAGCCTTAAAAGATGAAATATTCTTGAGGGGGAAATAGATATTCTTTTAATTTAAAGGGAAGTATGTCTTACTGGTGTTAAAATATAAAAAATCAAATTACCATGGAGGTGTGATAAAAGTGGCTTCAAGGCAAATAAATGTGGGTATTCAGTCAAACTTTCATTTAAACCACCTGTATCTCAATGAATTTCATGCATGGTACTTTGGATCAAAATTTTTTCTGACTTTTGGATAAACAGAAATCTCTGCAGTAGCTGCAAAAGCAATTTCACCTGTACTGCATTGGTTTCCAAACTGTTGCCTGTGGAGGCATTTATTTCAGTCTGTGCTCTTTCCACTTATGCTCTGGCTTTATTTGAAGCTTTTGTACTACAACATTCATGTTGCTAAGGATGTGGAAAATGTGAGGTTCAGGGGAAGGAAGAGAAGCATTACACTACTTGACCAAGTGTGCCATGCTGTACAGAGGAAAATGTGTTTAGCTGTCATCAGAAAGAGATTCCCCATGTAAAATTTATTAAGTGAAAATCCAAAACTGCACTTTGAACTTGTCTGTCAGTAACCCTCTCCTAGAGCTGTCTGCTTTTATTATAGGTGGGTCTTTTCTTTAGAGTTTAGCGTGTTTTTTTTTTTTTAAATTCTTATCCTGAAATAGTTGAGCCATTATCTCCTTTTCACAGGAGTATTTGCATGGAATATATAGGCCTGTATCTTTAAAATACACCCAACCTGGGACCATCTAGATCAGATCACAAACTGTAAAGGTGTCCCCAGAATTTAAATCCAAATTTGGCATCAGATTGAAAATATCCCCAGAATAACAGTCCTTGGAGTTTAAAAAACATGCTAATACATTCATATTAATTTGAATGGCAAGCCCTATTTCTGTCCTTGGGTTGAGCCTTAAACAAATAATGTGGCTAAGGGATTTTTGTTAGTTGAAGAAAAAGTATTAGCTACAGTTACACAGAAGACTGAGAACTGTGAAATCTAGAGAAAAAGCTCAGTAGAAGTATCATTTTGGAACAAAAGGGAAACAGGAAGAAAAAAAGCCGTCAGCAATGTTCATGCATTCTATGCATAATGCCACACATTCTGTTGGCTTCTAAAGGCTTTCTCAGATTTCTGCTGTTCCATGGCTTTCTCTTACCCATATGGGTGAGATGCTCTCATGTTGCCTAACTGCAGCTCTCAGTTTTGGTTTACTGATTTCACCAGATGTCAGACAGCTGAGAAGCTGGCTTACATTACCTCTCTGAAGGTCTCTGTAGGTGACCGATTTCCATGGACCTCAGAGAAGATCAGACCTGTATGTATCTGCTGGGGAGGCTGGCAAACAGAAGTCCCAGTTCTTCTTTTCTGCTGGTGCAAGCAAGACCTAACTCTGAAGCTGCAAATGAAATGAGACACAAAAGCAGCTATTTAGTAACAACATAGATAATATATAATTCAAAGTATGACAGAGGTCAATAAAGGGTGAATTCTAATTGCACAGTCCTATGGAAATAATAACCTTTTGTGATAAAATGCTCAAAGAAAGCACAGGGAGATAACTTGCTTGCATACCTGCTTAGATATTAAGATCTTTTATTGAAAGTGTAAACACAGTAGATACAGTGCAGCTTGCATAATTGAAACAGCAGAGGGGACAAATTTTAAGGAATTGGCAGTGATACAAATTGTTCAACCCTCAATGTTTAGAAGGTCCTGAAATAGGCTTAAAATGAGACTTGACAAATAATCACTGTTTTCTTACATTTGCTTCCTGAGCCGTTGGATGTGGGTCACATTTTGTTTTCCCAGTTATATAATTCCTGGACTTTAGTTCTTGCAGCTTGAAAAATACCTGTTATTGTCAGCCTGGCAATGAAACTCTGAGAGCTAACAAGAGCCTAAAAGTGACACTGAGTCTTAAAAAGATATATTCAGATTTTGTAGTTTGTCAAACAAAACTGTTAAGTCAATGGGTCTGCAACAGAGCCGATGGTTAAAAAGGGGGAAAAATCGTTTGATAGATGGAAAATTATTCTGATGCTTAGAAACAAGAGATATAAGGGGAAATTTCTGTCGGCTTTCAGCTGCAGCCTGCCTGCAGCCCATCTAATCCAGTAGCTGCTAATTCATTAGGATTCTTCCTGAGAGGATTAGTCTGTATGAGCCTGTACAATGGCCAGGAGTGGCACTCGGTGCCGTAGTGCTGCCTGCCAGCCAAGGCAGAGCGACTGCAGCTGGGGCGGGTTTCCAGGGCACCCCGGGTGCCGGGGCTGCCCTCTTGGCAAGGAGCAGATCAGGTTTCCCTTTGTCTCAACAAGAGAGTAAATGGTTGGGAGGCACCTGCTCATTCCTTTTTCATCCCGGCTCCACTGAGGACGGATGTCTCCTGTCGTCTCCCTGTTCCTTCCCACANCAGCTTTTGGGGACTTGTGACAGATGAATGAAAAGACAGCTTTCCAATTGCAGCTAACCGTGGTGGAGAGCAGGGAATAGGTAATCAACTGCTGGGAGCCACTGCGTGCCACTGAGTGCTGGACAGGCAGCTGAGAAGCCTCTGTGCATGCACAGACCAAGGCCTGCCTGAACTGTGTGGAAAAGGCAAGGATGTGCTTCTGCAACGACAATCCCTTTGCAAGTCCTGGGCCAGATGTTTTGCCACCTTGGCATGTAGGTGGATTTCTTCTGACATAATTAATACAACACCTTCAAGCCTTTAACTGTTTGAGGCCACTGCATTTTGCTCTCCCTGAGTCTATTCCACAATCTTTTGGCAAGATGTAAGCTCACTGCATTTCTGAACAATATTTCTGCTGCTTTTCTGTGTCAGAAAGCGGCTGTTAAAGCTGATGAAGTGGCTGACCCCAAGTCACAGGGAGCCTGAGGCTAGGACTCAGTTTTTCTCCAGCCGTATTTCTTTTCCCCTGTTCCCCTTGTACAGGATAGCAGAGGCCCCTGCAGACATGAGGCTCCTTGCTCCTGCACCACCAGCGCTGCATCCTTATCTTCAGTCTACCAAGTCGCTAAACCAGCCATTGCTCCATCTCCTCCAGGCTGTTGTTGGCTATTTAGTGCCTCACTGAGGGCACAGAGACAGCAGTTGGCTACTGGTATAGATGGGAGTAAATTTTCAAAAGAGAGATGGAGGAAGATAAAATACATAGTGGCATTTCTTTGTCAGTGGCAGCTGACAAACTGTACAGAAGACTGGG
Organism: Hippolais icterina; assembly: GCA_013400075.1. Classification (NCBI taxonomy): domain Eukaryota; kingdom Metazoa; phylum Chordata; class Aves; order Passeriformes; family Sylviidae; genus Hippolais; species Hippolais icterina. The sequence goes on along the minus strand of VWYN01017534.1, from coordinate 191,427 downwards.
GTTTTGAAGGGCACTCAAATCACTGGATGGTGGTTATCCTTTGGGACATGATGATAAAATGGGGAGCAGAGGGAACTCAAATAAACTGCCTTGCATGGGCATCATGGCAGGTCAGCTGTGAGGATGAAAAGCAAATAAGTGCTGAGGGGGAAAAATGGGCAAGGAGACACTCATGAACTCTGAGAACAAAGTCAGAAAGGCAGGCTTTAAAGAACAAATACACTGATGGTTTAAATCTGTCCAAGCCAAGAGTTAAAGAGACTTTCACAGACTTTAACTGCTCCTCCAAAATTCAGTCTGCTAGAACAGAAGAGACTTTCATTTTCATGTGAAATTAGTAAGTAGCTGAGTAATCCTCTGTTTCCTGTACTTTTCTCTATTTTGAGGTGAACAGTGGTAAAGCTCAAGAGGGAAAGTTTTCAATCAAGCAATTGTTCTATTAATTGCAATGCACATTTAAATTCCAGGGGCTGGTGTTGACTGCATAAAGTTGCAAAAATTCAGTGGCTGAGAGGAACTGTACAGTGAGAGGTAGAGCCTGATGAAAATGAAACTTTTCATGTCTTCTGCAGCATTGTGTAAATTAAGTATAGCAGAACAACATTATTTCTCACAAAATATTCCTGTCAAGATATTGCTCCTTGTAAATCATCAGACAAGGTGGCAAACAGATGCTTGTGTTGCTAGGCAGGCTGCACGGGTCCTGCATAAGGAAAGATTACTCTGAAACATCTTGACATGTTTGAGATTTTCAGGTTTTTGCATCTTGTACCGTGAAGGCATAGTGTTTTGGGTGTGGTGCACTCTTATATAAAATCATTGGCCTTCTCAGTTCACTCTGATGGGGATCTAGTGTTGGCATCTGTATGCTACAGCTGTGCCTTCAGCATGGCTCTGGAAGAAGTCCCTGGCTCTGCTCAGATTCCTTCGTATGCCCTTTTCCTGCTCTGGAAGAGGAGGTGTTTGCAGAAACAAGCTCTCTTTCCTCCAGTCCAACCTTTCCTTAGTTGTCAGCCCTGTGCAATCCATAAATGAAACACTGCCTGCTGATTTCAAACCTGCTTTTGGCAGCACAGCAGCAGACACCCTTGGTGCAAGATGTTTTAGCTCCAGCTAATAGTTCTGCTCCATTGATTTTTACATTTGAGTTGGGGAGAAGCACTGGCTGCACTACATGTATTGTCTAGTTCCCATCAAGAGCAGTGAGAACACTGGTGCACAGCAGCCGTGTTTGTTGTACCTTGTGCTTTTATACCTTTCTTTAATAAGTTCATTTTCAGTAAAGAAAATAAATCTGGTAGGACTCTGTGAATGGGTTTTCAATGGTCTTATAAAGCAGGGCATATGTTGCTTGAAATCTTTCCACTCCAGCCCTTTCCAGCTCTTTCCCTAAGCTGTAGTAGTAATTATCTTTTTGGGATGCCTGTGATATTCATAACACAAATATTCTTTCAATACAGAAGTGCTCCCTCACTCCTCGTCAGAATAAACCCAGGACCTAAGTGCCTTGACCACTGTCACAAGGTTGACCATCCAAGAACAATTGATTTCTAAATGTGCTTGAACCTTGGGTGACCTGAATTAGAGCAGCAAGTATTACAAGCTGGGACATCTGGTGGACAATAAAACTTTTTTTTAATTTGTTTTTACATGAAGCAGCTGTACTTGAGCAGATGACCAGGGGCTGTGCAATCAAAATGTGAATAGCTGAATTAGCAAATTATATTGGGCTTTTTAAGCACTTATTTGAATGCTGCATGCTCTTTTTTTTAAATTTTGCTTTATTAACATCTACCAAAAACACAGCAGTGTTGGCATTATGGTTATTAGTGACTTATTTGCTTCATTAAAATTTATAACACGTTTTACATTCACCATCTGGGACAGCTTCTAGCATGTTTATGGTTAAAATGCAACTTAAACCCAGGCCTAATAGTTTAAAATAAAAGATTTTATAGATAAAACTCTTTATTTGGATTCCAGTGTTACCTCTTTTTGCTAGTGTGCAAACAGGGTTCTATTTTGCTCAGTTACTGTGGTACAACTTAGTGCTACGATACACAAAAATATTTCTGCTTTCAATAAAGAATGTTGTTGTACATAAGGCAAAGGTCGATTGTGCTATTACTTGGAAAGCCACAGCTTATGGGGTATGGCTGGGGTGGGAATTAGACAACTCAGAGAGACTTCAGACTAAAGGACTTTCTGGTTCACTGGGTCTAAACCCCTGCTATTGCAAGAAACTACCTTGGATAATCCTGTTTCAAAGAACTGGAGCAAGAATAAGCAGTGCAAGACAAATGTGAATGTGGTGAGAAGCAGAACATGGGAGCACAGCTCTGAACCTGAGCTAATGTTTCCAGATTTGTGCTGCCTTGCTCCTAATCATTTCAAAACATTGCCAGAGGATATGTTTTCACTCAATTGCATATGTATAGCTTTTAATTTTTCCTCCCTTTTCCTGCTTTGCTTTACTGCTCAGCTGCGAGGATGGGATACCCATTTTCTTATATATTCAGGCTGGGAATGTGGAAAGGATGTGTGCTGAGAGGGCAAAATGGAGGGAAAAGGAAAGGAGCATTTGATATACTAGTACTAGGAGCTAGTACTATGTGTGTCTTCCCTACTGTTTTGAGTCTGAAAAAAAAAAATCAAAATTGAAATTCAGAAGAGTTTTTTTTTTTTTTTAATTGCTCCTTGGGAGTCCAAACATTGAGAAATGTATTCACTCTCTTTTCCCCTCCCATCCCTCACCTTTTTTATTCTAGAAAGAAGACATCTACTCTCCACAAAACAAAAATTTGAAGTAAGCAAAAAATTAGTAAAAACTGTAGTCCTTAGCAGCTCTGCGAGCACATGGGCCCTCATGGGGTCACAATGTGGGAACTACAGATACATTTGGGTGTCTCAGGATCTTATGGGTTTACCTGTGCTCTTGTGATTTTTCCCATATTTTGTCTAGTATTTAGATGTGTAGCTCATGTGCTGGAAGAATGACAATAACTTGGACATTATGGGCAGTCCATACCCTTGATTTTTTGTGATTTCCTACTGGAGCCTCACCATGAGAAATATTTGCAGACCCTATAGATTTCATCATTATCTGAGAAATGCAGTTATGTGAGTAGCCTTTTCTGCCTCTTCTGCTGTGACTCTCTCTAGGCTTCAGTGCAAATTCCATGCTGTTTGTTTTTTTTTTTTAAGCTGTTGTATCAAATGAATGGGTTTTTTTCATTTTTTTCTGTTTTGCCTTGCATATCTTCAATAATTGTTTACAAGTGTAGCTGCCTGGAGCTGCCTTAGAAGAGAGAAAATGATGAATTCCATTGATTAATAATACTCCAATCAAAAATCCTGAAGATTTTCTCTTTGAAGTGATTTCCTGTCTTACTGCCCTTGAAAATTCTCTTACTAGTAGATCATGAATAAACAAGAATGAAATGTGGAAAATACATGTAACATTGACTGTGGTGCATAAATTTAAACGGAAAGCAGGTTTCAAATGTAATTTCAACTTTTCCACCTGTCTTGATTGAATTCAGTTGAAAAATGATTGCTGAGATTTTTTGGGAGTTTTTTCACCTGTATATGTATTTTCATATATTTAATTCTCCAGTTATAAAACGTGGTTACTCCCACTACCTACAGACATGTCAGAGCCATTGATGCTTCTTTATTTCTCTGTAATTTTTATTGAATTATTGTAATTTTTATTATAGTATAAATGATTATAAATTCAATATTGTGCTTTTAAAAACTTTTCTTTTGGTGAAATAAATGTCAACATTTTCAACTTTGTCTCTGCTTTTCCTCTCTTTAGACTGCTAAATGTGATTTTCGATATCCTAAGATGAGTGCAACACACTCCTAGTTAGGATTGGTTTTTTTGGGTATTCTTGTAATCTGCTGCATGTATTTCTTGCCTTTGTCTTGAAGGTTTCTTGGTTTCTCTCACCTATGAGTTTCTTTTATTCCTGTTTAGTGCTCTGTTTTAGAATGCTTTTTGCTTTGCCCCTTCCTTTCTCTTTTTACCTCTACCTACCCACACTCTTTTTTACCTTCTAAGTGATTGGAATTAAAACATGCAAAAGCCATCACCCTTGTTTTACTATTTCTGTTTTTTTGCAGATACTTTAATGCAATAGACTTGGTAAACGAGGGCTGCCTGTTTGTGTGCTGAGTTTGTTTGTGGGTGGGGTTGTTTTCTCTCATGTTGTGTTAGTCTGTGTGTTAACAGTTTGTGGTTGAGCTGCTCAGGAGGTCTAAGCCCTCTCATGAGTACTAAAAACAAGATGAAAATGGGTTGTTACTACAAAATTGTCTTTAAAAACCTGATGAATGTTTGATTTTTGGACATGCTAGTTCTGAATAATGGATGACAGCTGTGTGAAGATAAATGAAATTTTGTTTGCATATGATGTTAACTACTACAGATTGATAGATCAATACTTAGATGCAGTTACTGGCAGAGCTGAATGCTAAATTAAATATAGGCTCCTGAGTGCTGTAACGTAGATGTTGCATCACGGAAATATAGTTTTAATATATTGACCTACCTTCTGTACTCTTTAAAGCAATATTGCTAAGCATATTTATTTTAAATTTCTGCCTTTCCCAGGCAGTCTTATGTGTCATAATCTGAGCCTCTGCCTTCAGTCATCTAGAATTGAAATTTGTCTGACTGAAACTGATTTGTACAACACCCTATTGCACAAGAAGATGGACAGTTCCCATGTAATATCTGTTTCAAAACAGTTTTTAGAACCTGGAAGTCATGAAGAAAGGGGGAAGAACATCCAGAAAAAGGAAGCACACAGAAAGTCACAATCTTAAATAAAACTTTTACAAGTATTCTTTTTAAAAGTGAAATAGTTCCATGTGCCTGGTTCATACCTGTTCTTGTCATTCACAGAACAAAACCCAAACGCACTGTCTTGGGTTAGGTAACCGAAAATGTGTATTCTATTTCATCTGTTGAAAGCAGTTTTTTCTTTATCTCTTGTAACTCCAGGGGTGCGGATGCCTTCTGATAATGGGCCAGCTGTTAAAACCAGGTGTGGCAGTGTTTCTTATCTCCTTCATCACCTGTCTATCCTCCAGGGAGATACCTTCTGTTAATAGGCCATTAAGGCTCACCAATGACATGACACATTACATCATCCTATTGTGAGATGCTCCACCCAGTGAGAGGGGAGCCAACCATTCCTACCTGGATAAAAACTGAGACTCAGAAACAGCTGGCATTCCAGGAATCCAGCCTTTCCATTGGGCTGCAGGAGGAAGACTAGACCCATCTCGCCACCACTGGACTTTACTCCATCATAACAACTCCACAGAACCACATCTGTTACTCGAGGAGGATTTATTTGAGCTGCTTCCAACACCATGACCAACAGGGTGTCAGGTCGTATCCCTGACCTTGTCAGGTTTACCAGGACTTTTTTTTGCTTGCTTGCTTGTTTTTTTTTTTTTGTACTACCACATTTGTATTCTTCTTTCTTTATATTCCTATTAAAGAACTGTTACTCCTATATCTTAGGAGCCTGAAAGCTCCTAATTGCAAAATTATAATAATTTGGAGGGAAGGGGTTTTACATTCTCTGCTCCAAGGGAAGCTCTAGTTTTCCTTGGCAGACAACTGTCTTTCAAAACCAAGACAGGCACCTCTCATCCAGTTGATTTTAAATATGAGTTTAAAAAGCCCAAAGCAAAGGAAAAAAAAAAAAGGAAAATAAAACTCCAACCACAAGAAACATAAAGACTGAAGCTCTTAGTATAAACTGTCATCCCATCACTGTGATTTGGCAAATTAGATACTTAATAGAAGGAATGTAGGTTGGAGTGCAAAACCGTCACGTGGATGTTATGTTGGCAGGAAGAATTATCTTGATTTCTGCATTGCTAAAATTCTTATAATAGACATCAGCATTAATATACAGTGGCCTTTTTTTATTCATATAAAAATTACAATCATAAAACAGTCTAGATGAGAGACTACCGTAAATATGAATTTTCAGTTTCATATATAAATAATCCTATCTCTTCTGATTGAGCATTTAAGCAAATGTTTAAATTTCACTGCATGCTCCCATTGATCTCCCATTAATCTCCATTATGCATATGTGTTAGATATTCATTGAATAACTGACGTAATTTGAGAAACAAATATTTTTATTTTTACATTTTAATATTTATAATCCTAGGAACTCTGCCACTGTTCTGGCTTTGTAAATTACTGAATATGTCAGAAATCTCAGATATAGACTTTGCACCAGAATATATGATGTTTACAGGCTCTGACATCCACCTATCTTTCCTCATGTGTGACTGTTTTCTTTGTGAAGTTGATCTCCCTTCTCTCTGAAGTAATATGTAATCTTTCCACTCATGAATCATTTTTAAGTGAAAACTTTCAAATTTTTTAGGAAATAAAGCATAAATTGTATTTGGCCACACATAAGCATAAAATATAGGGGGAATAAGCATTTTATAATTCTTTAATCCCACTTAACAATTACAGAAAGCACCGACTGATATATGTTGCTTTTCTTCAAACCGTGTAATATCTACCTGTTGTGACCCCAAAACCCCTTAAATTCCGTGTTCACATGAACAATAATTTTTGGGGTAGGGGAGAAGCAGGAAGGAATGGCCATTTGGAAGAATATCAGACTAGATCTGACCCCTTCTCCTCTAGGTTTGATGTAGAACAGAAGCCAGAAGATTTCACATTGATGGGCAAATGATTTTCTTTCTCATTGCTTCTCCTGTCTTCCACTTCTTTGTGCTTCCTTTATTTGGACTGTGATTTCTTTGATGAAGAGACACTGTGCATTTATTTCAGAGTGACATGCACTGAAGCAAAGTTGGTCCTGTCTCACAGGACACTGCTGAGTGTGCTGTTCTTCTTCCTCTACATGAAAAGTAAATGCATCTTATTCCTGCCACTACCTTCTGGCACACTTCTTCAGCTGTGACTGTCTTATTACCTTTACAAGCTCCAATGTGGATTTTTTTTAATACACATTTTAGGAAGTCTCTTCAGCTGATACATTAGTTTGTAGTTATCATTAGTTTAAATAAATTTATTATTAGTTTTTTTTCTTTTCTGGATGTTCCACAGCTGTTCTGATACTGAACAGGTTAAGAAAGAAGTTATGAGCATCTACTAAATCCAAATACTGAAGAATTCTAAGAAGCTCATGTATTCTACAAAAGAAAAACACCCAATACCTCATGCCTTGGAAATATTATTCTTTTAGAAAGTATCAAAAATTTTTAGTGATATTCAGAATTCAAGCAAGAAAGCCCCAAGATGCAGAGGCTCTTGTGACTGTATCTAAGAAGACCTCAAGAGAAAGGCCGTTCAGAAGTTTGAAATGCTTTCAGAAGTTTGAAGGACTCTAGAAAACAGCAGCCTGCACAGGGTATGAGGTGAAATTCCAGTGCAAGCCAAATCAATAAGAATTTTGCAACAAAGAGACAACTAAAAATCACTGTCATCCTTACCAGGTTTTTTCTTGAACAAGTATTGGACTTACCAACAGAATGCATAGTCTGACACGTAGGGAAAACATATTTGCCTACTAGATAGCCACATTTTTCTTTGCCTTTTTCTCACTGCACCACAGATAACTATTTTCCTGTTATGGTTTTGTTTTATTTTGGTTTTTGTTTTGTTTTGTTTTGTTTTTTCCCCCCTTTCTTTCCCCCACTTTTGTGTTGCTGTAAGGTCTATAAAATTGGATGGAGGAAAATAAATTGCAAAGTTCTTTGCCATTATTGCAAAATGAAATCTCGGAGAGCTTTATGGGGACTGCCCATAAAGGGGTAGTCCATAAAGGAGCTGTTAATGAGACTTTATTAACCCCAGACTATACAGCATGAAATATTATGGTATAAATAAAAGTGGTGCCAGAACCAAGCTGCCTAATAAATGGTATGATAGAGGGGATCATGTGCCTAGGGAGTTATGACATAGAGCACTTCTCCTCCAAGACACTATTTTCATTCACCATGGGTTGGCAGTGACTGAAGGCCATTATTATCCAATGATTCTTAAACAGGGTGCGTGAAATGAATTGGAGGTCTTGATTCATTTCCTTAGTGAAAGATGTGTATGCTCCAGGTTACAGTAATTGTCACCTCAGTTCAAGGCTCAGCACAGGAACTGCACTTGGAAAGGATGTGGCCAAGGAATCACTCTTCTGCCTTGTGCCTTGTCCCCTTAGCACTCTACAGCACTGCCATGCTATGGTGTGAGAGTTAATACTGAGGATTCTTGCAGAGGCTCATTCTTTGGATAAGCAAAAGGCTTTGTTTCAGACCATTACCAATGATATCCTCTAAAGGCTTCTTTCTGTACCCTGCTCTGATAAATTAATGTTATATTTAATAGTGCTCTTGGTACAAATAAATGAGATAACTTATGGAAATAGGTGTAGCTATGGTGAGTATAATGAGGAATGAAGTCCTTTGTAATTACTAAATTCATTTAAAAGGAGTAATGATTTATTATAAAGTCTTGCTTGGCAGTAAGGAAGAAGATAGGCAGTTTGCAAGTCTATTTCTAAGTTTTAAGCGGATTCTCATCATCTAGTCTAATTAAATGTCATGCTATTAGTTTTTAATAACCTGGGAAAATGAAATTACAATTGTATAAACCATTGACTAATGATTTCTTCAGCAACCCCAAGAGAATTAAATATATAAACCTATAAGAAAACTAGTTTAACTTTAAAAAGGAAGCAAACAGCAAGATAAACTCATGAATAGGCTCCATTCAAGAAATTAGAAGTAAAATGAAAATATTAGAAAGAAAAGGGAATGTTTTCTCTCCAAAATTTTTGATTACTTCCTTTTCACATGTGCTCATCTTTGTAACTTTGTTTCTTTTCTTTTTATTTCCAAGTAATCTACTGGCAAATGGAAGAGTAAGGAGGAGTGAATTTGCTAACATTGTCCTTGTGAAGCGAAGTAAACAGAAGCAGGTTTAAAACTATTACTTTGAAATGTCATTGACTATGTAGGTTTAAAAAAAAATTCCCCAAATTTGCCCTTGGAGCAAATTTTTTCCTTTTTTAAAAATGGGAATAAAGTTTCATTAACAGTATCAAGTAGCAGAAATCTGTAGATCCCTTTCACCACTGGAA
>VWYN01017534.1:151032-182212 GCA_013400075.1 Hippolais icterina | reverse complement strand
AAAAAAAAAGGAAAGGAAAGGAAAATAGCAAAATATGTGCAGAATTAGTCACCAAATTTGCATACACCACTCTAGGATCTGGAAGTAAAATAGTCATACAAGGTGCCTTGACGCTAAGTTCTGATGCCAGCAGTGGGTTATAATAGTCCTGTGTTGAATATTAGAAATCCCTAGTACATCTTAGGAGATGTAGAGCAAGATTATGGTGGGATTTTTCCTGTGCTCTCATTTTTTGGCAGATCTTGAGTTATAATATGAAAAGTAAGCCTAAGATCTATCAAGTCCTGGTGAACTTCAGGGTCAGTTCGGTTCTACAGAGTGAACGCGGTCAATTATTTCAAAATAGGACAGCAGACAATTACAAGGTAAAAGCAACCTACCAACCTCTTCAAATAAAAATACCCACAAATACCTCCAAGTATTTGACCTTCCTTATTTGGAAAGAAACTAAACTGTTTGCATTTATTTATTTATTTATTTGCCTCTCTCCCTTTGAAATTAAGACTATAAACCTGAGCAGGAGACCTCAGCTGGGACTTAATTAGAGGAGTTTGACAGTCTCAATACTATTATGCTGCTGTGCCACAGCCTTACTTCTGTTTCTGCTGTGAATATAATTAATGCCCTGCACCTCTTCTTAATAGCAGCAGTAACTCCAGTGCAGAGACTTTATTGCTCCATGGCCCAAGGAGAATGCCCCTGCATTTCTGGGCTCAGTGTCATCTGTCAGACAGATTGGCCCTGTCTCTGGGAAGGGCCATTACACACTCAGTTAGGGCGTTGTTCCCACATGTGCTGTTCCCACAAGCAGTCATTTATCAGACATGTATCAGATGCATGGACTCTTTTTTTGTTGTTGTTTTTCAGTGCTCTATTGCTCTTTCTCTCTCTCCATGTATTAACTGGTGTACCATTATAGCATTCCTAGTTTCCTCAGTGGCCATGCAGAATCTCTTATTGTGTCTCATAAGCTACATTTTCTTCATCTGGAACACAGAAGGGAGGATATTTGCTTCCTGATGTTGAGCAGCAGCACCTACAGAGTGTCGCCCTGGTTTTTCGAAGCCTTCTGATGTTTACATTCTTGGAGTCAGAGTTCCCACACCTTTTACCAAAACACTATGTGTTTTTCACATTCCTTCTTGGAGGAGGAGAAAATTGACAGACTGTTCACCTGGCCAGTGTGATTCAGAGGAGGGATGTCATCCTCCAATCCACTCTAACTTTAGAGGATCTATAAATTCTAGAAAACTGTAAATAAATTCTCCCTTTTACCTTGGGTTACTGAGCATGTGGTGCTTGCTCATTTCGTGTCTCAACGTGACAACAGAGCACCTGCCAAACCACAGTAAATGGCAGTATGGCAAGGAATGGGATGCCTCTAAAAAAGCAGTCTCTATAAGACACTTTGATATCCTCAGTGGTAAATTAGCCATGAGGCTCTGAGCCTCATTCCCTGATTTGTCACTTACCTGAGGAACAAGAGAGGACATATCTGTTACCTTCCTCAATTCCTCCTGATACAGCAGCAGTAGTTGACTTTCAACAAGGAGGGACTGGTCAGCAGGATGGCACAGTTGTTTATGTGTGTGCTTGGTTGGTTGGGTTTTTGTCAATTCCAAAAGATGTCTCCAGCTTTGGAAGGCCTTATAATGACAAGTAAGATCAGATGCCACAACTGCAGGTGTGAGGAGGTCCAGCAGAAGAGTGGAAACTTTCATTAGCAGCATGTGTGTTTTTTGAGACAACTGAAGCCAGTTCCTACCATACATGGGTGAATTGTTGTAGCCTGAGGGAGAGCAGGAGGTTGTTCAGCTTTTAAGTCTATAGCTGGTGTAGTAAGAGCTGGGCTCAGAGAAGTGATGGGTAGCTGCTTGGACAGCATGTATCTACTAACAGTGGAGCAATATATAAGAATGGATAAGAAATGGAAGAAATGCTCTTTGTTTAGCCTAATTATCTGTCCCCCTTCTCTACCACAACCACTGGCCAAATTCTCAGTGAGAGAGCAGTATTAATCATAGACTCATAGAATAATCAAGGCTGGAAAAGATCTCTAAGACCATTCCAGCCCTTAACCCAGCACTGCTTCTTTACCACTAAATCATATCCCCAGGTGCTACATCCACATGCCTTTTGAACACTTCCAGGGATGGAACATCCCTGGAAGCTCCATAACATCCCAGAGAGCCAATTCCAGTGCCTCACCACCCTTTTAGTGAAGAATTTTTTCCTTACAATTAATCTAAGTCTCCTCTGGCACAACTTAAGGACATTTCCCCTTGTTCTGTTGCTGGTTATCTGGAAGAAGAGATTGACTCCCACATGGCTCTATACTCCTTTCAGGTAGATGTAGAGGGTGATAAGGTCTCCCCTGAGTCTCCTTTCTTCCAGGCTAAAGAACACTAGCTCCTCTGTACAATTTGTGCCCAGACTCTTCTTCAGCTTTGTTGACTCTGATGGGGCAAATTTGTTGTCCCTGGCTGGCTACATTAATGAGTAATTAACATGTAAAAATAGCTCATCCTGGCTAAAGAACCCTGGTGATAAGCAGGGTGCATAGACAGAAGGCATTTGAAGATAATAGGGAAACTTATACATTACTTCTCTCTGAACTTTGAGCAGGACAACCCTAAAATACTTTCTCATGTATCTCTTCTTGACTGTTGCACAAAAAGCTTGTCCAGAAAATGTCTAGGATTCTTGGTAGAAATGCATGGTCTACATGTAAAACAAAACAAAAAGTGTCAAGGCTTAAGCTAACTAAAATCTTTTTTTTCTCTTATTGATATATTTTTCTGTGGCTCTTGAAATACCTGGGAATTAGGAACGAAGGAGGAAGTAGTCTTATATGATAAGCCAATACTTCCTTTTTCTGCTGATTTTCCAGGCAGCTTCTGGTGGAATCATGTAAGTATACGGCCCTTTGCTGCTCATCAGAGCAGCACTGATCAATTCCTACTGCATCTTAGCTACACATGCTACTTTAATGTGTTATTGCTGCGAACTATTGGAAATCTTATTCAAAAGAATTATTTTTCTCTCAAAGAAACAACATGTAGCGCTAACTTGTGCTCTTGTTGCTCTCAGTTGATAAGAACATACAAAATCTGAATTTTGCTCTTGGGCTGTGGTGTATGTTCTTCTTACCCAAACCACAGGCATGATAGCGATGGTGTAATATAATAATTTCTAATACTTAAGAAACCAAAGCAGTTTCTTTATCTGTCTTTGAAGTAGAAGCAAGCTTTGGTTTTTGCAGGTCCATACCATAATGACTGATATGCCCAAGTGTGTAGAAGTCAAGGAGGCGACAGTTTCACAAAGCAACCAAATTTGAGACTGAGATGCCCTCAGAGATTTTTAATCATTAGCCTCTGGAAGGTAATGTTTGATGAATGTGAAAGAATATTGATGTTTCTTTGTCCCTGTACATTCCCTTTACCACACACATGTAAAGCGTATTAAAAAGTTGCCTCCATGTTCTCGTTTAAATGTGAATGTCATATGTTTGCACTGCTAATTCCTTCTTAAAACTGCTTCATCAGCTCATGTTGATTTATATGTATGTTTAATAAATAGTTTCTTTACATGTTCTCCATTGTTGATTCTCTCAATGAATGATTTTAACGGTACTGGGACTAAACTAATATGGAAAATCGCTTTTGAGAAAAAAATGGGGGAAAATGGTCAGTAAATTAGACTTCTGTGATCTCTGGTCAAAACAGAGTTTTGCCAAGTGACATTAAATAACAACTGGGCAAGACAGAAACCTTGACAAATAAGCTTTCAAAGACTGTCCAGCTGTAATGCCTCTTCTACTCCATTAATAATGTTTCTAGAGTATTTACTTATGTGTTTTTCCTGGTATAATAAGATTTCTTTCAGCCTTCTATTAGGCTTGACTCAAAGCAGATTTCACAAAATGCCTAAATTATTACCTTTCTTGTCTAGCTGGAAACATGTGGTCAAACTCCTGGTTTTATTCTTTAGCACAGCCTAGGAAAGAGCAAGGGTTTTTTTCTCAGCTGAAGCAGGGGATTTCAAAATCTTGTCAAGACTCCTCACTCTGATGAACCTGTAGACAGGTTTTTATATTAGTTTTCATCAGTGCCATATCCAAGCATTTTTGTGTTAAGTTTCTGTCTGTAGAGCTGATCACATGAAATACCCTCCACTGCCAGCAACTCAGTCTTCTCTTTAGGTTAATATATCCAAGTCATAAATCACCCTGAGTTTAGATAGGAATGACCATAACAATTGTTTCCACCTCCTGTTCATTCCTATTCCTCCTATAACTTACGTTCTACCTTACATCCCTTACATATTGCAGGAAAAGCATATCTGTACCAGAATGTACTGAATCAAATACATCCAGTCTATGTAGTTATCTATTAAATGGAATATATACTGCATTTTTAAGCTAGATTCTCTTCTCCTTTTTGTTTAAATGAAACAAATTTAGATTGACAAAATTAGCAGACATGCTGCATGTTCTACAATCTCATAGGTCATTGTAAAACTTTTTCAGTTTCCAAATACAAGTATTATTGGTGCATTCCTGCTGTAACATTATTTACCAGTTGTATGTTGGCCATATGAATACTAGAAATTTAAATTTCTTTTGATGTGATTGGCCATAAAACATTTTTAGACAGTTTCCTTGATACTGATGGTAAATTAAACAGTTATTTATTTTGGCATCCTTTGGGATGGTAGAGACCTTTTGTTGCAATTAGGAAGAAGGTGTAGCCATCAGTTAATGAGTTTTTTAAACTGTGTGGATTTTTTGAGTGCTTGGCTCTTCACCTTGGAAGAAGGATAGATCTTCTGTGCTAAATGAGAATGGAAGAAGTGCATCAGTTCAGATTAAGTACAATGTGCAGATGAGATGAATCTGTAGTGTCTGGGAGCACAATTTGAATATAGCACTCAGAGAGCTGCTGGAAAACCAACAGAATAAATGTAGCCAGAAATGTAACTAGCAATAGGGTTCCACTGAGCCCTACGGCATCTGTACCTGTTGCTGCAGCTATAGGAACACCCCTCTAAGATGTCACTGTCATTTGGAGAAGAATATTCCTTTCATGAGCTGCTGCACCGAAATGATGGGTGCACAGCTCCCCTTGCAGCACAGCACCTTCTCTTCAAAAACCATTGGGATCACAAGAATGGATGCTTCTGGCTTTTGATGACTTTGTCACTGGAAAAGATGTTTTGCACCTGAGTCCTTTTCACCAGTGGGGACTTCTTCTTACCTGTAATAAACTTGCAGATTGACATTGTTGCCCTCGACTGCATTAGGGATCCTGGTCTCAGTTGAGGTCTTTTGTTTTTGTTTTCTTAGTGCTTTTTGGGTTTTGGGTGGTGGTTTGTTTGTTTGTTTGTGGTTTTTTGTTTGTTTGTTTGGTGTGTTTTTTGTTTTGTTTTGTTTTGTTTTTTTCATTTTGGTAAGTATCTGAAGACTGGCTCCCTGCCTGCTGCTTCTTGGAGCTCTTCACAGGCCACCCCATATTTTTCACAGACGTGTATATTTGTTAACTTTAAAAGTAAGTATGACGATAACTAACCCTTCTCCTCTATTCCCTCACTTCCTCCACCACATTGTACCCTCTGGTTAGTTCAGTCTAACTGAAATAACACAGAGAGGATCCTCCTGGTTTTGCTTCCCACTGAAATGACAGTGTATTTCTTTTACCTGTATTTACTTTCTGGCTGCATTCCACTCCTTTAGTTTATGCCACATTCTTTTTGAAGATTATTTATTTTGATATGCACCTCTTTCCAGGAAAAGAGTGTCTTAGAAGGTGGACGTCAAAGATAGGCACATCGAATTTGGGGATTCAGTCCCCATACAGTGATACTGAGGGTCCAGGGAGCCATATTTGAATGGAAAATTGAAAGCAGTACTTTGACTTCTTTGATTTTTTTCATCAAGCAACCTGCCCTGATCCTGAATTTGCATGTAGAGAAAAATTATCTTGGATACTAATTCCTGGATCATAAGGGTTTGCCTGTGCAGACTAACAAAGGTATAAACTGAAGGTACCTTAGGTAAACAATATAACAGCCCTGTGAAACCACATATTTAAAAAAAACCCAGCAAAAACATTAGGTTAATTTTGCTTAATTTGTTTCTGCCACATGTTAAACTAAAACAAATTTAGGTTGCATTTATGCTAGGCTTTTAATGTGCTTCAACTAATCCACTTGAAAGGATAATTCAGGTGAATTTTCCTGAGTGTGCTGTGTGGATGAGACAGGACACACAGCAAAATGTTGTCCAGTTTCATTCTCTCAGGAAACCAAAACGTATAGTTATGGCAATGAACAACCAGTGACTACATACAGAAAAGAAATCAGAAGCAGTAGGAGTAGTGGGAGTAAGTCAGGATCAGGAGAGGCAGAGGAAATATTGTGGTGGGGGAATCTCCCACATAATGGCTTTTCTTGCAGCTTTCAAGCCCATCAAAGGGACTGATTAGTGACCAGATATGTGCTTGCTGGAAGGTGGCTCACCTGAGAGGAAGAGCCAAGAAAGTAAGGGTTTGGGGATAGATTCTGGAATCTTTGTTGTGATCAAGGGAAATTGCTTTGCACAGGAGAAGTAAAATTTGGAGGTTGATCCTGAGTCTGAATATGATGCTGGCACTTCTCAGAGGAGGAAAGCAGTTTGCAGGGGTTTTAATTATTTCCAACATCTCCACTTACCATTTATTCTCTCAAGCTAGAGTGTAGAGAAGACCTTAGGACCACCACCCTTTAACAAAGTTCTTGTGCTTTCAGCTAAAGGTACTAAATGTAAACATGCTATTTGTGGATTGCATACAATGCATTTTGACAGCATGGTTTTATTAATTACTGCACTTGTTTCATATTTACAGGTAGTTAATTCTGCTATGGAAAGGGACCTACTTAAGCAAAGGTAGGTTACTTCTAGAAGAGGAAGCTTCCATTTTGTGAGGACTTACCAGTGTGGCCTATCAGAGAATTATGAGAGTCACTCTGTTTATTTTTTCTCATATTTCTGATAATTTTTCATATCATCTGGCCCTTGGGATACACTAAGAGGAAAAGAGGAAGAATTTGTGTCAGAGTAGCAGCCAGACATGTACTTGTAGTTAATCTCAGAGGGGTGAATGATTGGGATATCTTGCCTTGTACACTTTTTTAATTCCCAGTGAACCTCAGCACTGCAATCTCTATGATGGATGAAAGACCAGATTTTTTTTTCTCTCCCTCTGTAAACTGTATAAATTTTGTGCTTCTTTTAGAGCTTTTGCTTTTCTAACAAAGGAAAAACAACAGAGGACCAGAAGATTTGCCAAACCTTTTGTGACTACATCCCAGGAAGCTGCCTGCTGGGGAGAGACAAGAGTATGGAAGGCCTGTCTGACTGTGGGATCTCCTGCTCTAGGTCAGCAGAAAGCCATTTCTTCCCCACTTCCCTATCGTATATGCTGGATTGAAATGGCTTTTAATTTGCACCAGTATGCTGAATGGGAGTAAAAGTCTGCTTTCCAATAACTCTTGGTAATGAATAAAATAGAAAAGCAAGAGTTAGGCCTGCTTGCAAATAATGCATAGCAGCTGATACATCTTAGGAGCTGAATAGTGAGTACACAGAGTAGGTTTTCCCTTCAGTCTTAAGTGTCACTATGTAAAAAGACAAATCAAAGCTACATGCATGTATAATGCTAAAAATATCAAGTTAGAGTCCTCAGGCTTTAGGTCAGCTGTTCAATAGCAGCTGAAAGGAAATCTCCTCTCATACCCTACCCCATATTCTGTTCAAATGGCTTCTTATACACATATAGAACAATGTGATGCCATGCCTCTTAGTTAGTCTATAAATCAAAGTCAATTGCCTTTCTCCAACCAGGTAAACTATTTTCAGTGAAGAATCTATTCAAAGAGGAAGTTATACGGTCCACCCTATAAAAATATAACAAATAAATGAAATTATATATAAAAGAGACAGAAACTCCCCCTCTTTGAAGCAAATACATTTTTGCTTTTTTTCTCAGAACACTAGAAATAAATTTGAAGATGGGAAACGCCTCAAGCACTAGGCTAATTGTGTTAATCCCTTCAGCATTTTACATTTTTTCCATAAAACAAAAATCTCCTTTCTCCTCTCTTCATTGGAATAAATAGCTGAATTTCTTTTCTCTACAGGCTGGAGATGGTGAATTGAAACAACTGTAATAAGAGTGGCAACCAAAAACAAGAGCATTTACAAAGGATAATTATTGCTTAGATTATGAATATCAAATTTCTATTGACATGAAAAAAATACATCTTACAGAGATATTATAAGCATTGTCATTCACAACGAAGCATGACAAAAGATTTTACTCTCAGCTGCCTGCAGAATTGAGTTAGACGAGTGATTCTTTCTTTGGAGAAATGTGAAGCTGAAACTTAGAAGGATGCATGTTTCTCTGTAAAAATAGCAATATTCCCCTTCCTTGAATTTGTTTCAACACTAGCATGGAGAATTATTATGTAGGAAAGACAGGCAGGGAATGTAAAGTCCTCTGGGGGCAGAAAGAGTTTCCTGTTCCCCACCCACTTGTTATCTTCAGCCTCATTTGATTAAGAATGTCCTCGCCAGGTAAGCTCTCGGATCCCGGGCTGATAGCCTTCCGAGATTGTGGATGAAGTCCTGTTTTCCAAGCCCCGTGCCAGAAGAAGGACTCAGGATGCGTCGGTTTCTTTATCAATGCTGTTTATTCTTTTCTGTTCCTAAACATTTCTTTTCCAGCCAGTGTAGATGCTACCTACACCGCTGCCCAAGGCTATCTGCCCCGCTCATGGGCGGTCGTTATCTCTTATACTGTGTGCTACGTATTCTATGTTTTTAATATCATACCAATACCCATCACCTTTATTGAACAGTGCATTTTCACACTAAACCAATCCCAAAGTGCCACCACCACAGCAGAAGATGGAGGACAAGAAGAAGAAGAAGACAAGGGACACACCCAAATCCCTCCATCTTGTCTCCTTGAGCCTCCTTTGTGAATCCCCAAAATCCCTTAAAAATAGGCTATCTATTATCCTAATCACACACCTGTGGCTTGTAATTCTTCATATAATGTTGGCAATCGCTCCCAAGGGGTAAAATCAAAGGTACTGGTGTTTTTGTCGCTGTACCAGGGTCTCCGGACCCCCTCCTGGGGTCTCGGACCACCCGGGACATCTAGAGGGATGTCCTGGGTTCCAACAGTAAGCGGGTTGGAAACTTCCAAAACTCTTCCTCCAATGAGCGACTGGGATCCTAGATCTCTGATAGCATTTCAAGTGACAGCAGCAGTAGCAGCTCAAAGCCTGAAGGGCTGAGGAGGCCAAAGATGAACACTGCATAGCCTTACAGTTCAACTGAAAATAATGACAGTATAAGCGATATTAGTATATTTTAATATATGAAAAGTGGAAATAATGCATTTCCTCTGTGTGAGGTGGGCTGTAGTCTTGCTGTCACTGCTTACATAAATCCAAACTTGTTCCACCCATATAGATGTTTCTAAAGGCTGGTAAGTGAGAAAAAAATGCAGTGTTTTCATCCTTAGCAATCACATACAAAGTTTGTCAGAAACTTTACAGCCCCTCCTTCTTTAAAGCAGCATTTTTTGTGTGCTGTGGTCCATAAGGCATTATAATTTGACTATGATGTCAAGAAAAAAATCTCCCAGGAAATGTATAAGCTCATATATAACCACAAGTTAAAAATAGAGACTGTAATATTCAAATATTCAAAACAGGGTCTAATTTTGCTTAGAAATGAGAAGCAAAATAACTGTATTGCTTAAGGTGGGATATGGTCATTCAAATGAAAATTGAAAAAATTATTTTCTGCTTCTGATGTAGTGTGTCTTAGCGTTTCCTGATCTCCAGGAAATTTACTGACTAGTTAATTTTGAAGGCATATTCATTATTGGCAATTTGAAGCCATCTAGAAATGGAGATACAGAAGTTTCTCTCCAGTTTGTTCTGCTCCACAGGTTCTGCACTTCTTGTCAACTACTCAGAAGCCTTTGGGGTCCTTGGATGCCCAAGGCACAGAAACAACTAAGAATATATTTGCTATCTGTGTTCAGTGTGGTCCTGATAATTAGGTTTCATATATTTGTCTTAACTAAGTAGGAAAAGTTTCACCTCTAAACTATTTAACTCAGCTGTTGTCTATAAAATTCACCTTAGTCCTTCTGGGGATTCCACCCATGTCCAACAGAAGGTAGGGGTATTCTGCCTGCAACATGCACATCGAGTGGGAGCCTATGTCTCAGTGGAAGATAGTGGGATCCCCAGCACATGTTGTTTCCTTCCTGGCATAATGTTCTAGAGTGCTGGAGACTGGTTTGGGAGAATACAGGAGTGGAACTATAATTTTCCTCCTAAAGGCTGTTTGTTGCAACTCTGTTTCATAGATTAAGTTTCCTTTTAATGTATATATGTTGTCATTCTGTGATGTGAATTTTTCTAAAGGTCAGCAAATGCTTTTTCCATCCTGTATATGGAACTCATTTTCTGGAATTCATGGCTATTAGCTGAAATGTCACAGGATGTGATGCTTTAAATGTGGGACAAAGAGAATCTGCTTAATTTGCCATATAATTTATTTCTCTTTCTCTCTTTATCATATGTATCCTTCTATAAATGTGTCCTACCTTTGTGTTCTACTGTCTGAAGTATTCAGGGGGCAATCATTGTTTATTTGTGAATTTCTTGCAGTGAAGATGTCTCTTACAGTTTAGACTTGCATCATAACTTTTTAACCAACATATATTAAGCCTGTGTCAGCTTTACATTTTACATCCTTTGGGATGTTCAATTTCTTAGTTTTCTCTTGATTATTTTGTAAGGAAAAAATGAAGTTTCTTTCAGTTTCTTTCTGATGGAACATCATAGTACTGAGAATTATTTTTGATATTATTATGCTCTTTTTCTTAGCACAATTTATCACTGAAGGAATGGATATTTACTGAGATGCTGGAAGTTTAAACCATGTGAATTATAGCATAAATTACCTGCCTGAGAAACATCAGTGAGAATGGATGATTAGAGGGAGTGAAAATGTCTGTTTTGATAAATTAAAGTTGAACAACCTCAGGGAAAAAAAAAAAAATAAAAAAAAAAAGGCGCCTCTCTATTTGTATTGTTGGCTGCATTAATAAATCCAGATGCATTAGTACTGTCAGTGGTATTTATCCACATTTCTGATGCATACTAAGGACACTGCTGGTCTCTGCATACTTAAGCATAACAAAACTGAGCCTATGGAAGATGGCCTGTCTACTTCTCTGTAACTTTGGAAATTTCCTGGACAATATTAGAAATACTTAAATTCTGAAAAGAGATTTGTCCTGCTAAGATGGGTATTTTTAATAACAAAACATCTAAAGTCAGGCTAAAGAAAAAAATTTAATGCTGGAAGTAGTACAAGCCAATTGCCATAGGATCTCCCACATTACTCTTTAATTATAGACTGACAGATTTTTCTGGTAGAAAACTGATACACTGAAGTTCTTGAAGGATGGGTGTCAAGGTTAAAGGTTATTTAAAATGTTCAAAGCACTAAAAATAGAAGCAGTATTTTTTAAAAATAAAGTTTTATCTTTAGGTACGTAGACTTTTCTATGGTTCTAAGAACAGTTGTACAAAGAAATTCAGTAAATGAAAATGAAATGAAAAGTCAAGGCTACTATTATAGGCAAATCAAATATTTTCACCATTAGGTGCAACACTGTCTTTTTTTCTTCTCTTTCCTCTCATGGTGTTCCCTGCTGTCTCCCCATATATTTTCCTGAGATCATCTGATACAAAAAGTATCTCATATACTTTGTGACAAGAGCCTTCCACATAAAGTTCCTTACTGCACATATTGTGACCATTACTTATTCACTCTCCAGCCTCTTTCCTCACCCATTAAAATGAATAGATTTAAATAGATGGGGACAACTGTGCTGTGTTATAGCAGTTAGGCTCATAAAATCTCCCTACTTTCAACTACATCAGTCTCACTGGAAATGCATTCAAACTGAGCTATATCTGCAGCAAATTATGAAAATGCTGAAATGCTGAAATGTTGGATTACAACATACAAACTTCTTCACACGAGTCTCCCTTTCAGTTAGCCAAACACACATATACATACCTTAAGGGAGGGGGACAGCTGTAATAGAAAGATAGCAACAGCACTTCTTAAAAGTCATTTGAATATATAAAAATGTTTACCACTGAAAAATGTTTCCATGAAAGGTTCTAACTTTAATACTTGACAATGAGAATGAATAGGTAAATTAATAACTTTATATTACCGAAAACTTAGCACAGACTCCTTCCAAGTTTGTTTGCCGGTTGATGAAAGTCTTATATTTATCATAATCCATGTTAATCTATAAAGCACAAAAGGCTTCAATGCTTTTGGTGGCCTGTCGCTGAGGCTCTTGGTTGCTCTTTTCATATGTGTTACTTCCGTCAAAAAATTGATTTGTCTGGTTCGGTCTGCTGTTTGCCCTTAAGACTGTTCTGCAAAGCCTTGGATGGAGCTTCTCCTGCCTGTGCTGTGTGCAACCAGCCATGCATGGTTCAAAAGCAACAAAGATTAATTTAGATATATATCTTTTTAACATTTAACTTTAAGTATCGTGGATCTAAGGCATACTAGACACTTGCATGTGGAGTCAGAAGTGCAAATAGCAACAAGAAATATATATAAATCAGAATCCTCATTTTGCTGTACCACCTTGCGGATTTATGCTCGTTAGATCCAGCATCCAGCATACCTTTTCCTTTGATGAATATTTGAGTAATCACTTCAAAACACAACTTTGCAGTAATAGAGCAATGACTTTAAACTCAAAGTTAGCTTCTGTGGCTTTCATGTGAATTTGAAATACCCTTGTTGCATTGTGCCTGGCATTACAAAACACACCAGTGAATAATACAACATTCAACAGATTCTTGAAAGAAAGAACATCCCAAACTGAGCTAGGAGATTTCAGATCTGCATCAAATCTTCTGAGAGGATAAAATCAGATGCTGAGGAGCAACCCGTGATAGTCTTTGTTCTTGTCATGGAGAGATGTGTTATCTCTAATAACTCATTTGTAGTTTCTGGAGAGACATTTAAAAAAAGGGGTTTTAACATAGCTGGTGAGGTTTTTCTCTGTTAGGGATCAATGATTAGCAGTCTGTGACTTCAGCCAGCCACTTGTTAAACAGACCATTTGTAGGTTCCTGAAAAAAAATCAGAACTTCTTTCTCTCTGTTTCATGCTTCCTTTTTTCCTGCCATTACAGAAACTACTGTCACTTTTTCTTTCAAATTCCTTTCTGAAATACATAACTGAACCTCAGAAGTTTTGTGTTTAGGAAACTGGACAGGTGGGATTGGGATGGTGTGTCTCCTATGATGTTGCATGAAACAGGAAAAAGCTAATTGCAGGAGAAAGATGGTGGAGGATAAGGTTGTTCACTAAATGGGTTTCAAAGTTTATTGTCTCAAGCCTGTTTGCTGAAACAAAACTGCACAATAAATAAAAGGGTTTCATGAATGGGGAAGGCAGAAAGGTATTGACCTCCACCTGTGTATTCCAAGTAGCTATAAATTGAGACTTTTCTAGGAATGGAGAGGAAGGTTATTTTATTTTGATGTTGTGTTTCTGGAAGATTTGTATCTCGGTCTTTAGCTACTCTAAAGTAGTGAAGTCCTGTTGGAGTGTTTTCAGTAAAGTTATGCTGATTTAGAGAAGCTGGGTACCTGACCTGATATAGTCTTTCAATGTAGCAGTGACCTAGCAAAGTGTAAAATGTTCCATTACTGAGTGTCCACATTAAAGGATTATTTAACTCTACCAGAAAAATCATATCCTGGGAAGAAAAAGTTATCAGGAGAAATCTCTCTGTGAGCAATTGCATTCTGGCCTTTGGGACATACTTCATTGGATGTATCCTTAAACTCTTCCAAAAAACCCCCAAACCCTTAACAGCTCCATTATTTTCATCACATAATAAAAATACCCCAGTCTTTCTTCTTCCCCTTTCTGAGAAAATAAACACACATTGAACTGCACAGGTTGAGCCTCATTAAAAAAAAAGAAAAAAAAATACCATGGAGGTTAGAATGGGTTGAGATAATTAAGAAAACAGTTTTCTTTTCACTGACATAATTTTCCAGACAACAGACTGCTTAATGTAGAACCTATATATAAAGGTCTTCTATCAGTCTTTGAAATGTTGCTTTCTGCAAAGCTGACATAAATAAAACCCTGCTTTGCAATTAAATTTTCTGGACTAGATCCCAACCCTCCTGAACTTCTGGGTGTGTTGTTGTTGTTGTTGTTGTTGTTGTTGTTTAACATTGTGGACTGTCTTGAATTTGTGATTAGAATTTTCTCAAGCAAAAGGAATTTCAGTATTGCTAAAAAATGGGATGAAAATACCAGGCAAATACAGAATCAAATCTTCCTGACAGAAAATCTGTCGGAGGTGGACGGAACCTGAGTAGCTTTGGGGAATTTACTTTCCAGGTTTTATTTTTCTCTTCCATGGAATATATTTGAGATTCATTACCGTCTTCAAATGAGAGCCTAAAAAAATTAAGATCTAAAATAAGATTTCAGATGTCTGAAAAGCATATTCCCTAAATCCTACTCAATTCCTACTGCAGCCAAGGAAGCAAATGTTTTATGTTAATTATTTTATTTATATTAAGGTAAGCCTTGGCTAACTTAAAATTTGGTTTCCTGTTGTGTCCAGAAATGCCTTGATCAAATGCTTCTATTCAGTGGGAGGGAGAGATGGGTCCCTCCCACTTTCTGTCCTCCACACTTGTGGTACAGTCCTTCATTTTGAGAGCCATGCATCAGTTCCCTGGGATAGAGAGGGAGGCCTGTGCCCTGCCTGGACCAGGCTAGAGTGTATTCAGTAAAATAAAATTCATTCTTTTAGGGAAGAAAAGATGTGTGCTAGCAGTTTAATTTGGTAACTTGCTTATGGACTTACTCTTTTTTGTGATTATGTGCTCTGGTGGCTTGGAGCAGAGTCTGCCTCCTTCACCTGGACTGCTGCAGAATTCTGCAAAACATACACCTGAGGCCATACACTTGACACAGGACCATCAATGAATGTGCAAATATACTATATATACACCAATATATAGGTAAATCTAATCACTTAGCAACAGCAGAGGTGAGTGTGGCCTATGGTGACATTTTTGCTATTAGAGCTTATGACAAGAAAAGATGTCATGCTCATGTCCCCTTTGAATTGCATCTCCCAAAATGTTCTATGCCTACATCTGATTGCCAACTTTCATTTGCTCTTGCTCTCCTTGGTCAGGAAGTTTTTATCCTCCTGCTGAGTAAATGCTATGGGTCTGTTGTAATTCAGGAAGTCTTCTGTGTGTTGGATAAATACTGTTGCTGAGCACAGCAGTCAATTTGGGATAATTTAATTTTGCATCTGTACTTTGAGTTTTCCCTCAAGGAGACAACATTGAAATCCACACCCCAGAAGCTGAGCATAGTTTGGAAAGCAACCCAAATGGCTGTCTTCTGCTCATAGCAGTCCATCACCTAGTTTTGGAGCTGGGGGCAGTGACGAAAGTAGTGCAAGAAGGAAATAATTTTCCCAGAAATATAATAATGAGGAGAAAAATTCCTTAAGTCAACAACCCTTATTTTCTTCCATTTTCTTACTTTTTATTAATTGTTGTTTTATTTGGCAGCATCTGCTTTAAAGTTTGTCAGTCCAGCTGTTGGGTAACTGAGATTTGTCTGAAGTTTTGACTCGCAATGTAGTGGCGTGTTTTCTGGATTTTACTTATTGTTAACATCAATTTGTTCTGTAATGGTTTCTCCCAAGTCCTCCCCAGTATTTCTCCCCATTTGGTCCCTGCCTTTGTTCTCCTCAGGGCTGCCAGTCTCCGGGAAGCCCCTCCTCACATTCCAGAGTGTTCAGAGAGACTCGGTCCCTGATTGGAACAGACTGGGAATCCCCCACCCCTTGTTTCCTATTGGTTGTCTGTGTGCCCTCCCCACTCCCCTGACTGGGTTTCCCTCTTGTGTCTGCCCCCTTCTCCTGTTCCCTGTATAAGCAACTCCACGCCTCTCTCTCTCTCTCTCTGGCCTGGTAGCTCTTGCACCATGTGCAAGTAACAATAAACTTTATCTACTATGAGGCCTCCTTCTGAAATCCTTCATCGATAGCCTCACCAACATCTCTCGTGCAGCTCCTGAGCTCATCAGAGGTAGTAGCTGACCCAGCCTGCTACTGCCTAAATAGACTTGAAATAATTCCCAGCCAGGGCAGCCAGGACTAGCTGGAAACCATCTCCAGCAGGCACAGGGAGTTATTTCATCGCAATATTACAGTGTTAAATGCATCATAAGAATGATTACTGAATTAATTGGAAAATCTGTTTCTGACTCTTAAGGTTACCTCAAGAGCTCACAGCCTTGCTTTCCACATCTGAGTAGTGTTTGTTAAGATTGAGAAGCAGGAGACTGTCGCAATAGGACAAGAAAGGAACACACAGACTCCATTCTAGTTGACAGGGCAAGAACTCTCTGACTTTTATTTGTCTGACTTTAATATATATAGTATTTTACTCTAGACCATGGATTGGAGAATAAGGTTACTACCTTTCTAACTACATTGGCTAAACCAAAATCTATCCATTGTTCCCTCCTCAAAAGAGGAATGAAAAACATACTAGTATCTTAACATAAACATTACTTCTATTTATAACACTCACATGAGAAAGAATTCAGAAACTATGAAAAATCATAAGGCTGAAAAATCAGGGCGACAAGATACCACTTTATATACAAATTCCCTTTTTGCTTCCCTCTTCGTTGTAATGGATATAGCTGTCTAAGCATAAACAAACACTGATACATTATGTCCAGAAACTACTATGTCCATTTTGATAGGAAGCTTGTCAAAAATTATATTGTGAATATTACTTTTGAAGGACTTTAAGTGACACACTTGAAGATCAAATATATAAAATACAAATGTAAAGTCAAATTCTTTTACAGTTACTTTAGCTGCTAGACTTAATTTAAAAAGTTTTTAGTTTTTTTTTCAGTTTCACATAGTAGAATTAAAATATTAACTTAAGGACTGAAGAAATATTGGAAGGCATTTAATGTAAAAATTTTTGAACTGTCTATTAGGTATCTCTACTGACTAATTTTTAGCAAAGCAGACATTGGATCTAGTGTTTAACCTACTCTTGTTCTGCGGTATATAAACCTGGCAACTGGCATTTTGACCTCTTTAAGTTCTCTAACAGGAATGAATTCAGTAGCATTAGAAAGGTCATTTTGGCAACAATCCCATGATTCAGAAACAATACTCAATTCTCTGCTAGAATTATTCCATGCTATGATATAACTTTGTAAGTATTTGGAATATTTATCTTAAATTCTTTCATGAAAGTGACCCATAAATAGTATTTATATAATTTCCATTGGATTCTTTTGGGGTAAGTATTTCTTACTCCCATTTTATAAACAGCAGCCATGAAACATTAACAGGAGGAAAACGAAATCTTACCAGTTTTTGTGTCTCCTTTTTTTTTCATCAAAATGAGAGTGGAGAGAAATCTCTGAGGGGGCAAATCTCCGTTTCAAGTCAAAACCAAAAATGTTCAAGACAGTTTTCAGTGGAGAAACATTTTCTCCCTCCACCTCCCATTAATGCCATTTTCCCTTTGCCTCCCCCAATTTAAACAGTTGCAGAAATAAAAAATAATTATAAAAAAGTCTTTAAAAGTCATAGAAAACAAACCATTGCTAAGACTCTTGATTATTTTTGTAAAGATTTTTTTGTCTGTGTCTCAGAAAGGATTATACTCTACATTCACAGTGCTGAACTGTTCATTTTTTTCTGAGAAAAGCTATAAAAATTTTAGGTCATGCTGCTGGTTTACACACAGTGGAAATGATGATGGCTGTGGTACTCATAGTTCCCACTGCTATGCACCAGCACATCTAATACTCAGAAGTTATGTGGGCCCTGATTTATAACTTCTCTCAATTGTTATTAGTCCCAGTTGCTTCAGAGTGACTCTTCAGAGTGTAAAAATAAACACTTGGACTTCTGCAGAATGAAGGTCTTAATATGTAGCTGCATTTGACTGAGTCTGGCCCTGACCTCATGAAGAAAAATAAACCATATGCAAGCACAGAGCTTGTTAATATTTTCTTGAGTCCTTTCACCCAGCTTCAGTCACTGTCACTAATTTGTTTTTATTACGGTAAAATTTCAAGAGTTTGCATACTTTTATTTTGTCTGAATGACTCTGTGGGGTCTTAGTTATTTTATATTACCTTGACTGTCACAGCAAAATCAGACACTGATAAAATTATGTAAATGTAAATGTCAATAAAATAAATTGTTCTATTTTTGCAGATGTTCTTCATCTGGATTGAATTTAATTGTGGATGCTTGTCTTCATGCATAATGATCCAAAGCTAAAGGATGAAAGTGTTCTTGGAGCAAAGAAAACACATCCTGAATCTTTACTGTGAATTATACACTATAGAAAATCAGTCCAAATTGTTCAAATCCTTGGACAATTACAATGTTATTCTACTCACCATGCTGAGTACTGTATAATTATCATGGTTAGCAGCAGTTTGCTTGCTCTTAGTCCTGAAGGGAGATGCAAGCTTTACTGAACAAGAAATAAAAGCAGATGTGAGACCTTATTTTGTTTTCTGACTCAGCAACTGAAAATACCCACAAAATTTGAAGGATTTTTCCCCACTTATTTAATTCATATAGCATTAACAAAAAACAGTGCTATTGATCAAATACACACTGTGCTGTACATAATGGATAGCGTGGTTAGTTGCATGATTAAAGAATTTGCTAAGTTGCAACCCCCAGCTTCATTTGTAAAAAGAAAAAAAAAAAAATTAGAGATATTGTTCCCACAGAAGGAAGATCCAATTCAAAAGAAACACTTCATTGGTTTTCTAGTTTGAAGGCTCATCCTTCTCCTATTAAGTCAATGATAGATTTGTTTGCATAGTTAATCATGCAGGAAACATACTTCAGGTTAGGTCCATTTGTTTTGTAGGGTTAGTTTACCCATCCTCTTCACAAAGATGACCAGTCTTCCAGCCTTCCTTACTAAAATATTTCCAGCAGAATTAAATTCCAAGAACTTGCTTGGTTTATGGGCCAAGCTTTCAAACCTTGACAACTTTTGTGTAATTGCTGTAAGCTTTAATCTAAACGCCAGATATGTCTGCAAACTTCGGGTGGGCCTACTGTTCACTTGATGTCAAAACTTGGAGCAAATGGATCAGGAAACCAGTAATAGGAGACACCCTTGGCTTGACCAGTGAGAGGAGGATGTGAGATTCCTGTTGCTGTCAGACTATTTTGTTTAGAAGATAATAATTAATATTTTTTATGCCACTATGTAATTTCTGTCTAATAAAATCTAAGAAGTATTTCTAATTTTCCCACAAATATTTTAGAAGAATACTAAGGAACAGTCTGAAAAATAGCAACTATTCTTGTGTTTGGATGCCCTGTCAGATATTATAAAATCTTTTTTCCCTGGAGAGTTAATCCCTGAAACGGAAACTCCTCAGTGGAAGTGTTAGCTACATTTAGTCTCAGCTAAGTTATTAAAGTCTACCTGGGTCTTCTGGAATGTGTTACTGGGCAGAGCATGCTGCCATAACTAGACGCCTGGAAGACTAGAGCACAAGTCAATGTGCATATGCCCTTGTCTGAGAGTGGCAGTTGAAGAGGGCAGAAAATAGGATTAGTTAAAATCTTTCCTTTCCTTTGTGTGGTACAACACATGTCTTGTAGGAACTTGTAGAATTTTAATGTGTGGCCTGGAGCTGCTTCTTGCTATAGACTGACCCTCAAAGGTATGTGAGGTTTGTAGTGGAACTTTTATTTCTCAGTATTTAGATTGCTGTGATTCCTCTTTAAAGCATTTTCTTCTGGTTAAAGCACCTTCAGCTTTGACTCTGTATTGGCACAGATGTGCTTATCTTTCCCATCTTGTTTTTGTCTTTAAGCTGTTCAGTAGCTCTTGGCACTGACTGCAAGTCCCATAATCAAGGATCTTTTTTTCTGTATGGAAGCCTTATTAATTCCAGGGATCTGATTGGTTTTTGCGTCTGTCTTCCTAACTTCTAAACATGTGCAATAGTAGAGGTCTTTTTCTTCAGGGATATAGTGTGTTCCCAACACCAATTGTTTTGGTAGGCATTTCACCTTCTCATCTTGGGTGGGAATAAAAAAGAGAGCTTTCTATTAATTTCCATACACTTGGGCCAACTTTTTCATTCCTCATCGTTTTAATGTTCTCTGTAAATGTGATTGGGCCATTCAATTGTTTCGGTTCACTTGAGGTCTCTGTGGGATTAATTCAGGTAAATCTCCCATATGCCAGTACAAGCCAGAGGCAATTTAGGCCTTATGGGTCACATTTTTATCTAAATATATTTAAAAGGATGAGGAACACTCTTTAAAAAAGAGTATTTTATAAGCAAACTTTGTGCATTTTGTAACTACTGAACACTTACTATAAGCAGCCTTGAGACATAAAGATTAAAAAAACACTGTATAAGAGTGTAGCATTACTATTGCCATAACTTTTTCTATGAAGCCAAGTATTATTTTGGTTTATGGTACTTAATTTTAGTTCACAAAACATGGAGCTTTTCCTACCTTTGATATATTCTTGTGCCAAGCCAGTGAATAGGGGTGACTTAAACTCCATCCTCTACTGTTCTTTTCCTTTTTATTTTTACCTTTCTTTTTGACTGAGGTTATAATTTTCTTCAACTCAAAATTCTTAATTCTTTTTTTTTACTGTAGAATGTTCTTTAAGTGCCATAAGAACCACAGGGTGAAATAATTCCTTGTGCCTTGCTGGAGATGGTTTCCAGCTAGTCTCGGCTGCCCTGGCTGGGAATTATTTCAAGTCTATTTAGGCAGTAGCAGGCTGGGTCAGCTACTACCTCTGATGAGCTCAGGAGCTGCACAAGAGATGTTGGTGAGGCTATCGATGAAGGATTTCAGAAGGAGGCCTCGTGGTAGATAAAGTTTATTGTTACTTGCACATGGCACAAGTGGCTACCAGGCTAGAGAGCGAGAGAGAGAGAGGTGTGGACTTGCTTATACAGGGAACAGGAGAAGGGGGCAGACACAAGAGGGAAACCCAGTCAGGGGAGTGGGGAGGGCCCACAGACAGCGAATAGGAAACAAGGGGTGGGGGATTCCCAGTCTGTTCCAATCAGGGACCGAGTCTCTCTGCACACTCTGGAATGTGAGGAGGGNGGACCGAGTCTCTCTGAACACTCTGGAATGTGAGGAGGGGCTTCCCGGAGACTGGCAGCCCTGAGGAGAACAAAGGCAGGGACCAAATGGGGAGAAATACTGGGGGGGACTTGGGAGAAACCATTACAGAACAAATTAATATTAACAATAAGTAAAACCTAGAAAATGCACCGCTACAACAGAGCAAAATTGTTTTCTCACTAGTGTATTTTTTTTCAGTGAAAATTCAGTCTCCAAAAAAACATGTATATTTCCTAGAAGAAAAAAAGTTGTTGATCAGTACCTTAATGATATCTTCACTGTATTCTCTTTGTCTTGCTTGGAATGGAGCACTCAAACTTCTTAAATGGATTTGATTTTACAAAAAACAAAACAAAACAAAACAAAACAAAACAAGACATTCCTGTGCTTATGTATGTTTTAGAAAGGAATGGACTGAACACACACTGCCACACACAAAGAGTTGCTGTTGCATAGGATACCTCCTTTAGAGTGTGGAATTAATCCTGCTGAACTGAAAAATTAGCTCACCAATTGCATGCTAATAATGAACCGGGAAAAAGAATGCAGTTATACGTAGCTTTATTGCATGGCTTTACAGGTGCAGTGAACAAAATCAGCCACAACTATTGCAGTTTAATACTTATTTCTTTTTAAAAGTAGGTTAACAGGAAACCTCATAGAGTCTTTTTTTTTTTTTTTTTTTTTTTGCGTGCATAGGTCTTGAGTGATAACTTGAAAACCAGTCTCTAGTCATGGGCTGTCTGTGGGAGAAGCCAGCCCCCCAAAAAACATAAGAAGGTTGAGTGGGAATCCTTGATTCTTTGAGGACTAACCCTGGAGTTGAAGACTGCTAGGGAAGCAAAATAGCTCCTGTTAACCATCTGAGTGTATTTTGTGTCTGAGAGGGGAAAAGGTCCTGGACTCACAGCCTCTTTTATATTCAGCACTCATCTGGCCAGCACCATCACGCACTGTGAGCGGCTCTTCTCACCCTCTTTTGGCAAAAATTACTCATTTAAGTCAAAAAGAAAAGTGCAGAAAGCCTCACACTTGCAGGGAAAATTTCCCCTAGGCTCTTACCTCCTGCACAGCACAGCTGCCCAGAGCTGAGCGGCATCCTGTACCTCGGGGAAAACACACAGTGTCTTGGCTACTGCTGGGCTTGGTGCACATCTCCACCTTTTTTAGCATAGAGTAATGCTGAAGAGTTCACAGTGCAGCAGAATGTTCTGAAATGTAGGATGGAAAATTGCACTTCCTGTTGTATATTTTAGTTTTCTCTGGATGTGTGACCAACCGGTTGCTCTTGATACGGATTTGGGGAAGCCCTGTTGAAAGGTTTAATTGAGTCTAAGCATCCACAGCTATGTAATCATGGAGGTGGCTGAAGAACCAAGCTCCACAGGAACAGAGTTCTTTATTTTTTCTGGTTTGACAGCTTTTGTCCATCTTCAAGATCAGAAATCTGTAAATGTAGCAACCAACATGAGCTTCTGCTTTACTTTTCAGATAACCTGTCGGTGTCAAGTGGAGCTCAGCTGACCAAGCTGTGGTGAAGTCTGGTACTGGTTTGCCATCCCAAAACCTCAGTTTTAGTTGTACTCACTTTCAGCCAGCTTTAATAAATTTGCCCAAACTCTGCCTTCTGAGATTTGCCTGCGGTACTGTACTGCAACCCCTATTCTGCCCAGCAAACACATTTTCTGAGTCTTCTTATGGCATTTGGGACTGGAAATTTCAAACTGAACAAACTACTTGTGCTTGAGCAACAAAGCTTAAATTCAAACCACTTTTGAGGTCCTTCCTCCAACTGCTTGGTGCCTTCTCAAGTTGTCTACCTGGAATAAAGTGGATTCCTGCAGAGGTATGGTTCTAAACCCAGAGATCTGGTCTACAGCCGTATTGGGGGCTTGCTGTAATGACATTAAAGGACATTCTGTCTTAAAACACTGAAAAGCTGACATTTGAACATCTGTTATTGCTAAGTAAATATTATTAATGAATAAGTAGTTCCTCAAAGACTTGTCAGTGCTTATTCTTTGTACTTTTATCAAACTTCTGTATATTTTTTTTCTGTTCTTTCCTCCTATGAGAGGAAAATATCTTCCTTCCCTGAGCTGTGGGTAAGAGTTCTTACCCACAGCTCTGAGGAATCACATTAATAACCTTGCTCCCCGCATTGAATGGACAAGAACTTCTCTGTGGTCTACAGTTTTCCCAAGATAATTTTCTGTTTGTTTTCCACAGTACTATCTGGTGAATAAACATGACTGTTCCCCACTTCCCATCTCTCACAGCTCACTGTAGGTGACCAGTCAGCCAGTTGGTGCCAGATTAATGACAGAAAACAGATTTTATTGTCCAAGTAATCTGTGAATGATGAGACTCTCTGTTAATTCCCATGAAAGCTAACTAATCTTCCAATTGAAATACTGCTTTTACAATCCAGGCTGTCATGGGGAGCAGATTTTCTGGTTTTCTTAAGTAGCAAAATAAACCACACACAGAATCTTTTTATTGATGGAGGGAAGGAGGGAGAAGAGGAATTTCACCTCTTTTCTTGAATTCTAGTCCACTGAGGCCACTTATATTCCATTGGAAATGCAAAAGCCCAATGTCAGCCTTTCTTCTCATGGTTATGCAGCAGTCTCTGCTTTCTCCTTGTCATCTTCAGCAACAAATTTAAAACTTAGAGAGGTGCTATATTTTCTTTGTGAGAGGCTGTGTAAAACTTACTCAAATGTTTGACTCAGAGTTGGAATTAAGTATTATATCCTTGGTGAAAAGTATTACAAAATAATCTGTAAAAATTTCTAAAACACTACCAAGCCATCAATCCAGTGACCTGCTACTATTTATCTTTGTATTACATATTACTTTTGTGGGATGAAATTATACATAACTATGTATATAAAAATATACCTTTAGGAATATTACCCTGTTTCAAGAGTGAATGTATGAAAGAAAGAAAATGCTGACCCACTATTAATGCAACTCAGGCTTACAGGAAATACTATTTGTCTATATCCCATTTTTTCTCTATTGTCATCTTTGGGCATTTTGTTTGAATTTAAGGCAAAAGAAAATCATAGTTTCCAACAGGTGTGGGAGAGGATCTCTGAAAAACTGGTGAAATTGCTAGCCTTTTTTATTTTTAAGCACTTTTTGGAGAAGAAAAATCTTTTATAACCTGTAAAGCAAAAATACAAATATAGTGACAGTGGAGTTTATTTGCCTTCCATGAGAATGGTTCTAGCCACAAGACTACAGTGGAGTCCATCTGTTTTCTGTGAATCCATCCCTCAGCAGCACAAAAAGGTGAAGAAGGCAAATGGTGACTCTCTGAGAGGAGAAGATGGGCAGCAGGGTGAGGGATGGCTGTTTGCCATGGAGGATCGGGAGCAGGGGCAAGGGAAATATGGCTCCTAGAGGTGACCAAGGTCAAGCTCAGCAGAAGGCTCAGGTTCTACAAAAGACATCAGCAGAATACAAAGTCTTCTTCCAACAATCTTAATCAGTTCATCAGGTCAATATGGGAGATAAATTTATTTTCTATGTAATAACCTCAAAGAACATTACTGATAAATTTTTATTAATATATTATTAATGACTGAAGATTTTGTAGAATACTTAGGTATTTAGCAAGCTACAGATACTTAGCTCATAGAGATATACATAAATAGTTAATTAGATAGTAATAATTTAAATATAATATAACTGTAATTTAGGAAGACTGCTAATTGTCATGTAACTTTGTAAGCTATTATTTTAACTGCCAATGTCATTAATTTATATTTCTCAATTCTTCATTGCATATTTTCTATTAAAATAACTATAGGGGAAATTAATCTATAAACAAATGCAATACAATGATCCTTTTATCTGTAGGTTACAACTTGCTGATCCAAACCCAACTCAGTTGTGGCTACAATTTGTTGCTGCAAGACAATACTGGCAGAAGAACAAATGGATCCCATGAATAAATTCAGGCTGATAATCAGAAGACAGTTTTTAGCCATCTGGAGAAGAAGGCAGCCTGCAGAAGGTTATGGAACAGCCTTCAGAAGAATATTGGAATGGAATGGTTGAATTTTTTTGAAGATGAAGCTTGACAATCTTCTGCATTAAATTGTTCAGTATAATCGTCTGCAACAATGGGGATGGGGGTAGAAATAAAAAAGTCTGTGCTTTGGTGTTGTTCATCCCTTTGTGCAATAGGAAGGAACGAGATGCTGGTCCATAAGAATGAACATCTGTGTTATGGAATGCAGATGATGAACGTGCAGGCCAGGAACAGGATGGACATGGATCATTTCTCCCCACTAAGCAGAGGTGAGCAGTTACCCATCCTAGTCCTGCTTTGCTGCAGTTGCAAAGAATTTCCACTGACATCAGTGGAAACAAGAATACATTGTTAGCCAAGAAGTTGCTTCTAAGAGTGCCTTTAGAGACAATTTTGAGAGTCCTTTCTAATGCTTGTACTGGAACTGCTGGATGCAAATGGCAATTGGATTAAAATTAACAGAGGAAACAGGAGTCTCTTGAGTCTCTCCTTCCAGGGAGGAAGGCTATATTTCCCAAGACGGGGGCTGGTAGACTCATTGCTTGTTGGTTTTGCTGCACGATTCCTTTCTCAAAATGGATTTCAAAAGAGGGCAGGCAAGTTCATGGCAACTCAATCCACTGACAGCTGCTGTTCATTGCCCTGAATACAACTTTTGGCTCAGGAACACTTAACCTGCTGATTAGCAAAATTTAGAGGACAGGCAAGGCATGAACATGCTCACTAGTCATGTACTGTACTAGTCATGTACTGTACTGTCTTTCGCTACTACCACTTACCAGAACTGGGGCTCTGAAATTGGTAGTCTACAAGCCCCACTCACTATGAAGACCATATGTTTGTTCCTGCTCTTCAAATACCTTTTTCTCTCTGATATTTCTTTTGTTCCAAAAGAAATAGATTTGAAGAGTTTTGAAAAGTCAGTGTATCAATTTACATTTTCAAAACTATAGTTTGGATTATCAAGAGCCATAAAGGAATATAGATGATTATTCATCTCCCTCAGGAGCTTTTGCAGGAAACTTCCCAAGAAAAGATATCCAATGGAATAATCTATTAATATTTTTGTTGTTTATACAATCAATTTGTTCCATGGAGTATATTGAGTTGCTAAGAGTTTATGATGTGAACTTTTCATGTGATTTTGCCATATAAAATGGAGAACTCCACCTTAATCTTAGTTATGCTAGTTCAACTAGGTAATTAACTCTCACTGATTTTAACAGTGTCATTATGTTGTAAATCTGAATCTTTTGTTTACCCAACAATGTTGACTATCATTAGATCACTAAATATACTTAAAATATTGTGGCTAGTACCACTTCTGTGATATTTTTAATAACAGTGAAATGCTACTGAAGCAGCTAGTCTCTTGAACTCCTACATATCACAGACTATTACTTTTAACTAGAACTTCAAAAAGCTTCTGGTAGGTCAGAATGTTTTTGTTCCTTCTCCCCCTCCCGACTGCTTGAAGTTCCTTAGATGATAGAAAACAGTCTAAAATTTGGTCACACCCTTCAACCATTATTTGCTTCTGCTTTCACCTACCTTCTTGAATGATTTCCTAAATTTATATTGCCTTTCCAAGCTAAGAGATATATTTAAACTGATTTGATTATTTGAAGGGGATGCTTTTTATGTGGAGAATTGCAGTGTGAGACTAAATGTTTTTCTTTACAGCAGCATAAACTTGGAGGGCCAAATCCTGAGAGGAGTCATTTGTTTTCTCTGGGTTAATGGCTTTCAGCTGGATGTCTGTCTGCTGAATAATGATTGTACTGTTACATCAACCAGTCTCTTCCACTGCAAAACATGTGTTTGGCTAATGGCATTGACATATTGGAAGCTGGAATGAGCCTCCTCACTTGAGTTGTTCAAACATGATGCATCCTACTACAGTGAAATTAAATAAGGAGATGTGGCAAAAGAGGAGGATTCAAGGAAGATGATATTGTGTTCTGAAAGTACAGCATCAAAGACACTTTGGCTTTTGACATCACTTGTGCTGCTCATTATTTAATCATTCCCATCCTGAGTATTTATTTTCTAAAGGGGAAAATTGGTTTTCAGATTTCAAGTCCTATGTTTTTGATCTTTAGTATGTGCTTGTACTACTGAGTGATGTGGAAAAATAATAAACAGTAGAAAGCTTGAAGTACTCTCTAGAAATGCTGAGAACAAAATTTGAGAAGTACTCAAGCAGCACATAAAATGTCACGTCTCTTTCCCATTTAGTCATAGGATTAAGTTATCCAAGTCACAGAGACAATTATAGAAAATATCCTGGATTTTCTATAGTGGGGATCACACATGGGTGTAAAAGAAGTACCCTGGCTGTACTGTAAAGTAGACAGGTTTGTGAAATTGCTTTGATTTTTTTTTTTTTTTTGTGATTACAGGTGGGAAAATGCATTGTAAACAACTAAAAAGGAAACAAATTGCCTACAGAAATTCAAGGATTGATTTGATTTTGCCTTTCACCTGCATGAGGGAAGCAATTTATACTTTGAGTACTGAAACTCGTTTGTTTTGGCATGATAGATTTCCATGTAGCCAGGCTAGCTTTTCTAGGTCCCTTTTGTTTCACCCCCATCTGGCAGCCTCCTAGGTGGGCAGAGGTGCTCCAAATAGTGTGAGCAGGGGCACTAAGCATGCAAAAAGTGGCAGTGGAAATTGGTGAGGTCCCATGTGAAAGTTCATTGACCTCTCAGAACTGCATTCTGGAGATGACAAAAGCTGTCTATGTTTTGGGTGCAGACCCTTTGGATTTGATGACAGTAATAATCCCACCCCTAACTCTCCAGTAATGCATTAGCATTAACAGTTATTTTTGCCTCTAGACAGGCTCTGCAGTAAAGCATCACGGTTCCTACCCTGTAATTGTAAGATCCTCATTAATCAGAAAGAATATTATGACATTGTGAGCTCACAAGAAAGACAATTCATGACTGACATAATAAAGGCCTAATTTATGCTGCTTTGATGATTGGTGTTGCAAATATTTTTTTTTCTCTTGTGAAAATATGATTTAGCAGCTTTATGAAAAAAAATCTGTATAATGAAAGTAGGGAGCATTGAGACACAAGCAACACCAGCTTTATCTAGATGAGACCTTTATTTCAAAAGGAAATTAAAATTTCAAAGCTAGTAGTGTTTTTTATTGATAAACCAGAACTTAAATCAGGATCTTGAGGAAGAACTATGTGAGAAGCTCATTGCTGCAGGACTGTGTTTACTATTTTGCTTCTATTACCCTTTAAAATTGCAGAAATTTATATATTGTTTTGGTCAGCTTCCAAAATGAGTTTTGACATATGTGAAATGATTAATACTGAAACACATCTCATAAATTTAATGCAATTATATATAGACCTATATTCATTAGGAGCCAAAGATTGTAAATTATAAATGAAGAAGAGAAAAAAAAAGTTAAATCTTTGTTTCTTCTTCCACTGAAGGTATATGGACAAACTCATTCAGTTCCTAGAGTAAACCTGAAGGCTCTTTCAATTAACACTGCTCTAAGTGAAACCAATCCAGTGGGAACCCAACATCCCTTAAAGACAGAAGACTGGAGATTGAACGGGTGGTGAGGAGGTGGTGGGCCTCAGAGGAGGATCTTGTCTTGTGTGGCTGTATGTGATGGGCTCTGTGTGCTCTGAAGTGCTGTTATTAACAGGGAAATTCATCAAAATTGTGTTTTCTCTTCAGAGATTCCTTCCTCCAGAACTGGCTGACTGCAGTACTCATGATCCAAGTAACCAATAGCTTGGACAAGCATTTAAAATTCTAGGAGAGCCTCCAAAAGTCCCTCCTGACCTGAGCTCTCTCATGCTCTGGGGTTAAATGACTTACTCCAGGCACTCATGTCTATCCATAGGTATTTACATATGTTTTTAAGTATAGCCCTGACTGCTAAGACAAATTTCTTCTGAGTGCATTAAAAATTACTCCTGTTTTTCTGGAAAAATGATAGTGGAGGAGTTACAAAGGAAAAGAGTTCTGAGTATTACCTCATCTTTTCTCCAGATGAAATATTTGTATGCTTCCCCCTTGACCATTGTTTTTGTTT
The DNA here is from genome assembly GCA_013400075.1 of Hippolais icterina. NCBI lineage: Eukaryota > Metazoa > Chordata > Aves > Passeriformes > Sylviidae > Hippolais > Hippolais icterina. Next base: position 152,739 of record VWYN01017534.1, on the reverse strand, counting down.
GCTTGAGATTGTGACATGTAGAACAGGCAAAACTAGCCATTGAGCATAACTGATGAGGAAAATAACAATTTCAGTTAAAAAATATTTACTGAAATATTATTGTTGGTGGTGGTGGTACATAAATTATTTAAAACAAGCGTGTATACCATTTCTTTCAAGAATGATTCCTGGATAGTTCATGAAATTCTTGTTTTCTTCATGGCTCATCCCATGACAATGATTCTGTGCTCACTCTGGCACTACCTAGGATGAAATCTGAGAGGATATCTAAAATTTCAATTTTCTTTAAATTTAAAACTAGACCGAGATTCAGGGATGAATTCACAATGGCATTTTGTCTTCCTATGGCCACAGAGGAGTGATTTTATAGGAACTTCTTAGCAGTGCCAGAGCAATGTATCCGCTTTAGGAGTTGCTGGCTTTGCCTTGACTCTGCTTTTGAAGCCAATCTCCCAGCTGCCCACTTCGCTGTGTTGGGTTTGCACTAGGGAGCAGCCCCAGAAGGTGCAGACTGAACCTTCCCATAAGCTTCACCCAGAAGTTGAACTTCCAATACTCAGGGGCCAGAATGGTGTTAAATTGACCTAAACTTTCCCTAAAATTCATGCAGTAGGGATGTCAGGTTTTCAGTATCAGAGATTCTGGACTGTAAATCTGTTCCTGTGGGGATGTGCAGCTTGTATCAAAGATACAAGATACTATTCTGGACTGTAAATCTGTTCCTGTGGGGATGTGCAGCTTGTATCAAAGATACAAGATACAATCTACAAAGATACTGCCATGGACGTTACTTTCCACTGGTCCAGTGGCATGTAGCAGTATCTCAAATCCTGATGAGTGTCTTTGAAAATACCATTAAGAAAATATACTCAATATCTGAATACTTTTAATATATAACTGACATTTATTTATATCTCAAATTCTTGCAGTTGTATTTTTGCTGCTTTCAGGACTGTACCATGCAGTGTGATCTTCAGTCTCAGTCATTTCTTTAGCTCAAATATTAACTCATTCTTGGCGGAGCACTCCAGAAGAATGCAGCACTCGGGCCGTGGGACTTCTGTGTTTGTTTCAGTGATCACATACCAATGGTATGAAAACACAGGGATCCAGCTGGTTCCCATGGTATCAAGACAAAATTACATGGAGTGGAGAATTCCTTCTGAGAGACTAAAAAACATGAAGATGTTTCTATTAAAATCCCAGTCACTGATTTTTTGTTACATTAGGCCTATCCAAAAAATAAATGAATCAGACTCTTGTGAGAGGCGCCCACTGTTGCTTTTTCCAGTTCTTCTTGGAGGGAACTGCCATGTTTCCTCACACTGACCTGGGGTCAAAGAAACATAGGACAAAAAAATGGCCATGCTCTGCTTCACCTTGAAGAGTCTCATGGCTAAGGCCTCTTACTCAAAATTTTATCTAAAACATTGGATTTAATGAAGTGCCATATAAACAGTGAAATCTATTTTGAAGTTATCTTTAAAATCACAACATATGTCCATTAGTTTGAAAGATAACTTAAAATTAAATATGCATAGATATTTAAAATAATTATATCTCCAAAATGAAAAATTATTTCTTTCATTGGAAATGATGGATTTTTCCTCTTGTTCCACTCTGTGGACTTGCATAATGTCACTAAAATAGCCCAAATGAAAACTTGCAATGATACAATTGTGTTGGTTTGTTTCTTTTTTTTTTTTT
>VWYN01017534.1:140593-151025 GCA_013400075.1 Hippolais icterina | reverse complement strand
AAAAAAATTGCAAATATAAAATTTTTTTGTTTTTTTTTTTTTTTTTTTTTTTTTTTTTTTTCCACTGTTAGTGGAAATTGATCTTCTCTGATCTCTTCAACTATACTGTATGCTGCTTAATGACCAGTATTACTGACATCAGAGAGAAGTTCACCAAGGTGCTAAAACCATACAAAGAGTGTAAGAATTCAAGCAGGAATGGTTCATATTGGTTGGTGGTATCTGCAGCAGTACATGTCTGTTTTTCCTACTTTCCCTTCCAAACACTGAAATTCAAGCTATATTGATAAAACATGAATTTTAATTATAATTTTTTTAGGGATTGTGCCTGTACATGATCATGCTGTAGTAATATGATTATTTCATTTTATCCAAGTATTGCGATGTATAATATTAGTTTATTAAATTATGCTGTGTACTAATAAACACATTAACAATAATAATATGCTTAAATTAATAGCTACTATAACAAAAAAGAGCAATAAATGTAGCTATAAAAACCACCAGAAAGGCAGCCCAACAGTTTTTCTCAGCAGCTGGACAAGTTCTCTCTTCTGGGTCTTATCAGCAGTGAAGAGAAGTTAATGAAAACTTTTGCAGACTTACTGGTTGCAGGGAAGAAATTATTTCCATTATACACTGAAGAATGAAATCCATTTAATCTCTTTTAACTCCTGACTGCTCAGCAACTTGGATGCATTGAAGATTTCTATCTACATACCATATCTACAGGTAGTATTCTTGGTTTCATTAAATGTTTCTGCTTTTCAATAGACTCTGTCTACCTTGTCCAAAATTTAAAATTGGCTTTATGAAAACCACTGCCCTGATAGATATGCATCTGACAGGAAAGGGCATCCTTTAACAATAATTTCCAATGATGTAAGCCTAGAAATACTAATGGAGGTAATTACTTGCCAATAGCCCTTATTAAAGCTTTAGTATATCAGTCTCCATAATTAGTCTCTGTATGAGAGAGGGCATCTGGCTCTTCAAATCTCTTTCCAAGAAAGGAACTGAGGTAGAAGTCCAGGTTTCTACAGACTCATTTTTTTATGCTGTACATACATTTTTTTGAAATTGTAGTAGGACAAGTCTTTTCCTTGTTGTTTTTTGGATTTTCAGGTTTGTATGGATCTCCAGATCATTTAGCAATGATATATTAGATATCCTACCCTATTCTTACTTTTCTTTTTCTGTCCCAGTTCTTCCTTGTTCCCTGTCACAGTAGGCTTTATGACACAGATCCCAGTTACAGCTAATCCTATTAAAAGCGCCAGTTATTTGAAACATGTTCATTGGCAAGGACTTAAAAATGTAGAAAGTCCATCTGAACTCTGTGAAGTCCTTGCAGACATTTTTGTTCATTGGTCTACCATTAAAAAAAAATTCTAATTGAGGAGCTTTTTGGATAATTCAACCAAAAAAAAGCAGAAAAAAATTTTGTGGGTTTTTTTGTTTGTTTGTTTGTTTTGTTTTGTTTTGTTTTGTTTAGCTTTTTGAAGGTCAGTATCTGGCAACAGCAACTGGACAGATGGGTCAAATTTGACTGACCTGTTCATCACACTAAAGAAATACAGAAATTTTCAAACTTTTCTCCTTTCAACAGAAGAATGGGTTCCTATATTTTCATAACTTAGCAGATGTGTGGAGTTTGTTTGCAAATCCAGACTCCTCCATTGTGTATTTTATCTTTCCACAGCATTTCTAAGGATAAAAAAAATATCAATTTTCTTCTTCTTAGCAATGGCAGAATTGGCAGTGAATTTAGCACAAAACATTGCAATACGCATCTCGCTTGCAGAAACCTGCCTTAGAAGCACTGTGGGACAATCACAGCCTTTTAGCCACATAATTACTGCTCCTGAAGCTTCATCATCTTGTTAATAGTTTCTATTGTCCTTCTATTGCAAATATATATATTTTTTTGACGTGATAAATGTATTTGATGAAATTTCATAATGGAGATGGCACTTCATCATGCAATAAATGGTTTGGTAATATCAGGTCTTGCTGAAATAGCTAATTGTGTTGCATTATCATATTACATTAACAGCACTTGGGAATTTAAATAAAGAACTCTTGTCCATACAGCAGAGGCTGTTATTCAGAATTAGTGTGGTGTCAGCTGGAATACCTATTTAAATGGTTGAGCATAAATAATTTTATCATGTTCTCATTGTTTTTTTCCCCCTTCTCTGATGTGACCTGGGTAGTGTAATGAAAGAATGGATTTGAGATCTATCTTTCTGCTGCAGTTTGGAAGACAAGTGAGATAGAAGTATTTTTACATATTTTCAATTTAAGTTTTACTTCTAGATTGCCAACCTGAAAGGACATCACATTTATTGATGTAGTCTTATCTAAAAGGTAAAATTTAAATGAAACTGCTCCCAAATTGTCCTTCTTTCATTCCATATTTTAAGTGTAAAGTGTTTTAAATTAGAAGTATTTTGCATAAACCACCCCCTCCCCCTCTTTCCTCTTTATTTTTTATAATTTAAATCCATTTTGGGACAATGATATATATATAAAAAAAATCTTAGATCCAAGCTTAGTGGTAGTAATAAAAATATAGTCATTTTGAAGTTCTGAAACTCATAAAATTGCCACATCTAGTTTATTCTGCATTCCCCAGAGCATTAAGCAGTTTAGCACAAATCTAATTACCTACCAAGCAGCTCAAGGCAGTTAGTGCTCAGCTTGGTTCCAAAGAATTAAACACACTGTTATAAATTGTGATAGTCTGTGTAACTTTGTAGATAAACCCATTTTCCAATATAAGTGTACCAGGCATGAAAAAAAAAAGCTGCTGTTGTATGAGGGGTGATTACAGTGGAAATAAAGGTGAAATTAAAGGAAAATTTGCTTCAAGGCTAATTAATAACAACTAGTAGGACAAGAAGAACTTGTAAAGCTCAATGAGTAAAGGATAAACCAATGGAATTCACAGATAAAGGATATTCAATGCCCTAACCATTGTAAGGTGTAAATCTTATTGCAGAGATGCAGCAGACTATGTCTATGAGTCTAAAATTTTCATGTCACAGTGGTGTGGAGTGAAATGGATTTTCTGGGCCCCTAATCTGCCACTATGTAAAGTCAGGAAAGGGGCTGTTGTAGTTGTGACTTCAGTGTATTAGTCTGGACAAAAGCGGATATATGAGCTGAGAAACTCAGTTTTGCAGTTTCACTACATATGCAGCATAAAAATGTATCAGGGAGTCTGGAATCTGACTCAAATCATACAGGATGTATGGCCAGAGAGATAAGAATTTCAATTTTCTAAATTCAAAGACAAAATGAGCCCAGGAAACCAGCATGGCAATAACATGAAAATTTAAATGGAAGTTTCATCTCCAAACTGCATCCCCTTTAGGAGAGGGGAAAATATTAAGGATAATGCACTAGTATATGATAACAAGCTACTGTATGTAGTATATAGGTCACAAGTAATTGTAGCCAGCTTCACAGATATTTTCAAACCTACTTTTCAACAAAGTTAAAAAACCCATAAACTTAAAAACTAAAGCCAACACTACAACTTAGAAATGCCTTTGAGAAGTTGAGGAGAGTTTCATCGACTTATTAAAACTAGGCTTTTACCCTTACTGTTTATAATTAAGCACTCTCTCACATTTCTGAGCTCTCTGTTTGGGAAGAATAAGCAGATTCTTACATAAGAATAATTTTTGCTGTGGGACCCAGAGACCTCCAAAAGTCAAATGCCTGCTGACTGCCAGGATGCCCTTTTAAAAGGTTACCTGTGGGAGAGATTTCTTCCCCTGTCCCTCACTTAGGGACACCTCTGGTAAGTTTTGCTGGAGAGAGCTGTCTCACGACATTCTGTAACACACTTACTTCCTCCCAATGACAGCCTGATATTTCTAGATTTGCTGAAGGTGTATTTTCCTTTTTCCTGAAGGAAATGCATGCTTCGCAGCATGAGGATACAGATTAAAAGTATTCTGCCTGTCTGAGGGAGGAGAAGCCATCCTAATCTCTTGAGTTTTGGAGATGACCCTAAAGAGTTATTGTACAAATCTCCATTTTTATTTGTATCACACCAATCCCTTGATATCAGAGCTGAACTGTGCTAGACATGGGAGGAGATCATCGTCCCCTGAAACTCCTAACTCAGGAAGAACAGATGAGAAGGGAGAATATCCCTGGGGTGGCATTACACGCCAGTGATGAAGCTGACAACTAAACCTTGTGCTGTAAACTTCCAGGTTTAGTTCCTGACTTCATTGCTGTTCCTGCAGTGAAACTCTCCATGCTACTTTCAGCCCTTGCAGGTTTAAGCCAGTTTTCAGCAGATCCTGTCTCATTTGGTACACGGGTAAAATCCCCAGCAGTGTCAAAAGGCACCTTGAGACAGAGAGACCATCAAAATCCCAGTGTTTGAATGCATAAGTAGGTTAAATGTATGTTGGATGCTTTGCAAAAGGGGGAGTTTTGCAAATCCTGTGGGTCATGCTATATTCTTTGGATGCATTCTTGTTCCTGAATTTTTTTCTCCTGAGTTGCTTTCCTTTCTGTGCTATTCTTCCTTAATTAACCTGAGATGTCTAATGCAACTTCATGGAATTTATTAATCTGATAGTCAGGGAATGCAGAGTTCTGTTTTTCACTATACATTTCACGTTTCTAATGAATCCAGTACATTTCAGCTTAGTGGAGCTGTATTACTAATATAGAAAGCAGCACTGCTAGCCCCTTTCATTGCTGCTTCTGCTCCAGTGTCAAACCCCCTTCCAGGCCAGATGGCAACAGTGCATATAGTTCTGCACCATACAGAGCAGTCAGATAGATAGCTCTTTTGGGGTATGTAAAGTGGAAGCTTGCTGAAATTAGGTCTTTGGACTTTAATTTGTACAGGAGTTTTCAATGGCAGTGTTCTAGACTTTGCATCAGAAGTGACCTGTCAAGATTTTGATGGACACAGATGGAGCCAAGCTAATAATTAGTTTCCTGTTCCTTAATGGTTTTTTTTTTTTCCTTCACTTTCTTCTAGAAATTTTTCTCATAAGCCAATACTTCATAGAAGGGAACCTCTGTGTTGTACCGGAATATATGCTGTCAAATGTCAAAGAAAATACATATAAATCCCATTTTAAAGCTAGCCCAGGATGTCATCTAAAGTATCCACTGTATGAATTGTCATTGTTGGTGTCTTTGTATTTTTTCTCAGTCTTGCCCTTTGGTAAGAACAAAAAATCTAGTCAAAGGCTGAGTTCTGCTCTTTGCTGGTGTATTGTTCATAAAGCTAGAGAAGTAGTGAATCTTTCACTGAAAAGAAACTTTTATTTTCTTGGTGACACATTTTTAAAGTTTTTTTTACAATTATTATGTTGAAATGTCAATGTCTAATCCATTTTTCTATTGCACAAGTAGAATAAAAAAATAGTGTCAGACTGTCTGATCTCCAAATATTCTGCTTATAGTCAGAATTGAACAGCCCAGTTTCTCCCGAATCCTTGCACTTCTGGGCCTTTATGAGTCAAGTGCCTCTGGCATCTTGAAACAGCAGTGAACCCCAGGTGGTATTTAGGGAATCTTATCGTGACCCCAGTTACATTCTAATGTTGCCAGGAAGGAACCGTGCTGGGTGGGGATAGACATGCTTGGGCTGGAAGGATGCTGAGCAGCCAGCTCCAGCCAACCACAGTCAATGGGAGATATTTGAGTTTGAAGGGAATGTGTCTGCTTCCAGTAAGTAATGAATTAAGAAAACCAGGCACTTGGGAAGTATGGCTTAGAAGAGCTCAGAACCCTTATTGCCACTGTGTATTACAGCTAATTTTTCTTTAAACTAGGCTTCCTGATAGTAGTGCTGCATGCTTGAGGGTAAACCATGGTTGCATTTTGCTGTCTGCAGCCTAGATGTAAAGCCTTGTCTTTAGATGCCTGGCTACCTGGCTGGAGGTAGCCTTGTGTCTGTAAAGTGCTATGACTACAAAGAACCCACAGAGGACATTTGTTTTAAATGCATCATTGTGAATGTAACAAGGTGAAGAAATATGAAAAGATACTCTGCTAAAACCTGGAGTCTATTGTTTTACATTGTTAGAATAGAAACTTTATCTCTTTCTTTCTGGAATGAGAAGGTATTCTAAAAAGTAATTGTACGGGGTGGAAAGTGAGAAGAGGGAAGAAGGGGGTCTTGCGGGGCACTGATGTTCTCTGCATATATAGAATATTCTGTGGAAAATAAATCTATCAGGCTAATACATGATAGGCACTTTGGCCTTTCCATTCAAAAGATCAGGTGTGACACAACAACAACAACAGTAATAAATAATGATAAAGCCTTTTTGAAATTCTCTTGAATTTCTAACTTTTATTAGCTATACTTGCATCTAAGTAGTTTAAATCTCTCTCAGGGACCGCTGCTTTATTCCACTTGATTAAACATGCTTTGTGCTTGCCTCCAAACCATTATTTTTTAATAAGATATTACACAGTTCTGCTTAATAATATACTGCATATGTCTTTACAGTAGGTAATATTAACTGGCCACAGTGTCAGCAACATTTCTTGACAGCCCCTCTCCTGTGTTGGCTCTTGTTCTGTAGCAGGTAAATTTATCATTTCTACCACTCTGACATTTCCAGCCCTGCTTCCTAGGACCAGCTTCTTTCTCTCAGTAGATTAGTTTGCATTCTTCAGGATTAAAAAGGTTTAGAAAGCAACAGGGAGTTGGCAGGAAAGGCATGAGTTTTCAGAAATGTCAAAAAGTATCAAACTGGCAGCCATGTGGGGGACAGAAGCACTTTTCAATCAGTGTGTGCCAGAAATAGCATCACTAAGAAAGGGCCAGGGTGCACCACAGAGATGGTAATAAAACTTTCTTCTGTTCTAAGCTGAGAAGGGAGAGATATTTTCTCACTCCTTGAGGCAACCAAGGCTCAATAAATCAAGCAGAAGGGCTTACAATATAATAAATAGCCAAACTTACTAAAATAGCTCCATGGGGGTGTCTAGAGGGAAGGACAGATATAGCAGAATCAGATGGTTCTGAGCTGCGTGTTTGTTTCATTGCATTCCTTTTTACTGTCCTACCTTTCTATTTTCCTCTGCTTTTATTTTTTTTTCTCTCCTCCTTTTAGAAAGTATGTGAGGATTGCTCATAATGTTATAAAATATAATACGTGCTTCCTGTGGCAAAGATTAACAACAGTGCTGCTGTTTGGTGTGGTGCAACAAACAGCAGCAGTATCTTGACAGGCCTCAGAGTTAATCTCTTTGCACTTAGGCTTCAAGTATAAATTATTTGTAGTGGTGAGTTACATCCCCTGCCTCTCCTGTGCGATATATGTGGTGGTTGTGGCCCTTTTGGAGGTGCTAAACTGTGCACAGAATATCTCATGGTTCAGTATGAGTGTGGCTTGTTAGGAAAGAGAGAGAAGGCAAGAAAACCAGTGAAGAAGCTGTGAAAATCTCTAGAAAGTCAAATGGAAATCGAGGTTTTGCACTGAGGCTAAACCTTTGCTAAATCTTTGCTTTCTGGACCGACTTCCTCACATCTTTGATGGAAAAAGGCCATTTCTGTTTGATAGTCTGATGATTCTACAAATAATTTTCTTTCTTCACTCACTTTCACTCACTCCAGCACTCTATGAGTTCATCCTCTGCCTGGTAAAAGTTCCATTATAGTAGAGAAGGATGCAACCATCATATGTATTTTGAGGGCAAAGTCTTGTTTATATTTAATCCCTTAATTGGAGTCACCAGGAGTCTGGCAGAAGACCTATCTTAACTCTGAAAACAGTCCTCATTTTTTGTTTTTTAAAAACATTACAGCTCTGTCCAGGTTTTAGAGTGGTTTTATTTTGGATGCATGCCATCTGTTCTCAGCATATTGTTTTAATCTGTTAAAGGTTTGGAAAGAGTTTGCTTCAAGTGTTATCATCTATAGTGTCTTATTCAAATAAGAATGCGATTTCTCACTCATGTTGGATAGAATAGAAACTGTTGCTTGACTAGTTGATTTAGGGAAAGCTTGAATATTAGACCATGGATTTTTATTATATCTTTCCAGGGGAAAAATCTGATAGTGGTCAGTGAAAATGTCATTGGCCAGAAGGTAGTCAGTACTCAAAGATATTTTTCTAAAATATTATAGCAACACTGGCTTAGATGCTCAACTCAACAAAATGCAGTGATAAGTCCTGCAAAGATCTACATAACTGCATAATATTGCCATAAAGTTAATAGGTACTAGGCTAAAGGCATGAGGCTAAATCATCATAAGCTCTTCCAGGATCAGAGCAGAAGACTGATTCCATGTAGTTAAAAACAAAAAAAGTAAATTCTTGGGCAGTGTAAGAGCACTCTTATCCCTATAATCTAGACGAACTTGAAACAGAAACAGAATATTTTCTTAGAAGACCTGTTATCCAAGGGCAGACCAAAAGATACACTTCTCTAAAAAATCAGTCTCTGTATCATTCAGACTTGTGAGCAATTGAGTCAGTCAGTGGGGAGTCCATAATGCAAGAAGAGAAGGCTGCTGAATGGCTTCACTTTGATCCAGGTTACAGAAAGTTCTGGAAGAAGTCCTGGAAGACATTGTCTTGAAGTTGGTGAGTGTATTGGTTTAACCCCAGTCAGCAACTAGAATCATGCAGCTGCTCACTCACTTCATCACATGGTGGGAGGGAAGAGAGAACTGGAAGAGTGAAAGTGAGGAAACTCCTGGGTTGAGATAATGACACTTAATAGGTAAAGCAAAAACTATGAACACAAGCAAGCTAAACAAGATATAATTCACTGCTTCCCCTGGATGGGCAGATGTTCAGTCAGCCCCAAGGCAGCAGGGCTCCATCACGTGGAACTGTGACTTTGGAAGACAAACGCCATCCCCCTCCCCCCTCTGAACATCCTCACTTCCTCCTTCTCTCAGCTTTATGTACTGGAATGATGCCATATGGAATGGGATATTCCTTTGGTCAGTTGGGGTCAGCTGTCCTGCCTGTGCCTTCCCAGCTCCTTGCACACCCCCAGCCTCCTCTCGGAGGAGCAGGAAAGGTGTTGATGCTGTGTAAGTGCTGCTCAGCAATAATAAACACTTCCCTGTGTTATCAACACTGTGCCCAGTGCAGATCCAAAACCCAGCCCCATATAAGCTGCTATGGAGAAAATTAACATTCTCACAGTCAAAACCAACACACTGAGCCATGGATAGCAATCAAGAAACCACTTTAAGGGCTTTCTTCTTCTAGAAAATTCTCAGAAAATTTAGCAAACTACATTTTTACAGAATCATCTTTAGGTCTTCCCACATATTTAGGAAAATATGCCAAATGTCTACATCATAGGATAGCCATGGGTGTAGGACTTCCTGTGGAGGAACAGATTTGATGCGCCATGGGTTGAAGCAGAACTCTCAAACAAGCACTTAAAATGCCCAGACCTTTTACTTTGCTCTGCAGATTTAATTCAATAGCTTCAAAACTAACCCCCCTCCTGACTTGACACATTGTGATGTCATTCATTCATTTTCTTTCCCATGTGAGTATATTTGGACTTCTTTCTGGACTCTCCCATCTACATCTGCAGTGAGCCATTGAGACAGGCCACAAGGAGGTGGTGTGGATGTCATGGCTTTGCAAGATGTCCTTGTGTGATATGACATGGAGCCCACCAAGACTGGTGTCTCTCTCCTGGTATGTTTCTGTTCCTCCAGTACAGGGATAAGACATATGAATCACAAAGGTTTTTTGCAAGTGAGGCTGGTAGATTGTGTTCTTTGTGTTTTATTATCTCTTGGTCTGCTTTTTATTCCTGACTGTTGCAGAGTGATCTAAAACTGTAGGAACCACTTATGGGTCAGAAAAAAAATGGGGTTTTGTGTGTGGAAAGGGTCCTTTTTCCCCCGTGGAAGTGGTCTGTGAAGGGAAGGTGCATTTCAGTGCTACCTTTGTCAGATAGCAGCCTGTGTTCACAAGGGTTGGATGACAATTCATACACAAGGCTCTGATCACTGTCATGTTCATAATTTGATCCCTAGTAAAATCTGGACTGATGGCTCCATATATTTTCTCAGAAGTGATAATGTTCAGGCAGTAGCAGAATCTGATCCAGCCTCACAGAGCCATCCTAATAAACTGCTCCCACACAGGCTGTAACCTGGCTATAGCACAGGCCTCCCTATGGGAAACAAGCACTTTTGCTGTATGCCATGTTGTCCTATGGCTCAGCTTCCAGACTGCCCCTTTAATTTCAGAGTGGCACAATACTCCCGGCATCCTTACCTGGAAAACGCGAACAGAAAGGTGTCCCCACACCTTGCCGTGTGTGCATGTGTGTGTCCCTGGGCAGATGCACTTCACTAGATGGCAGCAGCACCCTAGCTTTATGAAGTAGCCTCTGGGCATCCTTCCCTTCCCCCAAACTGCTCCTGTCTACAGCAGCAAGGTTAAAAAAA
>VWYN01017534.1:122108-140536 GCA_013400075.1 Hippolais icterina | reverse complement strand
AAAAAAAAAAAAAGGAGAAAAATCCAATAAAATCCTTCTGCTGTACATGGCTCAAATGAAAAAGCTGTAATATGCTGAATTCTGTGCAGCTTCATCATATCCCTCTGTCCTGCCTAGCTATTAACACACACACACACACACATATTGGTATCCATGTGTGAATGTATATATGTGTGTGTGTGTGTGAGTGTGTGCATGTGTATAGGTTTATAGCTAGGCTTTTCTTATAATAAGGAAGCTTATTGCAGGACTGACTTCCCTAGAGTCACAGGAAAGGAGAGTCAGAGCTGGGATGGGCCACTCTGTGGGGGCTGTGTCCCCAGTGGTGTCCCCTAGCATCCTTTGTCACATACTACTGCACTGCAGAGCAGGCAGGTACAGCTGACTCTCTCCTCTCCCACAAATCTGAAGGAACCAGTCAGTCAGGAATGGGGACACCACGCAGTAGCAACACCTGGTAAAGGAAAACAATTTATTTGGAAGATGCTAAAATTTGGCTGTGATTTTCCTCCTCAGAAGCTCTCAGCCAGTTTCCTGGACTGGTTCACAGGCTGCCACAGCTGCAGCCAACTCCTGCTGCTGTAGGATGGCTCAGCTAGCTAATAAATATCATGCCATACATTTCATTGAGCCCAGGATTAAGTGTCACATCAGTGTAAGAGAATGTCACTTTTCCTGCCAGCTGCTGGCCGTGTCCTCATTGTCTCTGTGGGAAGTTGCATATGGTGACTGTGATGCCCTGAACCTTCTGCACACACAAGCACAAGAGTGGAAGTGTCAGGGCAAACATAGAAGCTTGAGAGGAAAATGTTGTTAGGTGTACTTGACAGGAGCAGTGCAAGGGCTAGAGGTTGAGCTTGGTATGAAGGAAAGACAACAAAATAATTCCTCTAAACAAGTTTGTTGGCCTCTCTTGTTCAATATAGATAAAAATTGTAATTTCGGACAGCTTCAGCTCTCAAGGTTGCATGTAGCCCTCTACTCATGTGTGCCTGTAAGTCTAATAAGTTTGAGTGAAAGCTACCATGTTCTGGAAACAGCTAAACTTGAAATTAGAAAACAGAGACTTGGTGACTGTAGTAGTTACCTATGTTGTTGCAAAGGCTATTTGAAGCTAAGGAGGTGTAATGCTGGGCCAGTGAATAAGGTTGTTTAACCTAGCACTAAGCCATCCAAGATCTGCCAATACTGCTTGTGTGAAGCCTGAAAGAGGCAAGAAAAGGGCAATAGCCAGGAGAGTACCACCACACAAACAAAGACATTGTGGAGGTGTGTAGCCCAGCTGGCCTCTTTTAGAATAAAGATCCATCAGAGCACTTGGGCTCAGAGGGATCCCTTGTCTGAGTGAAGCTGAGAATTCTGTGCTGAGGTGTTAGTCTCCCTCACTGCCTTCAGTGCTACTGCCTGTACTGATCTGCTGCTTGGCAGCAGTACCCAGCAGCTGCATGAGGGAATTGTTTCCCCAGTGCTCCTCAGGGCTCAAATCCAGTGGTTTTATATTTGGCTGGGATTAATTAATTTAATTTGGTAGCTGCAGTAATGACAGTGCACTTTTATTTGGCTGGGTACAGGCACAGAGAAGCATAAAGCCCTTTTTCATAATGTAAAGGTGTTGTATATTGTATTTTCATAATATAAATATATTGTCTGGCATACACCACTCATCTCCAAGTCCTCTGTTAGACTGTTGAGCTGAACATAACTTCTGTCCTCAGAAGATGAGGTGCATGATACTCACTGGTGTTTAAACTGGCTTATTTAAAGGTCAGAACTAAAGAACTGCATTCATGCTTGTTCACCATGTGTTACAAAATTAAATATACTTTACATACACTGTCCAAGGGTTCTGTGTCTACTGAAAGCATAACCAGCAGTGAAAGAGAAGTGGTATTATAGCTAAAACTGTGCTTGCATTTATATAGCATGACATTCCAGCTGAGGTGAAGAAGGTCAAGTTGCTGGAAACATTGATTATCATTTTTTGAAATCAATTTCAAAATAGCATGTTTTTTAAGGTTTTTTTCGATATCAAATGTTAAAAATCGTTTAAAAGAAGTGTGCTATTGGTTATGACTTAAAATTTATCTTTGACTAAATTGTCTATAATATCTGAGATATTTTCAGATTCTCTGACAATCAGATTGATTTTGTGTGATTCTTTGGTTATACAAGTATTAGTCTTGCTAATTTAATATAGCATACCTTAAATATACTTTCCAATTTTAAGCTGGGAAAAAATTCTTGTTTCTGATAGGGTGTCCCAACAGCAGGTTGGGATTGCTGTTCATGATGCAAAGTAGAATCTTCCTATCCAAGACGGCAATTAGCTTAAGAACTATGCTGATAATTACATCACGTTTTATCATCACTTCATGATTCAATGTCTACCTGAAGTGTACCTGTTGCTACCAACAGATGCACTTGTACCATACAATGAAGAACTCTGTTCTCTTACAGGAAGCAGGGCCTAGAAAAGTCAATTAATATATTTGCACTTATCAAAAGACCCTGCTTATAGAGGATGTTAAACATTTGCTAAAATGTCCACAAATCTGAAAAAAGTACAGATCGCTTGATTTTGTGGTCATCAACTTGCCTACCTAGAATTAGCTCTTGGTTATCCAGCATTGTCCTGAGCATTTGTAGAAGTTTAAGGGTTCTTCACTGATCCTCCTTAATTAATCCAAATGGGCATTTTACTAGCTGAGACAGTGTTTCTTCTCATGCTTACACAAAGCTCTCTATCGTGTATAAGACTAGGTGGTTTCTCTCATGATTTCACTTTCGATTTCCCAATGAAGAAGTTGGGACACATGCTTTGTGTTGATAGGCACTGGAAGAAACAGAGAAGTCGCTCCTGGAAACTTGTGCTGCTGACATGAAAATGCAAGGAATCCTGGAAACTTTCCCAAAACTTCTTGTTTATAGATTATGACAACACGGGGATTCCTACAGTCCTGGGCTGTGTCTCTGTCACTTGTCTTTTGCCAGAAGGCACTAGTTAGTGTCTCATTGGAATGACTCTTTCCATGTCCATGGCTCTTGATTTTATGCTTCAAAAGACTACAGCAGGTTGGTGGGAAACACACTCCAGCTGCTAAGACACTCCAAATTTGTCTTGGTTTCTAGGCACCAAAAGGATTCTTCTGTAACTGTGCAGTATTAACGCCTTTTCTTTGGCATTTCTGGGAAAGAAAGGTTCCTTGTGCTCATAACCTTACTTGAAATTTTGCTCAACGCCTGAAATAGTTTTTGGTTGGGTTTTGTTTCTTTTTTTTTTGGTCAGTTGATTGGTTGGTTGTTTTGTTTGTTTGGTTGTGTTTGTTTGTTTGTTTGAATAAGAAAAATGTTCAGTGAGTGCAGCAAAGGAAGTAAGTTCCTAATTTTAAGTTTGGAAACTCAGGTATAAGTGAACACTCTTAATAGCAGGAAGATGACAACTCAGCAAGTGCCTCATGAATCTTCTGTCCTTGCTGACTCCAAGCACTGCTTCAGGACCTCTCTCAGCGGTGGGTGTTGAAGGGACACCACTGCACTGCTGGTCCCCAGGGCTGCATCTTCTTGGGGACACCTCTGCTTCAAATATGACACAAATTTCAAAGCCAAAAGCCAAATTCCCCCTAGAATCGTGTTGCTCTCAAAGTCTTCTGGAGATGCAATTTGTTTAAAGGTGTACCTCTTTCTCTGTGTCACTCAGCCCCAAGGAGGATGATGTCTGAGACCTAATGTAGTGAGGAGGAGGAGGGCATGGAGGTGGGGCTCAGAGTTGGAGGTGGCATCACAAGCTCCCAGGAAGCCATAGGCAATCTGAGGTAAATCAGGGCCTCAAAGTTCCAATATCTAATCCTAGTGATTTAAAGACAAACAAAACCAAGCATTAAAATAGAAAGCCAGTTTGTTTAGCAAGGACAGAATGGCAGTAAATAGGGAAATGAGGTATGAATAAAAGGATGCCTATACCAAAACAGTCTAAGAGGTGAGGAAAAACAGTCCTCTTGATAGCCTCAAGGTCATAAAATATAAAAAAGAGAAAAGGGAGGCTTTACTGAGTAGTTGTCTACTGTAAATCTACAATAAAACAAGGGAATTTCTATCATATCAGAAGGATCAGATGGATAGAGATTTAATCTAGCAAAATTATTCAACAACCGAATTTTAAGAGGGATCTTTACCTGTTAGGGACTGACTGCAGCTGAACAATAGGGACTGTTCAAAATTTTATCAGACTTGTGTTGGGATACAATTTTTTTTGTGGATGAAGAACAAAGGAATTAATGGGGAACTCTATCAATTTTGATTCTGAGGAGGAAGTCTTGCAGAGAATGTGAAGAAAAAAGCAACAGCTAGGAAAGAATGGTTAAAGAAAATCAATTCCAAGTAAGAAGACTTGAGTAAGTTGAGGAGCTTGATTTCTATTAGTTTTTGGGAAAACCCTCTAACAGTGAGGTAGAGTGTCAAGGAGGAGTGTGGAGTGTCCATTGCTGGGAGGTTTGAATGAGTAAGAAAGCTGGGTTCAGGGGCTGGTAATACTGTGTTGGAGCAGAAATCCTCTGCTTGTGGTACCTTCTGTGCCTCTTCTTGATTATCTGAGGATAAAGAGATCAGATAAAGAAGTTACTGAGTTTATAAAGTCATACCCCTGCTTATGCCTAATTGCCTATAATGTTAGTCTGTATTCCCATGAATGTAACTATTTGCTTTCTAAAACACTTGGAATCATCAAATTACATGAAAAACACCATTAGCATGCAAGCTTCTCCCTCAAAATAAACATAATTTTAAAAAGTAGTAAATATAGCAAAGTTTTATGTGATATCCCTAAACCGTTTTTTCTTCCCACACTGTACTCACCAAGTGTTGTTTTTCAGACCACATTTGATGAGGAGAGAAGTCTATTTTAATATATTTGTATTTAAAAAGGGATAAATCCATGTTCAGGCAGTTGAAAAATGTACAGCACGCTAAGCCAACACCATAAAAAGTGGCCCAGAATTGTATGGAAATGCCTGACAAATGTGAGCCTGCTGACATCAGAGGACACCTTTAATGCATTATTTATAGTTATTGCTTTACCACCACAAGTCATTGAGATCAAGGTCACCCAGTGGACTTCTGGGCAATGGGTCAAGACTTGAGAAGCAATATTGATAACAGCAGCTGTCAGTTTCTCGGATACAGCTGGTATTTTTCTAAGCAGGAGAGTTTTCTAACTTCTCTTGAACAATAAAAATCTGTTTGCTGTGAAACTGCTCATGTCTGTCTTGGTCACAACTCATTAACTGTGGTCAGTCCCAGGCTTGGTGTAACCACTCTCCCTCCTCCCTGCATCTTCCTGTAAATGAGCTAAGTAAATGCCTCTAATACAAACATTCTAGGTGAGGTTATATTTGTTTGTTTGTTTGTTTGTTTTATGTTTCTCAGACCCTGTTTTTATTCTCTGTTCTCTGCCAGGCAAATGTTCTAATATATTGAATTCCCAAAGCTGAATGCTTTCAGTGTGCTGGGAGCTACAATAATAAAATGTATGCTGTGACTGAAGAAAGCATAAATAGTCTTTGTGACTCTCTGCATAAGATTTCTCTGTCTGTTTTAAAGGTTTCTAGTTCCTTTATGACCTGTTCTTCACGATTTTCACAAATTGTGAAGTTTTGTTTTGGTTTAGTGGCATTTTTTTGTTGGGCTTGGATTTTTTAGTTTTATATGGGGTTTGATTTTTCCTTGATTCTTTTAAACATAATTCCTTCTAAGGGGAAGTTGGAAGAAAAGCTATTTTAATCTCTTGAACTAAATCACATTCTCATTTAGCAACCTAAGTCACATCTCAAGGTGAGCTGTGAGATTTTCTCCCAAAATGCTTTTGACTGACAAGTACTCTTGAACTCCTGCAGAAGTTTTCCTCAGTCTTCTTTCTTGGAGACTCTTAATTTCTTCCTGACCTGCTCCTGTTCCTTCAAGTATTGCTTCCTATTGCCTGTCTGCTTTATTGCTTTACAGTTTAAACCATTTAGCAAAGTGTTGATGGAAGACTTGATTAGCATTTTTTAAAATTCCTTTTATTTTAGTTTTGGTTTTATTTCTTTGTGGTTTTGATCTTATAGTTACATTTTCAGTGGCATTAAACTAACCATAGTTGTATGTTCATGTCATGTTGGATAATACACCTTCCATTCCAGAACAATCCATCAGCTTTTATTATTATAAATAATGATTTTCACTGAAAAAATGTGCAGCAAATCCAGGTGACCTCTTTTCAAAAGTGGCTTGTGTATATAGATAGTACTAACTTTTTTTCTGAGTGACCAGGCTGCAAACTAGCTCTCAACATCTAATTGAAGAAAGAAAAAATCTTGAAAATAAATTACCTCTTATAATCCCCATATTTCTTCAAGAGACTTTGGAAGGACTTCATCCAAAGTAAGAAATAATCCCTAAGAACAACCAGAGTGAGGTGAAAATTGATGGATTCTCTCTGTATTTGCTTTAATCACTTGGAAAAAACCCACAAGATTATACAAAGAAAGCTGAAAACTGGGCACTGCATCTGCCAGAACTACTGAGTTTCCATTAACTACCAGACACTGTAGCATATTTTGTTCCTAGGGATGGTAGTGTAAATTATTCTTATTGAAATTGAAGGAGTTGCACTGAAATTAATCTGGCATAATCCAGTACAGACTTCCTCTCCTTCCTTTTCTGAAACAATTTGGTTCACATTATGTATGTACAATAATTAATTTAAACTAAGATGAAATAGGCCATTTATCCATGAAAGGATCTGAGATTTGAAGACTTCTAGTCCAATTTCAGGAAGATTTCTGTTTATATGGAAAAACCACTTGCAAAAATAAGCTAGGGCAGCAGAAAGAAAAAAACAGAAAGAAAACTCCATCAACTGAACTTTGAATACTTGTTTTGTAAAAATTTGAGACAGAACCTTTTTAATATATTTGATATTGGACTATTTCCTTTTCTTAGTTAAAAAAATAAAAATAAATCTGGTGCTCTATTATGAAGGATGTGGCTCTAACTGCCAAAAATGGCATGTCTATATATTCTGCAGGCACTGGTGTGTGCTGCACTACTCATTAATCAGTAATTTTGTATTCCTGCAAATCAGATCAATATTTGTCACTGGTAAAATGTGGCTTTTGATCCAATATTTACATCAATCCAATGGCTAGTGGCCGTGTTTGTCTACTGCTTTACTAGGGCAGTAGGGATCTGAGCGGGGAAGCATTGATCATTTTGCTGCCACAGGGATTCCTTGGGGATTTAGTGCAGGGCCACTTCAGTGTCTCTGTGACGAGGCAGGGTGGGTGCAGGCAAGGATTTTGGGCCCAGGTCCTTGGTTCTGGCCATACAGAAACAGGACTGACTCCCCCAGAGCTTCTCAGGTGTGTCTGTGAGGATCCAGCTGTTGGTAAGCAGGAGATAATTGTAGTTAATTACAGGTCCTCAGGTGCTAAGGTATAAACGTTCAATCCAGGAATGGTTTCACAAAATGTATTTTAGAGTGGCAGATGAGAGGTAATGATGAGTAACGGCTGCATCACCCCAACAATGACTCTGCATACAGCCTTGGAGAAAAACCTTGGCTTTCCCCACACACCTGTGCCAGGAGACTCCATCATCTGACATCCAGGGTTGTTCCTGCAGTATTTTTTTCCTATATTACATAGAAATCGAGGGTCTGCAAAACTGATGGAACCTACCCAAATATTTCTTTTCCTGTTGCTTTCACAAGTGATTTCCATCCTAAAATTATGACACTTGAAAGGTTGTTGGCAAAGAAAAGATGAACTTTTGAGCTGCTTATTTACAACACCGAACAGGAACATATTCATTCAACCAGTGTTTAAAATAACCTTAACCTTACTTTTGATTTTGCTCTGACATTTGTATGAATTTTTCAATTTAATTTGGAAAACCTAGTGATCAGTCATGACTCTATAGTGAATTCGGTGACTTTTTATGAATAGAAGTGTTAAAGTGTCTTCACTGTTTGCAAGGTGATGCTTTCTTCTTCCTTTACCTGTCTGCCATGAGCTTGCCATGTGTCTCTGCTAAGCACTATGAGAAAAACACCCAGGCTAATTTTCAGTTTGCTTTGCTTTAATTGATTTTATACAGTGTAATGGGTATAATTACTTTTTTGTAATCAAGTATTTCTTAAACTAAAATTATATATTAAATAAATAAATAAAATTATATAAAAATAAATCTGAATTGTCTACTAAACTGTCTACAAAACCTGAAATTTGAATTAACATATCAAAGCTGGAAGCATAAGACTTACTTTCCAAACTCTCTGGAGCTGTGTTAAGCTATGTGTTGCTGTGGAGAAGAAAAATCAGCTTTAAAATGCTTTAATGCCTTTCTAATCCCAGGACCAGCTGGGAACCTTGATGGTCCCTGGCCACTTCGTAGTAATCCCTGAGCTCTCATTTATGCTGTTATTTATTTACATTGTTACTTATGGTTCCCAGGAGGCTGATGTCTTGGAGAGGGATGTAGTATAAACAAGGTGTGAACTCTGGCTACTCTTTTTCCACTTGGTTATACCTCTTGCAGTAAAGGCTAAAAGAA
The DNA here is from genome assembly GCA_013400075.1 of Hippolais icterina. Taxonomy (NCBI): domain Eukaryota; kingdom Metazoa; phylum Chordata; class Aves; order Passeriformes; family Sylviidae; genus Hippolais; species Hippolais icterina. Next base: position 131,950 of record VWYN01017534.1, on the reverse strand, counting down.
AAAAAATGTGTTGCTGGAAGTCACTCATGTGCAAGGTGAGGTGTTCTCCAGTTGAGCTGGCTGCTTTAAACTCCTGGCGAAGCACAGAGCACCTGGGACAGGGGGATGACATTACCTCTCTGCAGCACAGCTGGGTGTATTAACTGAACATGAAACTCATTCCTCAACCATGTCTTCCCTGGAAGACCTCAGCAAGAATTCCTGATGGGGCACCTTGCCATTTGAAGCTGCAACATGGTGGAATCATTCTTTTGTTTCCCTTTTTTTAGATCCATCTTCCATCATCTTTGTTTTGCTGTGTTTGAAATACTCTTGCTACACCAAGGAATTAAAAAGAGGTGAAAATCACAGAAATTAGAAGGAGAAGGACTGTTAGGTCTAGACTAAGTCTAGAAAACACAACTTGTTTTTTAAGTCCAAGTTTTAATGTTGAATCACTGGTCAGCCTGTAGTAAGAGCATGTGATTCATTCCTATGTCAAGGCAGATTTACACTTGCTATACTGCATGTATGTTCTGGTGTGCTTTGTCCTGTCTATGTGCAACTACCTTGAATTATGATATTTCCATCCATACCCTCCAGAGACTATTTTGCAGGCTGATATATTGTATTATTAATGCATATTTTTTCCTAATTAATTCCATATGAGTTTTACTTCCTTTCTTTTATTTCTTTCATTGTTGTACCAATCTCAATATATTTTTCTCCTTTTGTGATTATTCTTGGACATTTTATCATGCATAAATGCTATAGCAGGAAAGAGATCACTTTGAGAGTGGATTTCCTATACTAACAGAGGGAACATACATTTCCTATGCTTGTAGTGGGGCATCAAATCACCACGCACCTGATAAAATGTGTTCTATTCACTACTGATATTGTATCTCTTATATTTAGTTTTGAAATACCTGATGTATTTCCCACTAATCATGTTGCGCTTGCAATTCTTGGAACTCTCAGGGATCCTGAAAATGAAGATCTTGTTCCCTTCCATTCTTCAGGGCAGGAGACCTCTGGTATGGCTGGCAATGGGAATGTGAGGAAAACTAGCTATGGCCTTCACATACTGAATCTGAGCTCTGATGCTTAGCACCAAAATTCTGGGTCCAAAATTTTACCTTAGTGCTCATTGAAGGTGTGACAGCTGGTGATACTATTGTGCTAACCATGAGATGCTTCTCTCAGCTGTAAGTTACTGATAAGTTTGGATGGTGTGCCTTTACATGCTGAAAAGACTGGCTGTAGATAAATACACATAGAGAACTTCAAAACAGCAAGCTTCTAGAAAAGACAAGTCTGCGTCTCCCTGAGGAATGAAGTTTCAGCTGTAATGGGACTGAGTGGCGTATAGTTTTGCCTGCAGTCTATGTGTGTGTGTGTGTGTTGTCTTGGGTGGATAGGAATGTCTGCAAGAAGATGGAGTCCTTGAAATGGACAAGGGCTGAGGCTGAAGTAATTTTATCTGCTGAAGCTTCAGAGGAACAAAACAGTGAGCGGGAGGCATTCCTGGGTACATTTTCCATCAAATGATTTCAGGTGGAGAATAATGGGATAATTCAGAGACTGGTGACTAAATTGCACCTAAAAGCAACAGGAGTACGTTGTTTTGATCGTTATGCTAACAGTTAAGGTTAAGCCAGCTAAAGAGAGTAGGTGTTTGAGCAGGGACTGACATGACTGTAGGACAGTTGTTAAGTTAGGACTACCTGACATTGAAAATAAGCAATTTGTGTTGGGTATGACAGGAGAACGAAGCTCACGAAGCAAAGGATGGACAGAAATGGTCAAAGCAGGTTCAAGGCACAGTAGCATTCTGGAGACAGCTCAGTTTTGTCTGTGTTCAAGGCCTCATTTTTCAAGGAGAGCTGGATGTAGTGTGAAAGGAGCTTCACCTCTGCAGCTGCATGTGAGAAAAAAAAAAATCAGGTGTTAGCACTAGGATTCAGACTACAATATTCACTGTGAGGCAGAACAGGCTGTTTTCAAAAGGGGCATAGTACTGCTTGTTCCTCCCAATTTCATCAATTTCTATGAAGCCATGCTGGCAACAGGGTTAGAGGGCTGATCCAGCTCAAACTTCACCCAGGAAAATTGAGTTATGCTTTTTGTGGCTGCTTGCGCTTAAGCTGGCTTGAAATGATGGAAGCTGCCAGCTCAGACTGCTCTCCAAAGATGATGTCCATGCTGTGAGCCTGAGTGACAGGCAGAATAATGGCATTGTCTACACAGATCGAGAAACCAAGCTGGGGAGGGGGAATCACAGTTCTGTTTTAACCACCCTGAACTTCAGTTGACAGTTAAACACCCATGAGGAGATGTCAGAGAGACAGACAGATTTTTATCTTGTAAAGAAGGAGATAAGTCTGGAGCAGAGAGAGAAGTCTATAGGTCATCAGGCTAGAGAGAGCAGATGAGTTTGGATTGGTGGATAAAATTACTTGCATATTTTTCTTGCCTTTATCAGAATTCTTTCCAATATGTCAGTTGATACATTTCTGTTAGAGAATGGCTTCACATAGCATATTGCAGCAGATTGATCTTCATCAAGATTGTGATGTGATGTCCTATATCTGGAGATCTAAACCATGCTGGCCTCTCTTCTGAGATTGGGCTATTGTAAATTCATGCTCTTTTCCACACTTCTGCTCTGTGATTTTATATTTTGGGTTGTTTCTCTTCTATAAAACTGGCTGTTCATTTTCCAGGGAATGTTTTTTAATTTCTCCAGAAACTCTGAATTATTTCTTGTTATGCTTGCAGTGATGCACGCAGCGCTCCTCACTGTGTGAGTGAAAGGAGGCTTGTAGAAACCTCAGGGTGTGTACACCTGGCAGCACAACCCTTGTGAAACATAGCCTGAATAAAAATAGAAGATAAAATATTCCTTTTCAGCAATCATGATCATCTGAGTATTTTAGATTATATAATTTTTTAGCCTGTTTAGCCTGCCTGCCTTTCATAGTCTTTGTTTCCTTCCCAGATATAGCTTGAGACATTTGTGTTTAGCTCCTGTTTCCTTGGTGGTAACAAACCTCATAGATTTTTGTCTAAAAGTTGTGAGAAGTCAATGACATGTATAAAACTATGCTGCCAGTATTGTACAGTGACTTAAATGCCTTACAACGCATTTATAATACATTTAGAGGACATGACAATTATATTATCAAGCACCACAGATTACTGCAAAGATAGGCAGTATAATACATTATAAAAATCGTCCTTTTCTATAAATGGCTTAGGCATGCTCTGAAAACATATTTAATGAAATGAGTAGCCTTTATCATTGAATAAAAGTAATTTTGCTGGCTATTGATGTGTTATAACTATTTAAAAAGACATTTAAAATAAATTAAGCCATTTGTGGATAAACAATGGGCAACGTAATAGAATGTTTGTAAAATGATGTTCATTTGAGAGGGTATTTTTTAAAATCAAATTAAAAATTGCAATCTATTATGATAAAGTTTCATAATCTAAAAATTATTTTTTAAAAATTACCTTGAAATTTTTATATTACTATGATCATACTTGAATATGTTACAAACTAATAGAACCACTTGGAAATTATCTATGTGTTTTCAAACACTTCAGTAAAATATGAACATTTAAAAAGTATATGATATGCTAACGGAATAATATTTAATAGAATATCCCCAAGCTTCCCATAGAGTTTTCAGTAGGGAAAACAACTGTATTTTACTCTACTGGAATAAGATAGTGGTGTTTTATGAAATTAACTGAAATATTATAGAATAAATTACTCTCAGAAATAAAATATTGGAAGTAGAGGAGTAATTTTTCTAATACACTGAAAGAAGAGTTAAATAGTCAATAAATTGAAGTTTTCCTCAGACAAACTGAGGAGTGAGAAACACCAGAAGAGAGAAGAGGGAAAGAGAGAGAGAGAACTTTTACATCTTAATTACAAAAAGTTTCTATTTTGATTGAGCCCATTTTCCAGTCCAGACTCTTTTACTAGGAAGAATTTTAACTGAAATTGCAAATAATGGATAGCCATCTTTCCTGAATGTTAGGTTAACTATCTTCTATTTATTAATAACTGGAAATGAAAAATGATAAATAATTTGTCTTTCTTGATTTAATTGTATTTATTAAAGGTATTTATTAGCTTTTCCAGGAAGAAATCAGAAGTGAATTTGGTTCATAGTAATTGTTTTGTGTAGACTCATGAAAAAGGATGTTTCAGTTGGAGTGGGAGTTTGTGTGATGGAAATGTCGTCTGCAGCCACGCAGAGGAGCACAGATATACAGGGGCAGGCAGGGAAACCTGAATAACACTCTGCCCAGCTGCTCCTAGAGCTGCCCTCAGGGAGCCTTCAGCCCCATGGCAAAGATGAGGATGTGGACAAGACTCACTGGAATGCAGGGAAGAGCTCTTTGGAATTATATGAGAGTGATTATGGGACATTTAGGGGAGTCACCAAAGGCAGAGAAAGAAAGGAAATAACAAGGAGGGATATGGGAATAGCCTGGCTGTCCAGAGGGGAACAGAGAAGGGGCTGTGTGTTTGGGTGAGTGCTGAGCATGTCTGTAATGGCTTATGTTATTGCTATGTGTGTCTGTATCATATACAGGTATTTGCCTATGCACCTGTTGGGAATACGTGCTCAGCCTGGCTGCTGGGTGCACCTGGGGTCATGTAGCTGTGGCAGCCTTGCCTCAACTGGTCTGCTGGGTGTGGGATTCCCTGCACACTGAGTACCCTGAAGAAATCCCTAAATACATATCATGCAATGTCTCTATGTCAAACATGCAAGATTCACTTCCCGCAGTACTTTCTGTGTGAGTGTTCACTGACAATGAAAAGTCCTAGTGTGTAAACTTAGCTGAAGAAGCTGATAATCATACTAGTATTAATCAATATTTTACAGATATATGTATATATAGTATTGATTATTTTATATTGTGTATAAGAATATTTTGTTTGAATATTTTACTGTCATTCTTTCCATGTTTCTAAATTGTGAGAAAGTTAGTATCTCATTACCCAACAATACATTTAGACTCTTTCCCATTCCTTTTTGTGTGGTCTGGAATCAAAGCTCAGCAAAGGTACCTGGCTGAGAGCTCTGCTGTTTTAGAGATCTGAGTGTGGGGACTTCCTCTGTGGAAGGAATGTTGTTTTTTTTGCCCTCTTGCCATACAAATGAGGTGCATGTTTGCAAACAGACCACACTGGGACAAAAAACCCTCCATTAAATCAATTTATGCTGTTCCGCAGGTGCACACCTTTGCAGAGCACTGGGGAAGACTGAGCAACCTCCATGCTCTGAGTACATTTAGACATTCCCAGTGAAACCTGTATCAGGATTGTGTATGTCCAGTGGAATCAAGTTTTGGCAATTGGTTCCTCTTATTTTTGGGCCTCACACTGCTAAAGTGCCCCAGGAACACTCAGAAACTGGACCTCTGGGTGTGACATTTCTTGCCAAAGTAGGCAAATCTGAGGAAAAAAGCAAGATGATCAGGAGGCTGAAGCATAATATTTTCCCTGCCCACCCCTAACCATGACTACTAGGAACTTGACTAATCTGTCCCTGCCTGTATTTTACAATACAAATTACATAGACTAAGTCCTCCTATATTTGGTAGGAACCTCACCTCCTGCAGTGTATGTCACCAAAAGCTGCTAAGAAGTGACTTTGTGTTCCCCTATGTATGTAAATGTAAATTCCATATGCAGAAAAGGATGGTAATACCTTAGAACTGACCTTGGGAATTGCTTCTTTTTTTTGGTTTCGTTTGTTTTCTTTTGCTCTGCTTGCTTTTTATTCTGCATAGGTTCTGGTAGATAAAGGCAGGTCTCTGTTTTTAATTACTGTAAGTAGCTTGTAAGTAGCTGGAATAGCTTTTTATGCAACCTGATTTGAATACATTCCAGGCTGAAGATAGACACCTATTTTAAAGGCACAGCATGCTCATCGTGGCTCTCTGCCAGTCAAGCAGTTGTCACTTGCTAGACAGTCCTAAACAACTTCTGCTCCTTCCTCAATTTGCTGTCTGTCTGACTGATGGAAACGGCAGGGCTTGTACCCTTCCCCCTCCCCTTCTCTTTTTCCCGGAGCCAGTGTCACCACATGGCAGCAGAATTCAGCCACTGCTGCTTAGAACAAGGCAATGTTTGTGCTGCTGGTCCCCGGGGCTTGCATAAGGACCCCTGAAAGCGAGCAGGGGAGATTATCAGAGTAATTCCCCAAGAATCCTCTGCTTTCCGCAGCTCCTTGGGGTGGATATGGGGGTGAAGATGGTTTAGTTGGTTTTATTTTGCTTTTTAGACTTCTCAAGCTCTCTCAAGACTGAAATAAATGAAATCCAGATCTGGTTTTTTTCTGAATCCTGCACAACCAGATTATGTATAGATTGTGAGAGAAGTGTGGTCTGACCCTGTAACAATAACATTCAAAGACAATCTGAAGCAAAGCTACACATGGTAAGTGCATGGAAATATTTATTCATCTGTGTTATCTCCACAACATATGGGGAAGCTTTGCTCCAGTGTCAGATCAGAAGCAAAGCACCCAATGCACCTCAACAACTCTGCAGAGGAATCAACTGATCCTTGTTATCTTTTGCTCCATCTTCTCCCTTAGCTATTGTTGAACTCCTTGCTTGCTTGCTGGGGTATAGGATCCAAACACTTTGAAGAAAGTCCTAGAAGTGTTCTCTCTGGACTGCGGAAAATATTCTAACTTCTTGCTCCTGATTTTGAGACCTTGATTCTTTGGGATACTTTATGGTTTTATGTACATTTTAAAGGCTTTTCTTTAGCCAGTGACTTTATCTGAATTCCATCAAAATTTGGCCGATGACCATCTGGGGCAAAAGCACATGCTGGTGTCAGTCCTGCAGTTTATGGCTCACTCTTATTTGTGATTTCTAAAGTTTCTTCATTTAAGCTTTGTGTAGCCAGCTTTGTTAAACTTTTGACACTGTGATGAATAAAAAAATCTTAATTCTGATGGTTGTCATTCTTAGTTTTATCCTTAATATTGTTAAATATAAAATTGTTTTTCCCTTAGAAATAGGAATGCTACATAACTGATCATAATTGCAGAGACTGAGTGCAAGGTACTCTTTCTAATCTCTTCATTTGTCCTTTGCTTGGCTTAGGTGATAATATAGCTACTAATTAGTGAGGAGGGGAAAAAAAAAAAAGAAAAGGAAAAGTTTCCCTTAATGTCTCTTCTCTTTACAATGAAATTACCTTACATTTTGTTCCTGACTGAGCCCTTTAGTAGAGCGCAAAATGCTGAAGTAGACTGCTTATGATTTCTTCTACATCCCTTTTCTTGCTTACTGTTGCTGGTTCTAGCTGCCTCTTCCTAGAACTTTATAGTTTTTATTCAAATAATTTTCATCTGTGATGACAGCCTGTCAGCAATGTCTCCTATGTCTCTAAGGTGTTGCATGCATGGTATTCAGGTTCTTTGTATTTGAATCTCTGGACAGATACAGAAACAAAAAATCAGAAAATTCTCTGTTAGGCTGTTCACATTTCCTTACTAATGTGGATTTGGGATATTCTATACTTTTCCTATATTTCCTGTTAACTATATTCTTTACTATTTCCATTTGTTTAATTTGTTTTCTACTCCCCTCTCTAGGTCCCAAACATTAAGGCAGTGTAGTTTAAAGTGTTCTGATTTTTATACTGCTATTAGTAAAATCAATATCACCCATAAAAACTTACTCTGTGTCTTGACTTTCTGTTTTGTTAGGCTGCCCCATGACTACAAGTCTCCTTAATCTGTTCTATGAGAGCATGTGTCAAGCTACAGAAATTCTCTCTGTGCTTGATGTTTATGTAGTTCAAATATGTTTAAACATCTATTTGTCTTTCCATTTTTGTCAATTGTTTGCCCTCAGCTTTTTCAATTTTTTCCTTGCAAGGCAAGTTTTCCAGGCTGTATGACTTTGTGTTCGTTTTTGGCTTTTTCTCAGAAGTCTCAATCTGTCAATGTTAGAGTTAGCTGGGAATTTTCCAGTGAAAAGGTTCTTTGTTTTGCTTTTTATTGAAAAGGATTTTTTTTTTTTTTTAAATATATATAAGAGGCAATTCTCCTGCAGAAGATGCTTGCTTCTCCTTCCCTCACACATCTTTTAGCTTGGTATGATCTGAATAGATACAATTAGATTTGTGAAACTAAATGGCTGCTTCTTGCTTCTGGTTGACTGGCCAAAATATCTTAACTACTCTTAAATGTGTTTTCTGTGGAAGAATTCAAACACATAATCACACAGCAGCCCCTCATGTGGTTGAACCACTGTATTGGAAATCCCATCAGTGGAAAACAATGGCAGATCATTGGAGATATAAACTGACCAAAGCCAGGAAGGAAGAAAGGGATAATTATCAAACTAAGATGAATATTGTTGATATTGCCTGCCTTTCCCAATCACACCCTTACAGAGTAGGTGGATTTGGGTGACGCCAAGTTTCAAACTCAGAAATGTTCTGAAGGACTTCTCATTGCTGCAGGTCAGCAGCAGGTTCATTCATTACTGTCATTTCCTATTTCCCAGAAAGATGTGCTTAATTAAGATGGCTGCTACCATCACACGAATTTTAAGGCAAACTGCTAATGTGAGCTATTTATTCCATGCACAATTGAACACACTGCCAATACTGCCTATAATAATATAAAAATATTGTTGTGGTTACTAAGAGTGTGTGCTAAAAGGCTGAAGACATTTTTTTCACTTGGCATCCATTTGCTTTAAAATATGTTTAGCATTATTAATTAACATTAATGCAGGGTTTAGCATTTAAAAAAAAAAAGCCTTAAAAAAGAATGATTGTAACTAAAATATCTTGCCACTCCTAAACACATTGTATTGTATGAGAGCAACTGGGTAATTGTTCTAGTAGATTCTAGTACCTCTCTCCAGGCATTGTGTTTTCTGTATGTCCCTCTTTTGCTCATATTGAGCTCGTGTATATGTATTTACTGCAACACAGTGTATGCTGAGAAAAATCAAAGGAAAAAGAAAAGTGGGGGATATAAATTCAAAGCCTTAGGATTAGCAATAACAAATTCTCAATTATACTGTCATGTGTTTCTTCAGAAATCTCTTTTCATACACAAGGCTTCTTGAGTGAGCTCATTATCTCCTGGTATGTAGAAATGTATTTTGCCATTGCTCAGCCAACACGAGGTATTTATTATTCATCTGATACTAGACCAGTCTTGAAGCTGTGTAATGCTTTCTTTACCATTTCTTTGTTTATTTGTTTTAATGAATACCCATGAGCCAGAGTTTAAATGCAGACCTGTTTTTTAACTCATGCTAGGGAGGAAAGAATTCAAAAGAAAATATCTTTAATTTTTTTTTTTTTTTGAGGTGTTAGACTCATAGCTGGAAATTATTTAAATGACAATATTATTTCTTCTCCTTTTCCAGATGTTCATGTGAAAATATACTGTAGCACTTAGCACATTGCAAAATGGACCCCTTTTTAACATTATTTTGTAGCAAGGTGTTAACACATAACCATTCACCAGGACAATCTTAGTTAATGTCTGCTTCCCTTCACTCCAGAAAATAAATGCATCTGATCATAGCTAGTGTTTTTTAAATTACCAGGTTTGAAATTAGTTATTATTTCCAAAAACCATGCCTCTGAGAATGGTCAGAAAAAGACACAATTCAACAGGATCTGCATATATGATATTGGAGCTGCAAGAGCCAATTCAATCCTTAGAAACCAAGGTACAGGATACCAAAAAATGAAAAGAAAATAATTTTTCCTCTAGTGAGACCTAAATTGGGGCAATATGTACTGTTCTATAGTCATCCAGTGGGGGGGAAAACAAAAAAAA
>VWYN01017534.1:90194-122100 GCA_013400075.1 Hippolais icterina | reverse complement strand
AAAAAAAAAAAAAAAAAAAAAAGAGGCAGGAAAATAGGTAACCTATTTCCCCATGGTATACCTAAGCAAATTTATTCTGTTGACTTTTCACAAGAAACTAAGAAGAAACTAAACAAATTTATTTTATCATACTCTAATATGTCAAAATGGGAAGAAGATTATTGAGAAATAGAGGCTTGGTAGATAACAGTATAGGATGGTATAAAAAAAGCAGAAGTGTGACACCATAAAAAACCCCCCAAACCACAGGACTGCATCATTTGCAGAAGTGACGTAGTGATGCTGACTAATTGAGGCTTTCACCCAATCTGCCACAGGCCATCCAAATGGCCTTGAATCTGCCTTTTGGTCTTGACTGGTCCAGACACCATGTCCTGGTAAGGCTGTAGCTCCTTCATGAGATCGGCCAGAACCCAGCAGGCTACCTCCTTGCACAATATACTGTCCCCTGGGCAGAAGCACGCCAGTGGAAAATTTGGCTCCTCTGCACCTGAAGGTCTTACTGAAAAAATATGCAACCAATTTCTTTTCCCATTTCTTTTGCAATCTGACTGACTTGGGCTCACAGTTGGAACTGAGTAGATTGTTTCTGTGTGAGCAGATGAAGTATCCCAAGTTTGGCCTATATTCAGCTACAAAAAGCCTAAAATAAAATATTGAGAGAAATCAGCAGGAGAATGGAAAAATCATGTCGTATAAGCCAGAACATGTTCAACCTCTGAATAGTTAAGGCTAATGATAATAGGCTTGCACATGGGTGAAAACAATAGGGTTTATTTACAGTGTGTTAAGTTTCTGTTATTGCAAGGCTGAAGCATATACAAGCGTGTAAGTGTGGTAAAGTGACATGAGCCAGGCCAAACCTTGACAGGCATGTGAATTCTGCCAAAGTACTTCAGTATGACAACTGGAAAATATAGAGGATGAGATTGAACTGAGGGAGAATTAAACAGTGGAGAAAGTACTCGAGCTGCACTGGCCATGTGCTCTGTAAAAAAACCAAAAAGCAGCTTGTGAAACATCTCCCACAATAATGTTCCTGTTGGGTCAAATTTCACTTTGGTTTTGTAAAAGATTCTGTCAAACACAGCCTTCTGTTAAGACAAGAGTTGCAAGAAATCAATAATAATTAATAAAGTATGGCGATGCAACTAGATATTCTTAGGACAATGATCTCCCTGGCTACATTTTTATTAATAAATACAATAAATTGAGAATTGTTCCCTGGCCTTCAGGCTAGAGAATGAGTATGACTTCTGTCCAGAGAGCTGGAAGTTTGTTCCTAAATAGGCTGGATTAATCCAGGCTGCTTGTTGGCACTGGTCTTGGACTTGGGCCAATATTTGAGCCATCACCAGGCACAGTTCTCTTATGGAATTTCAAAGTTATCTTCTGGTTCACTTGGGCTTTTTGAGGACCAGCAGAACAGAAGACCTCTTCTCCTTGGAGGGCTTCAAGTGAAAGGTAAACAGCTATGTATATTTTTCCAAAAGGTCCACAGGATCTTTAAAAATACCATTTTCTTAACAAGAAAAAAGGAAATTCTAGAATATCAGATACAAGGAAGACAATGCAAGTATTTCTCCAGGAACATAAGGAAAATAAAGAGACCTGAATATGGCATGTGGGAGATGTTACCAAGGCTTATCATGGCAAGGAGAAGAGCAAACGGTGAGGCTGCTGCACTTCTTGTTCTGTGCTAGAACGGACAGGTCTTTCCTAGGCACTCATTTGTCCCAGGGGTCAGAGCCTAGTGCAGGTGTCTGCTGTGCCCTGACACTCAGCGCCCCAAACGAGAGATTGCACTGCCTTGTAGTGCTCATCCCACTCTTGCTGGGCTCCCCATCCTGCCCGGACCACAGCAAGCTCTAGGGGAAGACAGTCTTGGATATCGTCTTCAAGTGCTGCTTCGTATATGATCAGCAAACTTTGACAAATAGGTTTTCTTAAAATGAATATATTTAAAAGGAATCTGCAATTTTTCTAAAGAGGAAAGTAATTTTGTGTGAAAAGAGGATGGATCATTTAATGTGTATTTTTATCCAGAGCTAAAATGGAGATTTCAGAAAAATGAAACAGACACCTTCAAATGAGTGTTAGTCATTTTCTACTGACCTCTGGATATTTCAGTCCTGCTTTGGAAAAATAATAATTTTTTTAATGATTTTTTTTTCTCAAGTGGCTTTTTATTTAAACAGATGCTTTCATTCGTAAGATGGAAAACTTTTTTATTATTTTCAATAGAGTGCCAGGCTCTAGCAAAGAGAAAATGCAGATCTATAATCACTCATCTCCTCTTTCTTGCAAACACAAAAATCTTTTGTTCCTAAACAGAAATTAAATGCAGGAGAAAAGAAATCCCAACCCCATGTCTTGAAAGAAAATGTAGCAATACTTATCAAGCTCTCCCTCTCTTTCCTTAGTATTTAGAAGGCTCAATTCTATTTTCTCTTTTGGCATTAAGGTTGATAATTATGCAGTTGTCTGCTTATTTTAAATAATTGAAAGACTGTGCCAGAGAAAGCAGCCAAGAGCGAAAGAGAGAGGGGGAGAAGGAAAAGATAGAAACTCATTACCTCTTGAAAACTGCTAATCATTGTAAATGGCCACAGAGGCCAGAGATGACTGCAGAAAATTACTATCAAGCATGAAGGAATAAAAATACCCTAGACTATTTTACTGGGGGGAAAAAAAAGAGGAAAAAGGTAAAGAAATCTTGATACTAAAGCAACTAAACTGGAAAGGGTAATGAAAGTGAAGCACAGTAAGGGGTCCTGGCAAGTCCTGTAAGCAAGAACATAAACAAGGAGGTAGGAAGTGGGGAAAGAAATAGATTTTATCATCATGTGCAGAGCATATTGGCAAAATTCATCACTATATCAGAGGGTGCTCTTGGTCTTTTATTACCAGGGCTCCACGAAGCTTTGCTGTTATTGGGTTTTTCGTGTCATCCCCTTGTCTGTTCCTGCTCTCCTCCCTTAGCTGGCAGTGGGGACAGCATTTCTGCTTCCCAGACCCAGCAGCAGCAGGAGCCTGAGCCGAGGCATATGGACAGAGAGCATCCTTCCTTGAAGGGCAGGGCAGGTTCCTCAGGCTCTGGCGTTGACCTCCAGCTCCAGCTCCTTGCCTACGACGGTGCTCTTGAGGATTGATCAATATCAAGGATTACAAAAGAGGCTCGGCCGGGTGCATACAGGAAGCTCCAGGCATTGAAAGCAATATCCAAACAGCAGCCTTTGAAGGCCTGGCTTCATGAATTGTGCACAGCCCTGGCCCCAGTGGTCCCTGAGCCATTTAAAGGGTTTATTGCTTGCTCGGCAGCCCAGGCTAAAGCTGTGTTGCTACCAAGTGAATTCTGTGCTAAATATTAGCACTGGAGCTAAGAAAGCTTTCCCTCTCTGGTCTTTCCCCTATCAACATTAAAGAAGGTAAAAATAAGTCGCAGAAGGGGGATATTGCTCCTAGAACACAACAAAGAGGTCTGATGGATTAGAAAAGCATAATTTAAGAACTTATATTTAATTAAAAAAGGAAGTACCTGTGCAAAAAAAAGAACAGTTTAGGAAAAGAGGCTGAGACTGCAGAAAAATTCTATCCTTCAATCTGGGCTTTTTCTCTAATATTGTTTGTATCTTTTTTATATTTAGAGTGAAATTACATTCAGAAATTTCTTTTGACTGGATTCTCTTTTAGAAAACACTCAGCTGATATAAAATTATGCAAACAATAGTCAATGTCCTGACAAAAACAAGGGAAACATTTCCATTATCTAAACACCCCTGAAAATCTACATTAGTTTTTATATTAGCACTCGTCCAAGTTTCCAAACTGGGTACCTACAGTTCTATATTCAAACACTGTACACTGCATATATAAATTTGGTTTATGTGTAACAAAATTAGAAACATACGGTTTTCTAGGCATAGTGGAAAGATATATTAATATTTTGTTTTTTCATGAGAATTCATTTGAAGAAAGAATTTTTAAATTAAAAAAGACTGTCACATGATTGCATGCAAAGTTTCAGCCCAGCTAGTGTCCTAATTTTGACTCAATTTAAGGCAGGAATGGGTTACACAAGACTCTGAGCTCAGCACCTGTTTGGGGTCTTTGTTACCCTCCTGATGGTGCCAAGTCATGTGGATTCTGGATAATTCTTTGTCTGAAATTCTGGATGAGAAAAGCAGAGCTGTGGCCAAAGTGAAAGGCACTGTAATTCCTTCCTGCTGCCATCCTGAAAGCAGCTTGACTGCTGTTCTCCTCATGGTTGCTGTGGCTGGCACTTGGGGCCTGGGGTGAGTGGATGAGAGGTCTCTTGAAAGGCAGGATGTCATTAATTCTCCAGGGTGTTATTTTGAATGGATGTCAGGGGGATGGGTTCAACATGAGACTAACTTCTGTGAAGAAGTTTTCCAAGGAATTTTTGATTCCATAGAAGGTAAATGTAGAGGTATATCTTTTCAATTTAGTACTGAAAACCAGTATTTTTAAGTTACAGCTTAGCAGAAGAGCTTTCTCCTAAAGTTCTTTCCCTGTATTCTGTGTAGGGATTAGTATCCACCCCTGATGTCACACCATGCTCTAGCCATGTTCAGGGGCTCCCCATGGTGAGGTTTCTTCTGAAAGAACAGTGAAAATAGATGATTGCAGATGACAGTTGTGAGGATCTTGCTTTCTGTACACATGACAAGCTAAAGTTAGGTGATAACACCTTATGCATAGGTTTTATGTTATTGTTTCATAAAATAAGTTCTCCTAGGTGTTGGTGTTGCTGGATACAGGATCATGTCCAGCATCAGGATTTTGCCTAATTTTTTGTGAAATGTGGATGAAAAAAATATTGTTTGAACACTTCATTCTGTATTTTCTGATTTGGTATAATGCTAGTTATAATTGTGAAATATCTTGGGAAAAGTGTAACAAAAATTAAATGGAGATATTAGTAGAATGAAATAAGGGGAGAGTGCAATTTGGATTTCCACTAATTCTCTATTTTTTGTCTATGGAAAAAGCACATATATCTTAGAAAACTGTGCATGTGTGTGATTTAGTGTCACTTTTTATACAGGAGGCGAGTTGATAATGATTCTAAGAGGTGGTTGATGTATTTTTATAAGAAGAAGAAATGGAAAATGAGACAGCAAGAGAAGCACTGGGTCTCCCTCTGGGGACTGTTGGATCTGCATCACCATTCTAGGACTTGGGTAAGTGATTCCTTATCAGCACACATATATGTTAATCTAATGTAAACCATAAGAGCTTAATTCCTCAACTGATGCACAGTTTTAGGCCAAGTTTACCAAATGTTGGATCTGACACTCTCCTTTGTCTGATTTTGCTTTTTCTTAAAACAAACCTATACGGTGTTCTGCTTATCAGAGCAACAGCAAATCAGAAATCTCCCTGGGCCTGTAGATACCCAGGTCAGGAACCCTAACTGAATACTCACCTGATCCTGCACTTCATTTGCTAGCCCACATTTCTTTTGTCTACCTTCCTTTTTACTTCTTCTTTCTCACCCTGTCGTCCCTATTAAGTTTTGTGGTTCACTTCAGAAATGTGTCTGAACTGGAGCACTTTTTTCCAGTCCAAGGAAACAACAAAGAAATGGAAGAAGTACAACTCCATTGTAATTTTCTGGTTGTTACTTGACTACATCCTGAAATTTTCTTTCCTTAGAGAAGGTGAAAAGATATATAAATCAGAACATGAGTATTTGCCATCAAGCCATTGCAAATGTACAATCTTCTACTTCATTTTGGTTTTTGCAACATCTTTTTATTTATTTTTTAGTCTGGCTGAGCTCATCTGGCTATTTTTTTGTTTATTGCTGATATGGGTTTTCATTTACATCTTGATATCTCTCTGGCTTCTGCTTTAATGTGCCCTGTGCACTGGTTATTATGTGCTGAACACAGAATCCCATCCAAAAGAGAAAAACAATGCTCCATGGCAGCAACGAACAAACAAATAGATCTTGGCAAAATCCCCTGCCCTCCCTAGCAGGAAAATGTCAGGTAACTACAGTCCCAATGGCAGCGATGAATGGGCTGTTTTCCAGTGTGCTGGAAATGAAGTGCTGTGCCTTTCCTTTTGGAGAGCTGACACACAGGACCTATGAAGCTGATCATCTCAGAGTCACCAACCACATTTTAACTGGTGATGTATTAAGATATAGATGATAAAATATGCATTGAGTGGCTCAGATATACTGTTTTATTTTAATCAGCACACAGCTCATTCCAGATCATCTCAGATACAGCTGATGTTTTCCATGAACCAGTTATTTGACAGTAATCTTTCTTCATTTTACATTTCTCAAGTTTCAAGAGATTTTTTCTAAAACTCTGTTTCCCAAGAGAAGTTGTGCTGAAGAGATGTGCAGCCTTGCCAGAGATCTGCTTTATGTAAGTCTTAAACTAACTGTTCATCATCAACATTTCAGATCTGATATCTAATTAACTTAAAAAAAGAAAAAAGAAAATAGAAAGGTATAGGTGGCCTTCAAGAAGTTTCCACTCTGGTATGGTGCAGAGAACTAGAAAGCAGCAGCATGGTCTTCATTTAACCCTTCAAGAAAGTCAGTATCTTCTTCCCATATTGTAAGCTTTCCACCAGTTGTAGTAAACTGGGGTAGATATATTTGCTTTACAACACGTGGCACACAAACACAATCATTGTGAAAGCAGAAGTGCAGTGATGTCTTCCTTGGCACAGACACCAAGGAATTTATCTAAGGAGCTAAAGGTAGTGTCGGATGCCTTCTCTGCTTTCCAGGAGTGGATGCCCACCCTGTGAGGATGACATAAGTCACAGCACTGTCAGATTGCTCACAGCAGTGTCCCAAGACCAACCCTAACCCTAACACTAATCCCCTAAACCTACCCCTAAAAAAGCCCTTTAACCCCTAAGCCTAAGCCTAACCCTAAACCTAACCCTAACTCTAACACCCTAACCCTAAGACCCCAAACCTAAGACTAACCCAAACTCTAACTCAAGACATTAACTCTAACCATAACACTAATCCGAAACCTAACCCTAACCCCTAACCATAACCCTAATTCGAACCCTAACCCTAAACCCTAACCCCTAACCATAACCCTAACCCTAAACCCTAAACCTAAAACTAACCCTAACAATCAAGCACACAGGGTCCAATGTCAACAAAAGAATGGCTAAGTCCCAAAAAGATGAAGCAAAACATGGATAAAATAATGTAGTCATAAAGCACATGCTATACTTACTCTCCTATATATAGAACTTTCTTAGGACCTAGCCAAAGGAAAAATGTGTTATTGATAGACTGAATGTACATCTTTAAAATTAAGGGTGACTTTGCAGAAAGGGTTTTTTTGTGGGTAGAATGGGAAGATTAGGGCTTTTTTACCTAATGGTGCTCTAGGTAACTGGCATTTTGATTGTTCATCATGAAACAGCTTAGGAAAAAATCTGAACCAGAGATTAAGGAATTAAAATACTTCAGTCAATATCCACCAAGTATTCATCCTGACTACTTCACTAGATGTTTCAACTCAATATTTGTCACTTCTACAGGATCTGTTGGTAATGTTTGCTGTTATCCTCCTCCATTTTAGAAAGAAATATGTATTAGGCCTCTTTCAAAGAGCACCTTCTTCTTCCATCCAGTTTTCAAACACTGGCTTCAAGTCAGCCTAGAGATTTTGTTGTGTGTCTGGTAGATTTTTAAGAGGAGATATTTGTTTGCAAGGGATAAGCACAGTCCTCAGTGGAGTTATTCCACAAGTTTACAACATGTCTCGTATGATGGCACAACATAACCCCAGCCATGATATGCTATGCTGCACTGTGAGGTGTATAAGAAGGGTGAAGCATTACAGACTCCATTCTTGGGAAAGAGGAAAGTTTGACAGGAAAAGTTTTACAGATATGTAGGTTTAACAGGAGGCTCTCCAAAGGTGGAACCTTAAAGCAGAATAGAGATGGAAACAAGTTTTGATATAGAAGAATAAAAGATATTTAGGTAAGGAATTGCTGAGCCAGTAGTTACTGGACAACTAAGAAAGCAAAGGTTTAATTGAGTTAGAAAGAGGTTTTATGGCTAGAGCAAAGGATATGTTGACCGCAAACAAAAACCATGTTTTTACCAAGTAAAGATAAATCTCAGGCAAAACCTAGGCAAACAAAAGCCATGCTTTCACCAAATAAGAAGAATTTTCCACTGCAAAGAAACAGAAAAGCAACATTAAGATTAAACTATGACATACTAGCTCATAGTTGAATGGCAGTGACCATAATATGGTAATGATAATAGTTATGATAAGTCAGAGAAATAATAAAGGTATAGTGTATTATGCTGATTGGTTATGATACTCAGTAAAGAAGCTATATAATGCATTGTAACCAAAACTGCAGTGGCTTCAGGCATGCCTTTAAGCTGATACTGACAACTAGAGGCTTGGCTCTGTATACCCACGACCCATGACTGCTGTAACTTCAATCTACAAAATAAACAGCACCTCTATAAGAGCCGCCTGGAGTCCCGTATCTCTCATTCGGGCTCTTACACTCCATGTTCTTCCCTTTTCCTTTATTCTCCTTCACACTATTGGACTCTTTATGCCTGTTCCATTTCACTCCCTTTTACTATCCTAGCATGCAGTGAGAGAGGATCAGAGTCAATATGGTTCAAAGACAGATTGTACATAAGGAGAAAAACAGTGTGGGATGGAAAAGGAGGGAAGAAAGGAAAGGAAAACTAGTTCTTCTTGAAGAACTAGTGAAAAACAAGTATTGGCAGTTTCCGGCCTTTTACACTTCGAAATGCTGGGACAGATCTTCCCAGGGGAAGTTAAATTATGATTTCCGATTTTGTTGTCATAAAATTTTGATATATATCTGGCAAGGCAGATAGTTTCCTGCACTTTTAGGGAATTCAGAACTACCATACAAGGCATGATTATGACCCAAATGAAACCAGTTGGTATCTTATACCATTTTATCCTTGAAGAATATGAGGAAAATATACAAGACACTGAAATTATTTCCATCAGCATAGTAGAAGTGTCAGTGGGGGCAGACTTTCTGAATCAAGGAGAACTAAAGTGAGTATTATTCTCTGGAAACAGTGAAGCAATTCAGTTTGTGAAGGAAAGTGCACAGTGCTTCAAAGACTTGGATCAAAGTCTTTCTTCACAATCAAAATAATGCATGTGTAGCTCTGTGGGAGAGGAGTGACCAAAACCTGTAGGATTCTCATTTTTATTTTACATCCTTGTTTTGCTTTTGCCCTCCAAAAACCCCAGCAATTTTCAGAAATGCCGGACTCCACAATACACTATTGAAATATGTGAATTAACCATGTGAATTACTCAGCTGTAATATCTGCATATAACATGTCATGATTGAAAGAAATCATAATTTGTGCATGACAAGCTTGTCTTGACCTACATTTGCTACACAATCTCATCTGAAGAGAGCCAGAATTTGCACAAAATGCTCATCAGTA
This sequence comes from Hippolais icterina, assembly GCA_013400075.1. NCBI lineage: Eukaryota > Metazoa > Chordata > Aves > Passeriformes > Sylviidae > Hippolais > Hippolais icterina. The sequence continues at coordinate 112,613 of VWYN01017534.1, read as the reverse complement.
TGCCTAAAGGAGCAAGCTGAGAATGTAAAGACAGTCTTTGTTATTCCTTTTAGGAAAATGTTAACTGTTAAATGTTAGGAAAAACCTTAACTACCATGTCATAGCTCACAGTGGTTAAACTGACTTTCTGTCCAGTGAGACTCATCTTTTAGTTCCATCCCATTTAGAGATTCAAACATGTTCTGAAGTATGTGCTTGCCATGTCCCTCTTCTAAGAACACATCGGGCACTTAGGTAATCATACAACTTACAATACTACAGATTTTATCATGTCTTTCCTTAGGACTTTCCTGAGAGCAGTAATAGAAATGTTACCATAGATAGTTAGATACATTGCTCTCTTTAGGAATAATTATGAAATGGTGGTGGAGGTAGTAAACAAGTACATGGCAGGCAAATGATGCCTCATGTTCACTGCAAAATAAGACTTTATTTTAAATTATTTTGAATGTCAAAAGCCAGGTGTTCTGATAGTACTCATGAAAAATTAAGTCAGATAGGATACGTCTTAACCACAGCTGTAAGAGAGATAGTCTGGAGACTAATACACAATTTTCAGTCCCTATAAAATAATAATCATCAACAAAACTAGGCAAACAATGGCAATGCGAGTAATTTCTTTTCCCTCCATTTGCTAAAAACCATCAGGAACGTAGGATGATAACCTCAGTCTGATAGCTACTACTAAACTAGGTTTTTATTAAATGTTTTTCAGTCTCATTTATTTCTGCTCAGTTAATAATTTAGACTAGATATAGTTGGTAACAAAATTAAGCCAGTACCTGCAAAGCCAGTCTGATAAACCACATCTCAACTTGTCAGTTTTGCTCAGACCTGTGTCCATCTAATTTGATGAGGATATTTCACGTTCTTTTCTACCCAGGTGTAATTTAGAACCAGAGTGGTATCATAGTCTCATCTCTGAACATAATCAAAGACTGATTTCTCTGATCCCACTGGACAACATATAGATGTAATCAATAGAACTTACACATTGGTGAAAACTCATTAGAAAGGGTCCATCTGCATTGAGGTTTGAACAACTTATAATTTTGTTTTCATGCATACCAAGAGAAATACATCTATCTTTCTGAAGCATCATTTTCACAGACAAGGTTAATACTAATTTAATTTACTTTAGCAGTAATCTAAATTAAATGTCTTCAAAAAAAATGAAGAATCAGAGAGACTTTTGATGAAATCCAGTCATATTCCTGTTGTTTTAGCAGTACAGCTTTACCAAATGGTGGGTGGTGAGCCATTCCTTCTGTCCATACTGGTAGCTTGGGGAGAACATTCCTGAGCTGGGCTGAAGTTAATGGAACAACCAGCAGGTATTTGAATTATATGTCTTGGTCCAGTATCCAGGATCTACACTCATCTGGTAGGGAACAGATAGACTTATACAGATGTAGACACAGATCTATACAGTTAGAGATATTTATCTGTCTGGATCCATCGAGACATCTGTCTAGGCAGATATTTGCAGATCTAGGTAGATAATCATATAGATCTAGAGGGAGATAGATGGATAAATAGATAAATAGATGAATATTTTATTCACCTGTTTAAAATATATCTATATATCTATCTATATCTATATCTAGATAGATAGATAGATAGATATCGGGTCTGACCAAGGTATTGGTTTTGCACAGCCTGTTTGTTAGTAGCAGGGGGGCTTCCACAGAGATGGTTCCTGTGAGAAGCTGCTGGAAGCTCCCACCATGTCCAGCAGAGCCAATCCCTAATGGCTCTGAAGATGGACATGCTGCTGGCCAAAAGTAGGCTTGTGAGAGAGGTTGGTAATGTCTCTGTGATGCTATATTTAAGAAGAAAATCAAAACAAAGGGCACACAGTTTTTCTTCTAGTCAGAAAAGAGGAGGAGATGAAAATATGTGAAGGAAATAACATGGAGACACCAAGGTCAGTGGAGTAGGAGGGGCAGGAGGTGCTCCAGGTGCCAGAGCCAAGATTCCTCTGCAGGCCCTGGTGAGACTGTAGAGAAGCACCAGTGCCCCTGCAGCCTGTGGGGGTTGTGATCCACCCATGGTGCAGAGATTCACCCACAGCCTATGGGGATCCATGGGGGATGCAGAGATCCACCCAGAGTCCCTGGGGTATCCACGGGAGATGCAGAGATCCATCCACAGCCCCTGGGGGAGGTGCCCATGCCAGAGCTGGTGGGTGGCTGAAGGATTCTGTGATCCAGTGGGATACCCAGTGGAGAGAGAGGGTCCTGCTTTCAGGCTGGAGCAGTCTATCCTTGGAGGACTGTGTCCCATGAAAGAGTGACTCACACCACAGCAGTTTTGGGAGGACTCTTTGCCCATGGGGGGAGTTCACATAGCATCAGGTGCAGTAAGGTTGCTGCTCATGAGATTGGAACCACACCAGAGAAGTTCTCAGAGAACTGTGTCCCATGGGAAGGATCCCACAGCCTCACAGGGGAAGGAATCCTCCCTCCTGGAGCAGCAGAAGTAAATTTCAGTGATGAACTGGCCCAAACCTCAAAACCCTGTCTCCCTACACTCCAGTGGGAAGGAGGGAGGGGTTGCAGGGAAAAACGCGTTTTAAGGACTTATTTTATTCCTCATTATTATCGTCTTATTTTGTTAGTAATAAGTTCACTTTGCAGCAGTGGGAAGGAGGGAGGGGTTGCAGGGAAAAACGCGTTTTAAGGACTTATTTTATTCCTCATTATTATCGTCTTATTTTGTTAGTAATAAGTTCACTTTGCAGCTTAAGTTGAGCCTGTTTTGCCCTTGAAGTGTTTTCTCCCATTCTTTATCTCAGCTCATGAACCCTTTTGTTAATTGTTTTTTCTCTCCTCTGCCCTGTGACAGGGGAGGGTGAACCAACAACTCTTGTGAGTGCCTGGCATTGGGCCAGTGTCAAACCATGACAGATAGATAGATAGATAGGTAGATAGATAGTCTATATCCTGATGAGTTTATCTACCTAGATAGATAAATATAGATATCTGTATAGAGCCATCTAGTTAGATACCTGTGTATCTATCTACTAGGAGGAGAGGAGCCCTATCTACACCAGTATCTGTCTACACCTAGACACAACAGGTAGCTAGGTAGCTGTATATCCACATTGCATGCACATAACACCATCATCAACACTGAGATGTTGGTGATGGAGATGGAGATGTGAGTTGGAGATGTGCATGCAGGTGTGACGGTAGAAGTAACAGCTTCCTGTAAGTGCTGGAAAATGGAATTCCTTGCAACATTCACTTGCAGAATATTGTTTTCATTCTCCTTAAACCAAAACCATCAAAACAGTGGATTATTTACTTAATATGGTTTTATCAAAGATATGGGGATCTTCAGTACACTGAAGGGACAGACTTTCAGTGTAAAAACAGAATACTCTTTAAAGAGTTATTGGTGCAAACAACCCTAAAGCATATCTAAAATATTATATGCAGCTGGCTTAGCAAATGTGCACACAGATACCATTCATAATGAATTCTGTGGTTTACTGCACATGTTCCAGGCATGCACTGTCTCCTCCCTCTGCTAATTTGCTTGATTGTCCTCTTTTCTCTGTGTAGAAAAATCATCTGATCAACATAATGTTAACATTGGCTTTGTAGCTGAAATCCTCAGGCTTCAGAAAACAGTTTCCCTGTTTAGACTGAATACAGTTTTATCTTTTCACTACCATGCTATCATGCTGCAGTGCTCATTTCTTACTGGTCTTGTTCTTCAGTGTTGTGAAGGATAATGGTATACATGTTGGATGCTTGTGATGGGACTGCAAACAACCCTCTTAATGTGCTCTCTTCCAAGTCTGAATGGCCTAGGTCCACAAAGAGTGTATGTAAAATAGATGCTATCTGTCTTGAGCATTTCTCTGCTGTAAGATTTATCTGTCAGGCAGTGGCAAGGAGGAGTAGAGCAGGGGGAGCAGGAGGAGCAGAGCAGGAGCAGAGGGTGAGTTAGGCTGCCAGGACTCAGTCCTACCATACCTGAGCAAGGCAGCTGCACTCCAGCCAGCTCCTGAGATGCTGGGCAATGTCCCAACCTTGCAAGATGGCCACAGAGAACCACGTGTATGGTGCACTCAGAAAGCCCATAGAGTGTACAACACAATCCCTAAGTGACAGGTAACAGTCCTGCAATGGCACACCCTCCAAGAAAAATCCCCTTACACTCAGATCCTGTACTGGGTACTGCAGTTGCCGCAGTTTAAAATATCCTCTGCCTGATGCCTTCTCTTGGAAAGTAAAGCCATTCAATAGAACTAAAATAAGGATAAATCCCTAAACAGTTTTATTACATTTTTATAATCCATCCTTCTTTTTAAGTTTTTATGACACTGGGCAGCTGAAGCAGGTTTGCTGTAAGCCCCAGATGGCTGCTCTGTGTTCACCTTCTTTCCCCACAATGGGGTGACTTGGCTTTCCTTCCCAGTTCTTACCTCTCAAATTTATTAGGTCTCCTTCTTTTCAAAATTGCAGTGGTTTGGCCTTGCTTCACTACCAAAAATAGCAGTGCCTGACTGGATGACCTTGAGAGGAGCTGGCTGGCTTCTTACCAATATAGAGTCTCTTACCTTCCTTCCTTGGACAGTGTGAAAAATCAGGGGCACTTTTAATTTTGAACTAGTCAACATGATGAGTCAGTTATTACTTCTTCTAATAAAGCTGGTTTTGCAAGGTCATTCAAAAGGAGGAAAATTAAATTGTTTATGTCATGAGTGCATTTGTGCTCATCCCATATTGAACTCAACTAAACATTCATTTTCATAGGTATAACATTGAACAACTGTGTTATTTGCAGCTCCCCTTTTGTACAATGAAATATGGCTTTTGGAAAGAAATTGAAGAATAAACATTCTGATATACATTGGATATTTTAAAGTGAAAATTAAAAAAAGCCTTGGAAAATTGTTTTTTTTGTGGGGCTGAGATATAACTTCTAATTGTTTGCAAGAAACATTGTGTATGCAGGAATTTTATATCAGCATTAGATATAATGTTATTTTATAACAGCATTAGATAACATTTAATGTTATCCATGTAATATCATTTATAAAAAGCATATCTCTCTGTTAATCTATTTCATTGATTGGACAAAAACGTTTTTCAACAAACTAAATAAAAAATAAAATTGCTGATGAATTCCTCTAGTCCTCCATAGACATGGTGCATGATAACTGTTAGTGAGACAGGATACAGGGCAAAGGCTGGACAGTTTGAAGTGCAGGAGTAGTACAAAAGCATCCATCCCTACCTATGTAAGGAAGACTGTACACTCATCCTCTATGGCTGGCTGGAAATAAGTTCTATCCTTTTGTTTAATGAAGCCACGAGAACAAAGATATTTAAATTTAATTTAACTAATTAAAAACCTGAACAATAAAAAGTATAACAGTGATCTAATTTGGAGGGCTGTAATCCATAAGTAAGGAGAATAGAGTGTAGACAAAGATACTATCAAAACCTACTGAAGATATGAAAACCTCAGGGAATATTTCAAACAGAGTTTGAATAATGCCTTGAGGTATTTGCCTATAACTTAGGAAAGATTAGTGTGCAATTATCAACAAATTAGTATTTTATTAATAAATTATGCTTTGGAGTGATAAATTCTGTGCTTGACCACTATATTCTTTCCCTGGTACAGAGGAAGATGGAAGGAAAACCCATCCTTTAACAGGCAAGGGCTATTGACACGTCACCCTGTAGGCTATACTTCTCCCCCAAAACTTCCACAGTTAAAGCTGAATATATATGATGGATTGAGGTTAAGTGAATGTGGTATAAATATTTATACTACACATTCACATTATAAATTTTTATATAGTACATGGGCAAAATGTCCCAATAAAGAACATTTTTCTATAAGGTGTCATGAAAAACTAAGAAGTACAACTTTTTTTCAAGTTTAAATATTGCTATACCTCAGTCAAATGTAAACAATGCATGATGTAGTTTTTTGGGGTTATGTAGAGAACTTATTTTAGAGTTGCTAAAAAACTACATCAGGCAAAGTTAGAAAACCCCTTAACTCTGCACTGAATCTTCTACTTGAGTAATGATTGACCAATGGACACTCTAAGCAGAGCTTCATTTTTAATGTGTGGCTTCTACATCTATATAATATCCCCAGGTTATCTTAACTAATCCCAGTTAAATTCATCAATGTTGATGACCATGACTTTGGACTTGAAAGTAAGGTGGATAAACTTTGGCAAAGAGAGAAACAGATTTCATGTGAATGGAAAAATTCATCAAATTGTCACTGAATATCTGAGGAGTGGAGTTCAAGCTGATTTATTACAACATTATTTTTCATTTTTACTGGATGCTGCTCTGGCTTAGGCTCAAGAAATCTGATTGTGATGTCCATTCAAGCAGTGAAAGTGAAAATGCTACTTCTTAGGCACATTTTTTATAGATTTTGTGTTGCTGCTGTGTAACATGCAACTTTTTGAGGCTGTCAGCTCTGTTGGTATATATTGCACAGCATCCAGAGCTGTGAGACTGCTGCTGAAGCCACAGCAGAGAGATGTCTTGGGAATACTAGCGCCAGGAAGCATGTGTCTGCTTACAGGATGATGTAAGGTGCATCATGAGGAGACACTGCCATGTATTCAGAAGTACTGGGGCAGATCCTCTCTGCTGATGAGGTGTGCTTAGAAATGTGAGAGTTTTAACAACAATAAGTAAAGGTATTTCCCAGCTGAAAAATACCAAAAAGTCACACAAAAGTGGAAAAACTGCAGTAGAGTAGCAAAACTGCAGATACACAGAACTTCTTTCCAGTTAGGTACGCTGTGAAATTCTGTAGCAGATGTCAAATATGGGGGAAAAAATCCCCATCCTTCAGGTTAAGAGTCACAGTCTCACCCTAGCTACCACTTTGAGTGGGTGTCTGACTGCTGGGCAGCAAAGGCAACGGACAGGCAGACAGAGACTTCTGCTGGGCAGGGATGCCACTGAAGGAGTCAGGAGTGACTTGGATGTGACTCCAGCTCAGCCATACCACTTGAGCATGGTGGGACTCAACACAAGTAGGTGGTCACATATTGGTTAATTTTTCTTGGGAGCAATAAAGTAGTATGGAATGATGCTGACTCTTACAAATTTTAAATGTACACCAGAGGGGGAAGAGGAATGGAAGATACATTTCCAGGAGTGTTTACAAAAAATTAAGGGAATAAGGCCCTTGTTGTACCATAGATTTTCTTCCTCATACCTGAAAAAGAAAAAAAAAAAAGTTTGTTTGGGCTTTTTTTAAACCGTGGGAAAGGCAGCTTATGGGAGCTAAGCAAGAATGGGACACCAAGAATGGTGTCTCCTCTGCACCTCCATGCATGACCCCAGAGAGCAGCTCCAGCTGGTGGCAGGTAATAGTCCATTCCCTTTTGCACCACAGGGTGTGCTTGGCTATAGGCAGGAACAAAACTCTTCCATGTAATTTCTGATATTTCCCTCACACAGAGCCCCTTTCTTATCAGAGTCTGCAGTTACTGTTTTTCTTTTTGATTAAAATATGCTCTTGGGAATACAGGCTATTTGTGCTGTGCTCTTAGTAACCTTTCTCCTGCATGGCAGGGGTGAAATGTCAAGACTGATAAATACCATGAAGTGAACTCCTGAAAGACAGGCTTGGATACTGCATCATTGTTTTTGTCAGCCAGGGTAGTTTGGCAAATCCTCAGAGAATCGGTTCCTACAAATTCACTACAACTTATGTAAGTATGTGTGTATGTGTGCTTGTACAATGTTAGATCTATTTCTTTAAAAAAATCAGAACTTCACATGTTCTTTACCTTAAATTTGGTACATTTGTAAGAACTTCAAATTGTAAGGATTTTTTTCTGTATTGCTTAGATTTTTTTTCTTACTGGCATTGAAAGGGTAATATTTTCTCAATAATTTGACCAGTTTTTCTCAGAACTTTGATTTCCAAATAAATGGAAGGATAGACTTATCCTAGTAACAAATGCAAATATTTTATTGCATGTTAAAATTTAGCAATTTTCTGCTTTTTAGTGGGAAAATTAGAGAAGCTAAGAGATGTGGAAGACAGGGAAAAGCTGATGGGTGAAGGAAAAACAACAGAGTGGGAATGCAAAACAAACATAACTTAATTAAGACTTAAAATAGAAAAATAAAAAGACTACATCTAATTGAAATTCAGAGGGCTGTATATACCAGCTGAGAAACCTGGCTGAAATTATGAGTTTGTATCATGCTACTAATTGCATTCTAACTATAAGGCTGTAATGCACCTGGGATTTATTTTGGTTTTGTTTTCTTTGCTTAGCAATGAAATTAAGTGGGTGTGATCACTTGTTGGACCTGGCTTCCACTTTGTCTGTCTTAACATATAAAAATAATTTTCAGCAAGAGACACAGCTTTGGGAAACTTGCCTCATTTACCCATCTCTAAGATATGAATAAAACATTGAGAATAAGCTTTATGGAGATTAGGCATCATCGTTTAATGCAACAGTCTCGTTGGGAAGTCTTTGGATATAACTACAGCCTGTTAAGTAATTTCAGATCATATAGACCATAAAATATTAGTGAAAGCATTGAGAACATGATCTTTTAGAAAAGGTCCATGGCTTCTTGAAAGGGAAATCCTGTCTCAATAGCCTGATCAAGTTCTTGAAGCGTGTCAGTGATCTTGTCAGTGAGAACATGGATAAAGGATTCACCTGGAGTCATAACATGGAGTTTCCAAAGTTCCTTTTAAGTTCATAACCAGAAGTTATTATGGGAACTTTTGGAAGAAAAGACCATTTATCAAGTGAAACCTGGTAAAAGGACAGAAAATAGATGACTTTTCTACATGGGTGAATTGGTTGTTTGTTCCCTCAGAATTGGTGCTAAACCCAGTTTTATTCAAGACCTTCATCAGTGATGTGGTGGTGGGAGTTAACCTTGTAATCTCCAAGGCTGCAGTTGGCACTGAGTTCTCACAGCCAGCCACGTGCCATCCCAATGGTAAGGAACTTCATAAGGACCTCAGACAACTAAGTGTGGGGGCAAAAGGGGGGCAAAAGAAGCACCGATCCAGATAAATATGAACAAATGCATCTGGAAATAAAATAATCTAGATAGGTCTACTGCATGGGGTTAAACACAGCAGTGACAGCTCAGAAAAGAGTTTTTAGCTTTGCTGAAGTCGTCAGCTCAGTATGCAGCAGCAGCCAAAAAAAGGCTGGGCGTTGTCAGGAAGGAAGAAGGAGGGAATTATATAAAAGCTTGATGGGCTCACATCTTGACATGGTGTGTATTTCTGATCTCCACAACTCAAGAAGGATATTGTGCAGCTGGTGTGGAGGAAGACAACAAAATGTTCAAGGATTTGCAGCAACTACTTTACCACGACACAGTAAAAAGTTTGGGACTGTCCAGCTTGAATGGACGGCTGGCTTAGTACAGATGTGATCGAGGTTTGTGAAATTCTGAAAGTCAGCAGATAAGTCAGATGCAAAACTGCTCTCTGCCACACCCTGCAGCGCTGGACTTGAGAGCCTTTGAAGCTGATAGGAGATCTGTTTTAAACAGGTGAATAGTGAGCTTTCACAACCTTTTGCCATTTGAAGCAGTGGATTAGGTTTGGAAAAGAACTAGAGAAATTAATGGGCAGCAGATCTGCACTAAGACCAGCGTGAAGTAGACCTGAATATATCCTGGAACATCCTTAAAACTGTCTTTCTGGAGGCTTAAGGAGTGTGAGAAGAACAGACCACAAACTGTGGCCAAGCTCACATATTTTTCCCTAAATTACACTGTCCTTTTGATGGTGTTGGATATCATTAGCTTTACTCAGCAGATACTTTTATTTTCTTAAAAATAAAAATGACAACATATAATTGGGATGTAAAGAATTATTCAAAGCTGCTCTACTATTCTTCTGGACTAATGGGCCTCAGTTTTAATGTCAGACTGGAAATTATTGTAGAAAAAATATATGTTAACTTTGTAATACTGTGCATTATCAAGAAATAATACTACCATGTTCTTTCTATCAGAAAAAACTTTTCCCAGATTTTTCTGTGAGACTTTTTCTATCCAAGGCCACATCAAATTTCATTTGGAGCATTAGTCCTTTCTGGTTTTGAATGAAGCCCAGAATTAAAACCCAAGGAAATTCAAAGATTGAACTTTTCCTTCAACCTTGAATTTCAAGGATAAGAGGTTTTCAGTTTTAAGGCTATGATTCAGACTAGTTTCCAAAGAACTACTTCCAGTCCTTCTTAAAAGTGAATCACACATATTTTAACACGAAACCCACTCCCATTCAAAACAGCTTTTATTAATTTATTTTTTCAATTAGAAGAAAGAGAAATAAAATGTAAGCAAATGCACTGGTGACATGGCAACAACATCAGCTAAGGTTTATTACACTATCCCAGTATTTCATAACAGAGGTTTTCTCTTGCTCCTGTTTGTGCTTGCAGCAAAACTCCCAAAGGCATCCACAAGTACAGAACAAGGTCTTGAGCTGTTAGTAAAGTTGAGACAGCAGGAAAACAGATGTGAAAAAAGACACCAAGGTGTCTTTGAGAACATTTATTCAGCAACTCATGGAGAAAACTCAAATACAAAATCAGCATAGAAAAATTGACGTCGGGAATTAAATGTATCAGAAAAAGATGAATTCAAGGAGCGGATGAACTGGGGGGCATCTTGGAAGTTTAACCAAGGGTGTCATGGAGAGAAGGAAGCCACCGGAAGAATGTGAAGAGAGTTTTGATGTAGTAACCCTCACAAGCTAGGAGAAGGGACAGCCACTTTCTAGGGAGGTGAGACTGCTTTGTTAGGGGCAAGAGAAGGAACACTGTAATATTCAAGATGGGGAATGAGAATTTCTGCTCTGAAGGAGAGGCTTTAAGAGCTATTAAGCTGAAAATATTAACTTTTATCGAGGCAGAGCCTAGATGAGAGCCTTTATCAAGGCAGAACCTAGAGCTTCCTCAGTAGGAAGCTTGAATGAAAGATATCCTGCAGACAGAGGAAGCAACAACAGGCCAGTGGTAATGATGGCTGCTTTAGTGATGAAGGAAGGTGACCGTAGGAGGGCTGGAAGGAGAAATCAGGAGATTTTTGCAGTAATGCTGAACTTGGGCTGATGCAGCACATCCCCAAAGAGGAATTAAGGACACAAGCTGAGATGTGGGCTTTGAGGTATTTGAGGTATTTCCTGTTTAAATATGTTTGCTTCTGGCAAGCTAAGCTATGTTAACATAATGATGTAGGCAATGTTTTGCACAAGTCCTTAAATTCCCATCTTCCTATCACTCACTTTTAACTCTTAGCTGACGTGCTGTTTACAGCCCTGACTCTTTAGGATGTTCTAAAAGCTTCACACCTCAAGGTGTTGGAGTTGCAGCTGAGGAAAACAGGTTTTAATAGTTTCCAGAAAATGTTAAAAATACCATGCATTTCTTGAAGTAGGCAAATGTTTAATGTACACAGAAATATTGTAAACTGCAACATTAAATTGTGTTTTGAATACCCTCAAGAAATTTTAAACAAAATTTATTAGAGCATTTGTTTGTATTCGTTATGCAGTCCACCCCTCTCTATTGCTGTTTTATAACCAAACATAAGGTTTTGAGCACTTTTTATTGCAGACAAAGGCATCTTCTCATCTTGTTCCCAAGGCAGTTCTTGAAATTTGTAGCATAACCACAATATGTGTGTGGAAATGTCAACCATGCTTAGAGTCTGAGAAGACTGTCCCTGACACAGCATTTCCTCACTGCTCACTGGCTTTCTGAAGTTTGTCAGGAACTTTCTGGAGTGTCTGACTGTTCTCCCAGCAGTTTTTGTCTAAATTGAAACTGATAACATTCTGGGACTTGGTCCTGCCAGTAGACATATCTCTTGGTTCTTAATCAGTCAGGTTCAGGGCAGCCCTTAACTTTCACTTTTACAAGGAATTCCTCATTGAAAAACTATGGATGACCTGCCAGATGTCTTTCCCACAATGGGAAGTTTTTTAAAGCTTCAGAAACAGTTACCAGACATCTGAGCGTATTTAGTAAGTACCATATTCTATGTCTACACGTTTCTCTGTAATCTGAGTTGCTCTATCCCACAGTTTTCAAACATTTAGAGATCAAATTTGATTCCATATTCACTGGCTTGTTTCCATTTTCTTGAGACAGAAAGAGTGAGGATATGTGACTTTTCCTCCAGTTTTTCAAAACTTGGCATGTTTATATTTTCCCTACTCTCTGGAAGATGCAGGCCCATGGGCCTTCCACCATCATACAAGTGTTCATAGATCTGAAGTCACATTTCCGTGCAGAAAGGATGATTTTCCTTTGCATTTGCAGTGGAATATATTCACCCCTGAGTGAGAAATAAAGTATTATCTTCCTTTTCTGCATTTTTTCGTCTCTTGATCCAGGTAAGTGAAACTTGGACTATCTCAGTATGTGGAAAAATGGAAAAATTGCATTACAACCATGATCTTCTTGTTTTGAATTTGCTTATTAAAATTAACAAAAGAGTCAGAATTAAGATTAGGGGATTTGCCACACATAAACAACCTAGAAGAACACACCTAAACTCACTCAAACCATTGTGTCAATACAGATTGTTTTAGTTTTTCCTACAGGCGTAAGGATATTGGGAAAGGCATGTATTTGAAAATACAGCTTCTTCGTGAGGAAATATAATAGACCACTATTGCAATCACTTTGATCATTATGTGCAGACAGCTTGTAGAGAGCAGTCAGACAAATGGAGGTGGAATCAATACTTGGCATAGAATATTTTAAAATAACATAATGATAAAATATGACCAAAGAAGAAAGGGACTGGTATTCTTCAGGAATGGCATCTCTGATTAGCAATTTACTATTCTACCTCCCTCAGCCCTTCTCATTTTTGGAGTCAAAGAAAAACAGACTTTTCATCAGCATGGTTAAGACTTGCAACCTTGAAATGACAGGATAAAGCTGTAATTTCTTCTGCCTCTGTGATTCTGCAGCAAGGATGCATGGTGCAAGATGTGTGATGGAAAGAGGGAGTGGATTGTAGAGGCTACAGTGACATTTTCCCTGCTTCCCACCTTCCTGTGTTATTTCATTTTTTCATTTGCTCCCCCAAGCAAGGATGCAGCTGGCAGTCAACACTTAGGTAAAGAGAACTGCTGAAGGAGCTCTTGGGTCAAGTTTTGTGTCTACTAATGAAGCTAGCAGTGATGGCTAAGGAAGACTTTTACCTTTCTATGACAACCTACCCAACAATTTAGTTCATCTCTTTGCCTCCCATCATTGATGAGTGTTGGTTATCATTCCTTTAGGCCTGAGCATCCATCCTTTCTGACAAAGGGTTGTACTTCATTCATGTACAGCGACAGTTGTCAGACAACCTAATTTTACTTATTTAAGAGAATAGAGGAGTGAATTTCACACCATTTTTTCTTCTTTTCATTCTCTTCTTAAAAGAATTGGTGTGAGTTGGAGCGAGCTGGAGGATTTATAGGTCTTGGTGAAATGATTGGAGAAGAGTTGTGTGAGTAAATGCTCAGGATCAAGCATGGAAAGATAAAGGTTGTGCAGGACCATAGGCAGGCATTTTGAAAATATGGGTCAGAATTGCCGGGAAAGAAACCGAGGGAGAAACTATGTGTCAATATGATACCAAAAGGTTGTCTGAACCTTGAATGTTGTCACAATCAGAGTTTAAAAAATTTGACTTAAAAAGAGAGGCTAAGGACATTTTTTTCCCCCTTGCTTGATGATGTGTCAAAACTGGAAGCTTACAAAAGACTATGAGCCCAAAAAGTGCTAGAATGGAGCAAACTTAGATTTTGTTGAATGATCTGAGAACCTGGGCATAAGAAATGGATGTTCAGATGGAAGGACAAGCAGCTGCTTATAAGCAGTCAGAAATCAAACTCACCCACACAGCTACCTACCTGTTTAATTGGTCAGAGATACCTAGAGATGTTTAGGTATTTATATCCCTACTAACTGGGAAGGCATATGTGTCTGGCATGCAAACCTATCTTGACTCTCAGGCCCTGCGATTGCCAATGGGAAGACAACACTTAAAAAAATCCTGGTCTTTTAGGAAAGTAGCGAACACAAGTGACTCTGTTAGTGTCATTTAAAACAGATTGTCTGAGATGTTTCTCTTTGCCAGGGGCTTGAAGGTGTATTTATCACAGGCTGAGAAGTGCTGTGCACATACCCCTGTCAGGTCGATAGAGTATGTTAGCGCCACATGCAACATGAAGAAATTGGAACCAGAAATTTAATCCCAGCTCTGGAAATATTAAAAATCATCTCCAATACCAGTGATGTTCCCTGTAACCTATTATTCATAGTATCAAATTTCACCATTTTTCCCGAGATATGTTGTATTTTTCTCGTTCTGTGATGATACCCTTTGGAACTCTGATCACACTTTATCCCCCTTACTTATCTTCCACATTTTTCATGACAAACTCTGACTCCTGCACCATGCAAACCATATTCTGCGCATGCATAAAGCTCATTTTAAAGGATTTTGACAGAAATGGACTGGAAGACCTGGGCTAGTAAATGGATGCAAGAGCTCCACAAACCTGAATGGTGCACAGACTTGTTTTTCACCATCACTTGCACTGTCCATCCATGCTGTGGAACCTATTCTTGACAAGGACACATGAAAAGCCCTGTTTTAAAGTCTTAAAATTAATGTTACTAGTGTGTGGGCCTCTTCCTAAATCTGCCAGGCATTGTTACTTTAGTTCATAGCGAGGCAGTTTTGAGCTTGACAACTGCCCCAGTCACTGCACAACTTAACTTTATTCTTTATTCAGTATTTTAAAAGATGAAATTTGTAACTACACTGGTGACGCCTTGGTACTTTTTGTTTTAGAAGAGGAGGAGATTCTGCCATTAGACACATCGTGCAAACTGGGTGACTTCTGAAAATTAGCTTAATCGGTCTCTAGTAACTATCATCCCATGTGGTTAATGGCAAATTTTGCATAATTAGATTTTAAGAAAGCATGTGTTGCTAATTGCTTGTTCTGACCAGGAATGACAGTTTTAGTCAGTTATGCAAGATCCTGAATGATGCCAGGTGGAGCTGTAGTTAAAAGGAGCCATGATCATTTGCACTGTCTTCACTATAGGCCACTGTAGGTGCATGTGAGTTGAATTTGCAAAATGTGACCAGTTTTTTGTTTCCCAGACTGATACATCTTTGTCTTCTCTGGGGTCTAAGGAAGAACCTGGCTGCTGGGTTGAAAAATCTGTCTGCAGGTAAAGAAAAGTGATGAAGTTGTTTTCCTATGTGGAAAAAAACCCCCATTTTTTTATATAACACTACCATAACTTGTGATATTCTGTGTTATTTAGATATACCAGAGAGATCAAAGCATTGCAGTATATTTTATCAACTTGCCTGTATTCTGAATCTATGAAATTGTATTTTCTCTTGTTCTTATTCAATTTATGATTTATTTTTCTCCTGGTATAAATCAGTTTCTTTTCTATGGATTCATGGCAGGTATTCCATCTTGTTTTTCAATATGCTATGTCTAGAACAAATATCTAGTCAGTCATGGGCATATAAAGTATTAATCATATGTGTTTGAAGGTATGTTGCTATAGCAATTCCTTTACTGCAAGAAAAAATCAGCATATAGCAGGCCAGGGATATGAGAACAGTAGGAATTACAAAGGTATAACAGCGCTATTAACACATTATTGCATTGTAATGATAGTATTTTCTAACTATTCCAGTCTCCAGCTGCCTAATTTTTAAGATAGAATTCTCCAGCAGGGATTTCATAAATGGCTCTGACATGAAAGACACTTGCAATATGAAGAAGACATTAAGCTATCTGAAGAAAATATTTTTCAAAAGAGAAAGTGGGTAAACAAAATATCTTCTGTCCATGACACACCAGATCAAGGGATCTTCCCTATTCCAGTGTGATCCACTCTGAGGTGCCAAACACAACCGGGCTGAATGGAAGAGATTAGCAAGACCGATTTTAAAAAGAAATGCTGTGAGTTTAGCATGCAAAGCTGCAGAGCAGGAAAGCTGGGAGAGCTAGTAGAAGGAGATATAGAAATGTAATTTCATCTTGTATTACAAATCTAACTGAAAAATTTTAAAACCAAAGCAGAAAAGACATTATCTATGGCAGGATTATAATTATCTGGGGGAGAAAGGAGCGGTAAGTGGTGGTGCAGCTCATGTCTGTAAAGCGAATGCAATGGCAAATTGGACTGATTGGGAGCATGGACTGAACCACAGCGTGAAAGAGGACTAGTCAGAAACAGATACACTTAGCCTGTGTTAAGGTTGCTAATCCTCTGAATGTATTAGCATTGCCTTCCCTGAGGGGAAGGTAGGGCCAGCTTCAAGTAATCTCACTCTTGGTATTTAACTCTTTGAGTCTGATGCTTTCCTAATGTAGATGTTTGCATGATGCTGCACAATATGCTGAATTGCCTAACAGATCTCCCCTTGCTATGCTCTGTGGTTTAGATATTGAATTCTTGAGGTTCAACTATTGTAAATCTCTCTTTCAACACATTCATTAAAGAAAAGAAAACAAGAATGCCACAAACAAATGAACACTGCAGTAGACCTTTGGATTTGTTGCATTGATTTAGTGTCTGAATGAACAAGAAAGAACATTTATATTCAAGTGGATGGGATCAAATAGTAAAGATCAGAGGGAGCTAGCTATGTATCATCCACATCCTTTCTTTTTAATTAAAGACAAATATAGGCCTTCAAGAAAAAAAAGCAGCAGTTCAAAGAGGTATTAAGCTTAATAACAAGCAACCTTTACAGAGATGGATCATTTTCTCAGTTTTGTTTTACAGCAAAGTGACACTGAGAAGCAAGAAAGGAAAACTGGGAAAATTTAACTTGTCACAGGAAAAGAAAGAAAAAAAGAAAAAAGAAAAAAGAAAAAAGAAAAAAGAAAAAAGAAAAAAGAAAAAAGAAAAAAGAAAAAAGAAAAAAGAAAAAAGATTGCCTTTGTTGAACATGCTTTCCAAGGAAGGGGAATTTTTCAAAGGGGGAAGGAAGGAAGCAGATAGATTTAAAAAAATAATAGAGTTTAAAGATACACTTCCTATTTCAGTCTCCTTGGGAAATGTGTTAAAAGTTAAACAAGCTGCTTAATTTTAATTGTGATGGAAAGAACTACATCAGGAAAATAGAAATACATAGGGATTTGGAAATGATCAAGTGTGTTGAAGTCTTTTAGTAAGCTGCAACTTGCTCCCAGATATCATTTTCCATATATTTAAGAGTCAAAATTCAAATACCTGAAAAATTCATTAGAGGTATCAACATAATTTAATGTTTGTATAGCATAGACTAGGAAGCACTGCAGAGCAAAACTTTTCAACTCTCTTTAGTGCCAAGCTTGTGGTGAGAAACTGATACCACAAACACATGGTTTTTCTGTAAGGGAAAATCTCTCAGCACACAGAAGGTATAATTTACCCTAAAGAGATTATGTAAATGCTGAGTAAAATTATTAAGAAAATGGTTGACATTAAGAACGGGAATTTTGTAAGCAGTCCCAACTGGTGAAATATCTGTGGTCAGGGTCTGTAAAATTTGAGAGGTGAGCGTGCACAACATATGTGCGTTCATGTAAGAACAATATGGGTGGCCGCATTATGAGTCTCATTATTTTTGTGTACATATATATTTTATTGTTGTTCATGTATATATGAATAGTGACAGCTGTGTCCTTGAGAACACATGTGCATACATTAAATATCATCTGAGATTTTTTTAATGATACGTTCCTCACTACATTTTCCCAAACTTTGGAAAATATTAGTATTTTCCAAATTTAAAAATAATAGGCCTTTATAATAATCTTGCATAGAAAGCAGAACCTGTACAAGGGTCTATTCCCACCTCTCTCCTAAAGTCAGCTCCAAATGCCTTAAGAATATATCTTTTCCATTTTTATTATAGAGCTATTTCCATTCATCAGGAAACTAACTTCTATTGATGTCCAGAATACGCCTTTAAATCAGGTTTCCACTACTGGGTCTGATCTAATATTGTATCATTTTGAAGCAATACACAGAACACAGAATGAAAGTGCAAAACATTGAGGAAGGTGTCGAGCCAAAGCATGCATGTTGTTGCTCTACTTGGTTTATGTTTTCCAATGTGCTACACTGGACTGTGATGGATCAGCTATCTATTCACATTGCACCTTCAAAGGCTACACCCTGTAGGAACCCTGAAACTAACCGAGAGAAAAATCTGGTCCCACTGGAATCCAGAGGAATTTTGCTGCTGACTTCACTAAAGCCATGGTTTTGCCTTATATACTTGTTCAAGGAAGAATGGAGCCTGTTAAGCACAATATATCTGTTCTGCCCCTCTGCCACTGCTGTGGGTGACCTCAAACACTAGTGCTCAGTGTCAGGCAGTGCAGTTGCTGCTCATTTGCTTCTATTCCTAGCTCAGCTGAGCGTGCTAAGTGAGAGATGAGCCCGCCTGCCTTGTTGCAAATGGCCTTTTAATGAACTACTCAAGGATTTAAATTATCCAAGAACCTGGGAAAAAGCATTTTAAATTTAAGACCCTTTTAGGCAATTAAAACCTGACATGCTGCCATTGAAAACAGGCCAGGGAAAAAGTGATTCCACCTCATGAGATTCACCACTTACAGGGAGAATAATGGCATTTCAGGCACCCCAGGTACTGCAGCCTTCAGAGAGTGCTCGTTTGTCAGCTCCATGAATTGATTCTTGCTGTGTGGCATCTCAAGTTGATCCTCCAGGCATGAGAGTGTTTGGTCACTGAACAAACTGGATTACTCTGTGTTGGGCCACTGCCACTTCAAAACATGGGGGAGGAAGAGAGAGAGAGAGAGAGCGGAAGGAAGATTTCCACAGCTAAGAGATTTTTTTCACTACATTAAGCAGTTGTATTTCTGCTTTTGGATGTGTTTATTTGTTTGTCTGTTTTAAATGTGTGATGTGATCAACTTCTATTTGAGAGCAATAAGATTTGAATATCTTGAGATATTCAGTATTTACAAACTAGTAAGTAATCTGCCATTCAAAATTTGTTTAATAGCCTATTAATAATGTACTTTGAAAAAAAATTGCTGGACTGCAATGCTCTGCAGTAATGGAAAATTCCTTGTCCTGTCCACTTATCTCTTGTGTGGCACTGAAAGGCTAAAGCATTAAATAACTACATATATCATACAGAAAAACTCTACAGTGAGGGCCTGAAAAACTAATTTTCCAAATAATTCCCTTACTAGTTAAAAAGTCCTGAAGTCAGCCCCTGACCATGAAACATTCAGGTGCCTTAGACCTCAGGTGCCTGGTGCCAGGGTCACGACTCCTGCACATGAACGGTTCCCACACAGGCCCAGGGAAACCAGGCTGCCCTTGCCCCCCAGTGCTTACATCTCAGCATCCTTATGCTGGAGATCATAATCCAGTGTGGTTTTCAGCTTAGCTCTGTCTGTCACTGGTGGCCTCAGTTTGTATAAGCTTAACCAAAGTATGTATTTGCTGTTTAGTTCCCTATAGCCAAATGGGAGAATCAATCCTCCCCTTTCCTGAGTTCCTTTGTGTTACTCATGATCTGGCTGCACAGGCTGGGCTGGCCATGACATGAAATCTTGCAGGCAGCTAAGGAGCAAAGCACTGGAGGTGACCACTGGTTTCCTGGAGTGCTGGACCAGAGTAGCTGGCACCAGCTACAGGAGTGCTGGCAAGCTGTTTTGTGAAAGCTCACAAAGGTTCAGAAGGAAAACCTGTTCTTCATCAAATCCACTGCTGCTGAGGCAGAGACCTTCCTGCAGTTGTATTTGCTTTATCCCTTAAAATTAACTCCACATGTGTATCTAAGATTAGTTAATGGAAAAACGTGAAGGGCTGTGTTTTAGCCAAAGCTTCCCTTTAGGGAAGTGGAGCTGCTTTGTTTTGGAGGGATCTGGAGGAGAAGCGCCTGGCTGTCCAGTGCTGTGAGTCTCCTGAACTGCATCTTCCATCACAGCTCTCTAACACTGCAGAGGAAAGCAGGTTTTTCTTGCTTTTCTAGTTGTAAAACATAGTTCATGAGAAAACTTCAACATGCACAGAGAAAAAGGACATCCATGAAAACTGAATTTTAAGTTTGTAATTTTTCAGAAGAACGTAGTTATTTGAAACACATCCACAAACACAGATAGATGTGAAGTTGGCTTGTGATGTGGCTAGAAAGCCGATGGGATTGGGGCAGGCATGCTACTGGTAGCTTGAAGTGACTCATAGTGGCTGTTCAGATGGAGAACATTTTGCCTCCAGGTGATTAGACAAATGCTTGTTTTTAACTGCCTCTACTTTTTATTCTGTTTTCCAATACAACTCTGTTAAATGTGTCTTTTCCACAGCACTCAACTCTTATGCATATAGTCCTGCTGTGTACTGAATAAACTTTGAGAGCTGGAAAGAGCAGTCTCATATGAAAAAATGAAAAGGGCTAGAGTCATTAGTTACCTTTTTTTATGCTGTCTTATGTTTTGGCCAAAGAGTGTAAATCCACCTCTCTATTTCTGAAGTATTTCCTACAGAATACTAGAAAATTATTTTTAAAACAAAGCAATTATTAAAAGCACTTTGCATGTTGTGTCTGAGCCGTAATCTCCGAATACCAATATCACAGAATCAATCCTAATTGAGAGATGTGAAGAATATTGATTTCTGCATTACATAATTTTATTTCTTAAATTTGCTATGTGTAATGAACTTTCTATTCCTTCTTGTAGGAAGATATATATTCGACATTTTTCCCATGAACTAAAGCAGCTATAAATCTAAAAATCCTAAAGCTGTATTTCACCTTGATACTACGTAACTTTTGCAAAGGGTATGGAAATGGAGGATGTGAAATTCATCAAAATAGCTATATATTGCCTTTTTACATATTTTTACACAGGTCACAAAAGCAAAACACTGACCTTCAGTATCTCTTTGCCTAGGGGTCCCTATTCCCAAAGGCTATTTCTCCACTTTCCAAACATGTACGTAACTTCCTCCCTAAATTTTGGCGTGCATGAATGTATGAAGGATATTTTATCTAGGTTCTGTTTTCATCATTCTCTTTATAAATATCCACATCATAAGAAGAATTTGAAAACAAAATCATGAAATTAAAATAATGGATCTAAAACACTGATCACATGTTTTTAGCATATCAGCAATAAACTGGCTTTTTTTAGTTTATTTAGAATTTCTGTTGTCATTGCCATTTTCACTTGCATGTAATGTTTCTAGACAAGTCTCACTGCTCTGAAACCTATTTATTCCAAATAGCAATGATAAGGTTTTATGAGTCTGAAAACAAGTTTGTTTGAACTGAGTTAAATCTGCAAGTGGTGCTAGCACTCAGTCTCTGACTGTTAGCTCATGGGGAGCAATGAACTTATCTTATGTAACTTCAAAATTAAATAATTAAAAACAATCTTTCTCCCTCCCTGTGAGTCGTTCCCCCCATCCTTTCTTTACGGTTAATAATTATAATAACATACTCAGATGCAGGCAGTGTTATTATCTGATAATGCCTGAAATTTGAAATGGGCCTATTAGCCACCCGAGGCGAAACATAATTGCCCAGTTTCTGTGCACTATCAGATGGCAGATGATGTTGCTGAATGTTATTACTTAAGTATTTCAATTTTTCATATGGTGGAGAAATTAAATTTCAACTGTGTTCTTCAGCAAAACACTCAGCTTTGAAGGGTGTTACTGCTCCCAACAGGTTGTGATGCTGGTATCGTTATCCCTACAACCTTTGGTAAAATTGGTGTTTTGACAGTACAGTTGACGCTGAAGAGCTTTGTTGCTGGGAACATTAATATGGTATATACTATAGTGTGTATTTGCACATCTAAATAACAATCACTCCATGTCAGCTAAGCAAGGCCTGAGCCCATTTCATTGCTGGTAAGTTATACATCTCCAGCTCATAGACACTTTCCATGGAAATTCCCCCTGGACTGGTGTTCCCAAGACTGAGTTCTTCCTCACACAAGATTTAAATGTTCCAATTAAATTCTTATCTCCTGCTTGTTTTGGGGTTTTTTGTTGTTTGTTTGGTTGATTTTTTTGTTTTTGTTTTTTTGTTTTCTGTTTGAGGTGGGGGTTTTTTTGTTTGTTTTGGTTTGGTGTTTTTTGGTTTGGTTTGGTTTTTTTAACCTAAATAGTTTGTTTAGATCTGCTTTAAAACTCTGGGGACCCCAGAAGCTGGGAAGACAGCTCATAGCTCCTTCAGCTGGGAGGTGTTGAGGAGATGCGGGCCAGCAAGACGGATATTGCTAATAAGGCCTGGTGGTGCGACTCAGAATTAAAGGTTACTTGCCAAAAAAAAAAAAAAAAAAAAAAAAAAAAAAAAAAGGGGGACAAGTTTAAAAATTTTTTTTTAACGG
>VWYN01017534.1:64144-90189 GCA_013400075.1 Hippolais icterina | reverse complement strand
AAAAAAAAAAAAAAAAAAAAAAAAAAAAAAAAAAAAAGGGGCACAGCTTGAATAATTTCATGTTACAGGGGAACCTTTGGGAGTCCCTCCCACTGGAGCAAGTCTAATAACACTGTCTCGGCATGAGAGACTTTGGGGCTTTATATATCAGCCTCACCTACAACAGCAAGAAGAAACTGTGCTTTATTAGAATCAGAATGTACTGGAATTTAGCATCTTTGTGCTACTGCCTAAGGCAAGCATAAAACAATAGTTATTCCAATCTGTTGTAAGAATGATGTGCTTTCAAAGATTTCAGAGAATTAAGCTCTTTAGTGAGCTGACTTTTTAAGAATTTTCTGGCTTTTAGCTCAGGTTAGGGTCAGTTTGTCTATATAAAACTTCCAGATGCTGTGATTCCCTCGACGATTTCCTGGTTACACAATTTTCATTCACAGGTGAAGAGGTAAATTTTGAGTGGGGTCTAGTCTCCCACAAAATTACCTCTGACTTCAGGTCCTCTGCTTTTACTTTCCCTTGAAGGAAAAGAAATAAACTTACAACTGAATGAAAAAATCTATTTAAATTGAATTTTTTGTTTGAAAGGCTCATATTATATTGCTAATTTTCATATTAACAGCTAATAAAGAACAATACTTCATCATTGAATAGTAAAATATTTCATTTTCTTTCCTTCCCAGATGTTTTCAGAGCATCCTGTCTCTCCCTCTCTCTTTTTTTTTTTTTTTTTAATGAAAAGAACAATTAGTGAAACCATGATTAGGAAATCCTGATATGAGGAGGAATTCAAAAACAGCAACTAAAGCAATAGAAATGGACTTCAGAGTGGGGAGAACCAGCTATCTTCCCATGTTTTCCCCATGGCAGTGGCTGATGTATTGAGCCCTTGACTTACACAGAGCAGCAAGTGAGGAAGCAGCAGAGGGTTAGGTCACTGCCCAGTGTGCTGGAAGGCTGGAATTGAAAAACCTTTGAATTACTCATGATGAATTTTCGATTTGAACCAATATTTTCCAGTTTTAAGAAAAATACAATGTCTCTAGCAGGTTACAAGTAAATACAGTCTTTTTTGTTTCTTCTTGATTCCTCATTCCATACTTAGGAGCGGCTTTAATGGCCTGAGCAGATAAAGTACCCTCTTGATGAAATTTTTATATATACACATGCCCTGGGCATTGGGAAAATAAGTATAGAGGTCTTAAATCTGCGTAAACACAAGGATGTCATTCCCAGATACAGGTTATGCAGGAGAGAAGGAGCTTTATTTGCCCTTCAGCTCATCACTATAATGCTGAGGAAAAAAATCCGACTGAGGCCCTAATTTTCATCTCAGACCATCAATAGAAATGTGAAGAACTTTGCTGGAAAACAATTCTTCCAGCGGAAGAATGTGATATGTCTGCTAAGTTCACAGTTCCTGCTAGCCTCTTTCCCCCTGACCTTGTTTCTGGTCTTTGCAAAATGGGCGAGACCAGTACTGCCAGGGCTTGCTTTGGCTCACCCTGTCTCAAAAGCAGTGCTTTAAAAATGGAAGAGCACACCAACTTAGAAGGTCTGAACAGATGAACAGTTAGTAACTCAAATTCCTTTTTAATATTCATCTCCCAATTGTTTTGGAGAGGTGGTTAGCAAGACAACTCAAAAATTCTGTCTGAATGCTGCATGATCAACTGTGCTTTGGCAAAGTTCCTGCCAAGCCTCCCAGAAGTCCTTCACAGCACATCAAGCTCCCCGAGTCGTGCAGCTTCCTCTTGGCAAGGGTATTTGATAGTCCACAGACTTCAATGCTAGGACTGGAAAACAATAAAATAAACTATAAGCTGTGAAGCAAAAAGAAAACAAAAAAAAAAAGAAAATAAATGAAAAATTATACTCATTGTAATTGAGTCAGCTTGTTGAGGGACATAAAAATCTAATCAATTGCTTTTGCATAACAATCAGTTATCACATTGGGCTCTAATTGAGCAGCCAGATGGAGCCTTGTGGTTGTAGACTGTAGTAGTAGTATTCCTGGGACACACAAAACCACATGACACAATGAACATTAGGTTTATCTTTCTATTAATGTGTAAGGAGATCTCTGGTTTATGGGCAGAACCAAATTTCCCAAACCAAACATATCCCACTCAATGTGCTTCTCTCCCGTATATGCCAGATAGAAACCTTTGTTTTAATGGATCCTTTCTGGGCTTATAGGTATACTGAATATACTCTAAAGTTGGGGCATGGGTGGCTTCCAAATGCCCAAATGTCATGGAGTAGCTACAGGAGCTTCATCTCCTTTCTAATGATTTTTATATGCTCCGTATGTGTGGCATGTTTAAAAGGACACTGACGAGACATTTTTCATAAACATTCCGTGTCTTAGTGTTTATAAAAGCTTCTTGGGAAAACTGAAGCTGAAATCCATTTCTTGAGTGACTTGTTTTTCTCCTCCATCTGGATACTTTGATTTACTTGGCTGTGAGCTTTTTGGTAGCAGCAGAAGAAAGTGGTAAATAAGGAACTGAGAATATTTAACTATTTATCCATAAAATTAACCAAAAATGGGCAAGTCCCACTTTGAGTGTGTAAAGCTTGGCACCTTTCAATCAAATAGGATGTTGAATCAAATATAGTCAAGAAATAAAAATGACCAAACAAAGCTTTTTGCCTAAATATAGCCTCTGTTTCTGCCCCTGTCTGTGTTCCTTAAGATCTTCTTTGTCCAATAAACTTCATTGACTTTGGAAAGGGCTCAACAGTAACACACTAATTTCTGGGTTTTTTAAAATGTATCTACTTGATGGTAAGTGGGCAAGTAGGCAAAAATATTGATTCAGACACCTAGAAAAAAAATTGAACTTGCTGATATTTTTCCTAGCTTCAAATAATGATTAAGATTAAAATAATTCCTCTAGGATTTAGAGGAAATTCTCCTTCTCTTCAATGGAGGAGATTTGCTAAGGGCAGCTGCCACTGCTGCACTGTATGAATTTAGCAGGATGGGACTTGGCACATGGTGGTGGCTTTGCAGAGATTGTGTGCGTTGCACACACGCCATGAGAAGACACCCTTGTGCTGAGGCCTTGGTTGGCCTGCCACATCAACCTCTGATGGGCAGACAGCAGCCCCTGGATCTTTTTATTGATTTATTTGACCACAATCAAGATCTACTGTCTTCATTGTGATTTTTTTTTTTTCAGTCTTCCCTCTCAAAGTCATCAGAAGGGATTTCTTTCTGCTTTTCTCTTACTTTCACCGTTCTCTCAAATTTCCTCTTCTTCTATCTTCTAATCTGACTTGTAATTTCATGACTGTGCAGACTACTTATTAACAGCTGTCATATTCTTTCTCCTTTCCCCTTCTACCTCTTCTTGTAGTTGAAGATTTTAGCTTAAAAAAGGTAGGATATGCTCTGGGGAGTTCACAACAATTCTTAAGGAACAGTAAACAGGTTGCTTTCACTGCTGTAAAACACTATTTGACAACCACCCACAAAAACAAAGTTCTTTTAAAGATTATTCTCTCACCAGAAATCACCTTAATTTCAATTATTGGGAAGGTCTCTTTGTTACTTTTCACTGCAATTTGCTAAAAAAGGATAAATTTGAATTTTTTTCTATCTTATATAACTATTTACATATATATATATATATAAATTATATATGTATATATTACTATATTGAAGTATCTTATGTATTATTATTTTGTAATCATTCTAGCATAATACTACATTAAAACAATGCGTTGATAACAGAAAGTAATACTTAGCACATTTTCAATTAATAGCCTGTCTGAAAATGGATCTTTGTCAAAGAGATGAAACATCATTATTATCTAGTCATTTCTTAGTGATTGAACTAAAATGAATGAGTCATTCATGAGTCATGCTTTGTTCCTCTGAGAAATCATAAAAAAAAAAAGTTCTTTCCTCAGGTTTCAACCAAGGACTTCAAAACTTTCACACACCTGTAATAAAGATGCTTCCTTTTCAGGATATCATTCCTCATATGCATTTCTAAAATATCTGAAACTAGAATGAATAATCATATTTAATCACAGGTACGAGAAACCAAACAATTTGGTTTTATGTCTTGGCCAATGATTTACAAATGTGAAATGCCACAGTTTGGCTAAAGTACACACAGAGATTATAAGAGAAAATATTCTCTCTTTTGAGAGAGAACTGCTTAATTGTTTCATTAATATTAAAATGTGCACAAAGATTTACTTTCTTTTTCTGAGCTGGGACAGCCCTTCAAACTAACAGTGCTGGTCCATTGCTATTATGCTATCATGTTAAAGAAAATAAAAAAGAAGGAAAAAAATGTACCTTCCATTTCAACAACTTCTTGGCTTTTTACCTTATAATTATAGATTGATTATGGCTTTTATATTCACCTTTTAATGTGTTTTTTATTGTTAAGGATGATAGGTCCAAGGGGATTTTCAGATATGAGATGACTCCTTTGGGAGTGATATGTATAGGAATGGCTGGATGCTGCAGATAAACTCGACATGTCTGCAATCTGTGTGTAGATTTTGATGGGATATGCCTTTTTTGGCTCCAACCACCACCCAGCGATAGTGTGAGCTCAGAGTTTGCTTGGTGCTCTTGACCCTACCCTGGCAGTGTGTTTCTGTTTGGCTTCCTTAGCCAGATGTACCACTGAAAAGATCATTGTGAGGAAAATTCCCAAATGCCATCTTCATCCTAAAAAACAGTCAGCACTTTGGTGTCTGTGTGTGGGGACACACCCAGGAACCTCTGCTCTGGTCATATCTGAGAGAGATGGTTCTACTGAGGATGTCTTTTCAATCCTAGGCATATCAGGGTGTCATTTTAGGTTAGAAGTAACTATCTAGTGCTGTGCATGGAGAATGTAGCATTTCCAAAGGGAAGCCAATGCAAGCCAACTAACCTTACCATGGCCAGCTGGAGGGATATCTAGAAGTACACATAGTCTGTGAGGAGTCTGATGTCCACAGCTTGTGGGGCTGCTCCCCCTTTGTCATAACTATACAAGCTTTTTGCAAGGGAAGTGGTAATTGTGTCCTAAGATTCTTTCTGATGTAGTCTGATTTGTCAGGATTATGTGTCTTATGTGTCCCACATTCCCTTGTGGGCTCTGAACTCACAGCATCAGCTCTGGAGAATCTCAGGATTCCTTAATTGCCTACTCTGATGAGATCTTAAAACTAAGGTGTAGGCTTACGGTTCATGGGACTTATTCTGGTATATTGAAAACAGTTTTTTCAGGCGTTCAAATGCAGATTTTTGTCTATGGGTCTTGGAATCACTTTAAAATCTTGGTTTATATGTATTTGTTAATTACTTCGGTAAAAAAAAAATCCAAAATTCCTCGCTTTTTGGATGCTGACTTGGCATACAGAACATTATAAGAATAAACATTGCTAATATGACCCAGGGCCTTGACTTCATCATCAGCCTAATCAGGCTGTCTGTGCCTTGCAATAAATTTTAAGAGTCTCACCTCACCAAGTTGGGATTGGCAGCTGGAGATAAATCATAGAAAAATACTAGTGAAAAGGCTTCTCAGGAAATCATGAAAGATACATTCATAGGAATATCTTGAGCTGTCTGGAGTTGGAAATTTTCCACTGACATGATTTTTCTCCAGGAAAATACACAATTTTGTAAGAAAAAATTCTCATGACAAAAATTTTCTTTGTAGTTTCTCATTTCCTGGATGACAGCCACAGAAAACAGAAATGGAATTCCCTCTTCAAACTAAGGAAGAAAGCTGTGTCTGTGGATACCCAGCTGTTGACCTGCATCTGATTTTATACACTTTGATAGTCAGTAGTGGAAGTGACAAATCTGAAACATCAAAATAATATACATGCCCAAATTGCAATGCAGACTCTTTGCCAGATGTCTGATAACAATCTTCCCAATTCATTTGGTCCAATGCTTTAAGCATATAACAAATTAGGTGAAACTTCAGTCTTTTGTCAGTGAAGACCACAAACTGCATATCACCACAACCAGAAAATGGAAATTGTATGTGACTGTGTGTGGTCTATCACTTGTTCATCAATTTCTCCTCTGTGGACTTGCTTTTTTTTGATTAGGTTTTCATTACAAACCAACTACAAAACCCCGATTTAAATAAAAGGAAAGCTTGTGCGTAGTATTGGCAGTTTTACTACTTGAGGAATATTAACTTGTGAGCATGGATTTACCTGAACTTCAGCTACTGGACATTTTCTAGAAACCAGTTTTATTGAAAAAAACCCTACCATACTGGCATTTTTATGTCTGCTGTTCTCTTTGTTAATGTGTTTTTAGAATCCTTATGTGCTGCCTACTCCTCAGTCTTGGCTTTAGGATCCAGATTTATTTCATGAGCAAAAATGTTTTTTTTAAAAGGACGCCTTTAGGTAGATCAGAAGCCTTTACATCACTTTTATTGTAATATCACCCTGAAATTATTTTATCCCTAGTGTAACTTTCCCAGAAATTATTTTTACCTAAATGATCTAAATTGCAACAAATACAGATGTCTGTCAGGCAAAATAAAAAGTAATAGTTATAGGTGAGTTTATATTTCTAGAATATTCCTCATAAAAAATTAATGTAATGCAACACGTACACACACAAAGCAGTAAAAAAACCCAAACCCATTGAATTAGTGATTCAGACTCTGTTTCCAATTAAGTTGTTGTATACCCAGAACAATTCCACAGATCGCTGCATTATTACTTTTGATTTATTCCAGAATAATTAAAAAAAACTTATGTCATCAACTCCAATGGAAGCCACAGTCTGAAAATTTAAACTAGAGAATATACTTTGGGATAGTTTCTGACTAATGAATTGCAATATAACTCAGTATCAAAAGAAGCAGTGATTTAATACTAGTACCCTTTCATTGTCTTAATTTTATATTCTAGGTATGCATCCCAGTTAGAAAAAAAACCAAAAAACAACCAAACCAAAGTACTAAGGCTCAGACAAAAACATTTATAATTTTATTTTTTACATTATAGGTAATATTTGCCTTCTAAACATTAGGAATTAAATTTGTGTAACAGTCCAGATCTCTAGCAGAACAGACTCGAAGCAGAAAGAGTATATTATGACCCACTAAACTTTTTCAGAGTCCAAAATAATCACGTTCTGCTCCATTTTTCTTATCCTGTTACTTTTCATTTGTTTTGTGAGTTATGACTCCTTGTAGCTGCTCAGATCATCACTTTATTTGCTGTATATACCAAGTTGCATTTATCTATCCCCTTTTCTGATAACAATTGACTTTTGCATGTATCCTTACTATCCTAACAATCTCTCAAGGATTACTGCAAATTGGTCAAACTCATAAAAATAGTCATCTTTTTCCCAATTATCTTTATCCCTTGAGTCAATTAAATCAGATTTTGAATTATGTCAAACGCACGCGCATACTTTCTGAAGAATTGCTAAAAACTCTGTCCTGATTCAGGCAACTTTAGATGGCAGTATAAGCATGACCTGGCATGAGGGGTTTTGGTAGTCCCAGAACCTGTACTGCCTGCACCTCAGTTTTAGAAACCAAACTAAATACTGCTGGCCTCTTAATCAAACACCATGCATCCTGCTACAAAATCTAGTCATAAACTAGCCAGAAAAGGCTATAATTCAGTTTGGTTTTTTTTTTTTTTCTTCCAAGAGAAGAGGGGATAAATGTTAAATTCACAGAGAGAGACTGCTATTTCACAGCAGAAATAATTAGATGGACCTTTCTTGACTCCTAGACTACAGAATAAAATACTTCTAGGTAATAGTGCTCTTTGTGCTGTTTTTAAGAGTACGTGACTGATACTTCCTCTTGCAAAGGCACACTTCCCTCTGTGATTAAATATTTACCACAGTGAAAGAGCAGCAGAAGGACTAAGTGCCTGCAATTGACTATTGTGGGGGTCCATAAGGGACTACAACACATATATAAATATTTTAAAAGATCAGGTCAGAGCAGTGTCCATATCAAGCCATCTCCTTGTAGATCAAGATGTGCTGTTTGTTGGTAGGCAGATGGATGTTTGCTTACCAACAAACTAAGCCTCCACTTTTCTTGTTGTGCCTTTGCAATAGATCACTGGCTAAATTATCACATTAATCATGCATATGAAGAGCTCTGCTTTGCTTGGTGATTAAGCAGGGCAAGAAAAACATAATTAAAGGTGCTACAATCTGTTTTGTTTGTCCTGGGTATTGCTATTGTTTCCAGGGTTCACCCACAGGAAGAAAATTCACATTTAATTCTTTGGACCAAGAGGCCTCTGAATTTATGAGTATCTTAGCCACACGGGAGCCATCTGTCTCTTCTTTCCTTGAAAATCAAAATACATGGCATCTTGCCCCAGGTCTGCTATCAAGAGCATTTGGAGGGAGTGGAAGGGAGTCAATAATGCTCTCCCAGGCTGACTGCTGATCCAGGGCATAAGCTCATGCTCCAAGAGGAAGGTTGGCCAGTCCTTGGCTTGTATCTTGAGGAAATGGATGATCACTGAGAGGGTTTTTCTGTTCATGTCTGCTCAGCTTTTTTCACCTTTCTGTGGAGAGCAACTCTAATTTGGGATCCTTCTAAAACCTGTGGTTGTGGAATTCATCTGGTCTGCCAGTATCAGGAGAGTCCCCCGCTGGACCCAGGGCTTGCAGAAAAAAACCCAAAAACCAAAAAACAAACAAAACAAAACAAAACAAACCCTGAAGAAGTGACTCTATTGCAACAGATTTGGGGAATAAGAATAATTTGTTTTATACTGAACTGTGGTGATCTAAACAAATATAGTTCTGGATGTGATGAGGAAACTAACTAATCAACAGCTTATCAAATTTACTGAAAATAAAGTATGAAACAAGTATTTTTTATGCAGTCCTCTGAGATTTGAGAACATATATTTATAAGGTGTTACAAAATCTTACAAAAGTTTAAGGTATGTGAGTGAAACAGACTCATTGCTATTAAGACCAGGGCAAGGACAACGGGAAAGTTTCAGACAAGGGGCATATATTGCTAAGTTTAAATGTATTTCCTTTCATAAATCTATTTTCAGTTTCTCCATCCTAGTCACACAGGCATGAGTCTAACTCAGACTCTGTGCTCAGGATCTCCTCAGGCAGGCTTGTGTTGGGGTACCTCAGCACACATTTGAAGCGGCCCAGGTTCCCCTCAGCCACGATGGAGCCTGAATGCACTGCTCTTCCAGCCCCCTCTCCCCGGGGGAGCAGAACCCAGGAGGAACGGAGCTGAGCTGCAGCAAGGCTTTGTTAGCCATCAGCTGTGCTAATGGCCAGCACTGGGAAGCAGCAGAGACTCATTAGCCTTCCTGAGACCCTATGGGTGTGGGGAGGAGAAGCAACTTCTCTGGGCTTCTGAGAGTCCTTGCCCGTCAGGGTACAAAGCGCTGTTCATGCTCGTGTGACCTTTCCATAGGAACCTGCTTTGCAGTCAGGTGCTGGAAGATGTATCACACAGTTAGATATTTCCGGTGGGTAACAGGGCCTTCTCTTCAGCAGTTTCTCTTGCATGAATAGAGTTTTTCTGTTTTCAGGCTAAAAAAAGAGGAACTTAGAAACTTTACAAAAAGTTTGTTTGATAAGATGACATTACCAACACTAACGATTAGCAAAGAGAGGCATAATCAAGGGTGGCACCTCCTGAAGCAGGAAGAAGGTAACTCAGTTATGGAGGCTTTGGGCAATTGCTTTCTTGGAGCTGAGGAATGATGCTCCTGTCTCTCCTCTGCTTGAATGACTCCCAGGGACCAGCAGTGCAGCTATTGTTGGCAGAGCAATACTCACTATGTTTTAGGAAACAAGAAGCAGGGCAGGCAAGCAGTATAAGGCTTTTCTTTTGCCCTAAAAAATCACAAGCTGGGCTGTAATTTCTCCAGTGAAGGATAGCACTGTATCTCCATGTGCAGCCTTGGCCATGATGAGGCAGGGCTCCGGTCAGGCCCTCTGCAAACCATATCCAGTAGATGTTGAAAAGGCTAACAGCTTCCACCTGTGTTCTATGGAAAAGATGAGATTTGTTTCTTTATTTTTAGAATGGAAAGCAACCTCAGCTGTGGCTGAAGACTGTGCAACTCCAACATAGAAAGCAGGTTGCAACAATGTGCATGGCTGGTAAATAGACTACTTTTCATGTATAACAGATGCATCTCTTGCCTCAAGGTTCAGACATGCACATGTTTTAGTTAATGTTTTGCACACCAATCAGGATATACCCTCTTCACAACCAGTGTGTTCAAAGATGGACTGCTTTTGAATCATATTAAAGAAGATGGGACAAGAATTAGGTTGTTATTTCTTTGTATGTGTAGAGATGCATTTGAAATTGTGCTCATCTTGTAATTGTGATATTTGTTTTCAGTAGGTCTGACTGAGAGGGAAATACATGAAAATACACTTCAGGCAGCCTCTTGTTTTTAAAGAAAATAATGGCTACCTACCTATATGAAGCACCTTAGCAGATTCATTTCTGGTGAAATGAATAATTATCAGCACACATCAAGCAGGCCATCAAAGCACCTCTGACTGTCTTGGCCAAGAAAAATAAAAGCTTTCCTTCTGGTTATGATCACAATACTGTCAGAATAATAATTACTTTTTTTCTACACAACAAGTACACAGCATTATTGGAATTCTACTTCTCAACGTGTTGGTCATCTCGAAGGAATCATAATTTACCATTTCAACTCCATCAAATGTCCAGGACAGTATATGCTGCTACAACCTGAACATGTTCATTTTCATTTAAAACTGCTTTGATTTCAGCAGTACTCAGAGATCTTATGCAGGTCTGGGACGATAAACATACTCCAAGATGTGGCCAAGGGCCAAGGAACAGTTGTTTCAATGTTTCATGCTCTTGCTCTTTGACAGGGTCTTTAATAAACCTGTGTCTCTCTGGATGGACCACAGTCTTGTAAACTAAAAACAGCTCACAGTAGAGGAATTAACCAGGCTGAGAAACCCTGAGGGGACCGGAAAGAATTATTTTCATTTTCTTGCATTTTTTTCATTTTCTTGCATTTTTTTCATTTTCTTGCATTTTTTTCCCTGTTTGGTTGGAAGGAAAATATTCTGTAAAATACCCTGTATTAAACAAAAAGGATTAAAATTCCCTGTCCCTGCTCTCTTTTTTTTTCTTCACAGACATAATGTTAATTGGAATTTTTCCAAATATGCCTACATGGGTTAAAAAAAGTCTCCAGTCAATGTACCCTATTTTCAACCATAATTACTCCTACCTATAGCATGTGCCAAAAATACATTTTTAAAATAAAAATCAGAAAGGATATGAACTTGCAAAACAATGAATGTTATCCTTTAAAAAATCAGAATGAACATAATAATTTGCCATAAGAAAGGAAGCGCCCAGAGATTTTGTTCTTATGAGTTTACAGAGAAGAAAAGAAATGCTTGTACTTGCTGAAGAAACTTAGCTGATGCAGAAGTTAAATCCTCCAGCAACTTAAATACATTGCCAGAAATATAGAGAATTCCCTTAGGTCTTACCTGCATCTTTCATCTGGAGTTGTCAAAGCACTTCTTAAGGCTTCAAGAACTGCTTTCATGCTGACATCTGGGACAATTACTCCTTAAACTTACCTTCTAGAAATATTTTGGCACAAAACAACACAGAAGTTAAGTCTTATAAAACTGGAGGTGGTGGTGTTGTTTTAATTAGAGGAATGGTAATATTCCACATAAAAAACCAATTGTCTGAAGAGTAAAACTGTATATGACCAAAACTATTCACATTAGGATGAATTCAGAAAATTCTCTTTGCACAAAGCTTTAATAGTGACACGTGGGGGACAACGTAGCTAAGGCAAAAGGTGCAGAAAATGATTATTCCATTGAACAGCTTGAAAATGTGGAACAAGTTCAAACAATGAAAATCTACTTTCCTGAGGAAAGAGGAGCACAGAAATGGTCACACTACTCAAGTAGAGGTAAAGGCAAAGCAAAGACCTGAGTGCACATTTAACATGTGTAACTTCAAACCTAAGTGCCTGATGGTGACAACTTGAGAATGGGTGTATATGCCGTGGTATGAAATACTGTGAGATGTGCAAGGTGCTTAACCTGCTTTTCTGATTAATAAGGAGAATTTAAGAACCATTCACATGTTTTAACTCAAAGGGACATATATGTGTATGACTGTCTGGTTTAATTGCAGTGCAGCATGTGATTGGGTCAAAGAAATTATGCATGCAAAATAAAGACATAATATGCCTTGAATTTGATTTTTATCCATCCAAGTTATAAATGGGTTTCAAAGTAACCACAGATCATGTCATTTATAAGAGGAGTTTAGAGAAACATGGGAACTGTGCTGTGGAAGCCTGGTTGCAGCAGACTTCCTCTTCAAAAAAGATTAAGGATTACTTCTGAAGTTTTAACTGGTAAATATACATATATTTCAATAGGATATTTTTTCACACATATCATAGATTCTTGGACTGACAGGTTGAGAGGAAGTACTCAGAGTATTCAGTCCTGACTTACAGCCAAGACTAAGAACAAGTGTCAGTACTTTTACTGGGTACGATAAAAAGCATGGGATGTTGTACTGGATTTAGAGTGCATTTGGAGAATGACAATGAGAGATTATGAAAATGACTATGAAAAGAAAACAACGGTGTTGCATATAATTTCGTACTTTATGATTCTAAATGTTTATTAGGTGTGCTTTTAGTGTTTGTGAGAGTATTCCTGACAGGAGCAGGTAGCTCCACCATGGTTTGAAGAGAAGCAGTGTCACTGGCATGCGTAAGAGTTTGGGATGATTGAACTCTCTGGAATTATGCCAGCCTGATTCAGAGAAGAATGAGGGTAGTGAAATGACTATGGGACAACAGATATATAAATATACAGGATGATCCAAAGGTATTACATATATTACTTCTTTATTACCAGAAATATTTTCTATTTTTCATAATGGATACTCCTTGCAGTTTCTTTAGAAACAATGGAGCTTTCACTTCAGTGGGTTATTTTCTTAAAAAATAGTATTTAACATGGATTACAGCAATAAACTATAACTAAAGAGTAACATTTTTTAAATTAACACAAGGCTTCAGGCCTCGGTGTTCTAGCAGAAGAATATATCAGGAGTTTGTCATTTCCTTCTGGGATGGAGTTCTGGGCTAAACACACCTCCAGGACCCAAAATGAAATGTCCTTGGTAACACTAACAGTGGCAGCTGGAGACACCTGAGCAAACACAGGTATCCTGAGCATGCTTTGCACAGAGCTTGTGCAGTACAGATGTGGAGTGACCGCCAATCTGGCACAGAAGTTCAAGAAAAGGGAATAAAAGAACTTCCCTAAAATTCACAGATGTTAATGGTAGCTCAGGAGCATAAGGGATAATGGGAAAAATCTGAAATGAGAGAGACTCAGACTCTCCAAGCAGGGTCACAGAGATATTGTGCAGTCTTCGAGCAGAGTGCCCTCCTTGCATCCTGATTTATCCTGTGATAAAAAACATGGAAGGCACAGGTTCGTAGATGTTGCTAAAAAACTACAACAATAACAACAACGAAACCAACTTAAAACAATTTTTAAAAAATCTCAAACAAAATCCAACCAAAAAACCCCCCAAAGCATAAAAAGGCTTTTATTCACAGCAGTCCTTTCTTGATAACTAGAAAGATGGTGGTGTGGAAGGCACAGACAAATATTTGTACAACAGCCATTATATATGATATGTGAAGGATAACCAAAGGAATTTAAATTGCTCTCTCAGCAAGAGATCAGTGAAAACAGAAGGGATTTGGATGAAAAATAGGCTCTGAACTTGCATTGATTAGAACTTCACAAGTTTAGTCAGAACGAACTAATGTTAAAAAGTCACCTTGGTCAAGTGAAATGATTAAGTGGAAACATTTTTAAAGCCAGCAAAATGCTTTCTAAAGGAATATGACAGTCTGACAGAAAATAAGCATCTGGTAGCAGACTGAAGTGAGAGCAGCTACAGAAGAAAGAAAAGAAATGGAATATTTTAGTTTGGTTTCAGTACAAGAGATCAATCACAGGGTTTGGGTTGATCTTGAAGCAACTTGTTCTACAATTATATTAGAAAAGGTGCTTTAGCACCCTATAATTTGAGCCCTGCTGTTCTTACAACAACACTATGACAAGGGAACTTAAGCTAAGTTTTTTAAACTCTTTTTGAACTTTAGTATTTGATTGCTTTATTATGACAGATACAGTTTTCATAAAATAAAATTTTCCCTAAATGAATCAGAAAATTATATATGAATTTTGCTCACTTGATTGAGCTCAAGGGACATCTTTTGAGTCAGATGGGCACAGAACATCCTCATACCTGTTGTCAGGAGATGATCCCATCCACCAAGGAGTGCGTGGACCTGGCAATATAGGCTATGGTTTGCAGAGTTCTCCAGCACTGCTGGGGAAAATGGATGTGCTGAACATACCCTCATCCCTCCCAAAAGTTCTCATGCTGTTAAGTGAAATGAGAGAAGTTTGCAAATGACAAAATATTTTGACTCACTTGGCAATGTCAAATTTCATTTTGACATTTCTGAGGCATTTCTATGAAACTGAACCCTTTCATGAATAATTTGAAAGCATGGATTTTTCATTTTAATTCTGGATGCAAACAAACACTGAAATATTTGAATTATCCATGCAGTGAAAACTGATTTTGGCCAACACTGTTCTGTAATCATTTTAGGCACTGAATGGATTTTAATGATTCACAAACTTCCTGTGATATGCCAAGTATTTTTTTTCCTCACTTGTACCTTGAATATGATAAACTAATTAATTTCTTTAATCCTGACCTGCAATGGCCCTGTGTATCAGATATCTTTAGCTTTCTTTCCCCTGCATAATCATATTTGGTCTTGCCTATCAGGAGTTGTGAAGCATAGTTGTTAAAGTGTAGGTTTTAGAACTCAGATCATGATTCATGCAACATTAAGAGTAAGGTTTGCACATAGTCTGCCTTATCTGCTGCTAAGGTAAATGAATTTAGTTATACACTTATCCAGAGTACAATATGAAATTAATCCATTCTTTATTCTTCTTGGTTTCCACCCCTTTCCTAGAGTGTATTCTTCCTTTGCTGTCAGACCAGACCTCCTCTGGGGGCAAGGAAGGAATCCTGGATAAAATGCTCAAGTTGAATGAGAATTTTCCCTAACTATTAGACTTTTCTCTCTTAATTATCAGCATCAAAATCTCAAGCAGTACACATGCTGAAATGTTTCCTGGGTTGTCAGGAATATATGTCCTTGGAAACCTGGCCAGCATTTTCTATAATCTTCACTGGGCATGAGGCTAGTGTCCATCCAGACTAAGTTCCCTTGGCACTAATAACACTGTATGGACATGGTCCCTCCTGGAAGCTCACATCAAGCTTGAAAATCATCTGTTACTTGCGAGTTTGTGTACAGCATCAGTGAACTCTGAAAATTGAAGCTGAGGATCTTGCTGTGAGTAATGACAAGCCTAAACATGATCAATAGCTGTGTTCTAAGAAGCCTGCACACAGCTGGTGGCAAAATAGGCACATTTAATTTCCTCATATAGCTATTTAATTTTAAAACATGTTGTGTATACATACACAGATCAGATTCTGAATTTGGTGCTGGATGTAGCAATTACAGCTGATCCTCAGAGTGGAATCTCAGAAAAAGAATAGAGAATAGGAATATTATTCAAAAAATTTATCTATTTCATCTCCTTTGTCTCCTGCAGTGATAGAATTTAGATTGCTCAACATCCTCCAACAGATGTTATAAACGCTTGGCTATTTGGCCCAGATCTTCTACAGCACAACAAAGGTCAGCAGAACATTCATATCTATTTTCAATAGACTGCTCTGGATCTTGCTTCTGTTGGTGAATATCAGAAACATTTGTTTAAAACTCATCTGACATTGTGCAGTTATAAAAGTACAAGATCAGAATGAGAACCAGGGCAAAGCTTTGATAAACATTTCTGTCTTTACGAATGGTTTCTCACATTTTCAATCTGTTCTCAAAATCTAAACGTAAACTTTAACAGGAAAAATGACCTGAGCAAGAGATTAAATGTAGGTCCTGGCAGAAAACCACAAAAAAATCTTGGGGATCTTTTTAGAGAAATGTGAAAAAATGAAACCATCTCTTTTTGCAGAACAGCTCCAACACTTTGATGCACTATGGCTATATTGATGAGACTGTGCTCAAAATAGTGGCTTAGAACACAGTGGGATGTGCTGATTTTTGTTTTCTTTATTTAAGGTTAGGTGCTAATGGAAGGACTCCCGAAGACGAGTGATAAGTTGACCAAAGGCAGGCTTGTTCAAAAAGATCAATGGTCCAACAGCATTCATCTATTATCTTGGGCATGTGTGCGTGGTAATCAATGGTCATCCATCTCTTTCCTGGAGGTCGATTTTTCTTTTAAATTTTGTATGCTTGGTACCCTTGTGGAGAGCTTTTGATAATATCTGCACAAGCTTTTCCTTTTCTATAAAAATCAAAGTACTAAATTATCTAAACTACACGGGATGTGATTCTTCAAAATCTAAGGTGAGACAATCTGAGGTGTGAAGTCAGCTCATGGCCATTTCTTCTTCATGTTTTGAGGCCACACAGTTTTAAAAGATTTAACCAATAATGATTTTTAGATCAGTGAAATAGCAAAGTTTTAGAACTGAGTTTATTGTTTTTGAAACAGAGTAAATTTATCTTGTAAAATGGCATAAAAGATAATTCTGTTAGATGAGATTGGTGCAGTCTTGAACTTGCAATAAGATCTATGTCTTACTGAGGAAGAAGCTTCTACAACGTGTCTGAAATAGGAGACAGAACTTCATTAAATGCATGTACTTCTGAACATTTAACTTGGCAATAGACATTTCCATTCTTCTGGTAACGTAAGATCTCTGTCTTGATCAGATGAACCTAATCAAATATCCTTCAAGACAGATCTTCAGCTGAGTGGAATAAATAGCCATCTGACAGTTTATAGCATATCTTGACAAGAGAGGAACAAGAGCTGTCCTTGAGATATTCCCCAGTGTGCAAAATACTCAGAGACAGGCAGTACCTTGCTGATAGCGCAACTTATGCAGCCTTAATTGAAAGACTTCTCAGCTGGAACAAAAGTAGAAAATACCTAGTTAAATTATCATCTTGCATAAAGAAAATTATTCCTCCTACTTTTACCTATTTGTTTTGTTTTTCTTGAAAAAGAATTGCATCAAGAACTTTATTATCAGCAGAAATTCTAAAATTAGGTAAAAAATTACTCTTCATTAATATTAATCTCATTTTTATTATTTTCTCTTTAGTATACGTTGCTCTGTTCTAACACATCAGGTTTTTGTAAGAACCTGTCCTTATTTTTGTTTTCTAAATGTTTAATGCAGAGTGAAGATGGATCAAATAAGATATTCTATGTTGACAAGAAAAAAAAAAAAGACAATTTACTAAGTGATTTATATGTGCCTATTATTCTTACAGTAATATATTACTACATCATTGTATAAAGATTTTTATTTTTAAAAATAAGTTGTTCAAGAGAAAAATTAAGGAAATTGATCCAAGATCAACCACAGTTGACTGAAGTTCTATTATAATAAAATGATGCAGCAAACTGAAGCAAAAAATTTGTGTTGAAATTATGTGAACAGATATCTCCTGAAGAAGATTTTTTATTCAGATGACTTCTTACTCTTGAAAAAGAAAACACTGGACCTTCCCTGTAGGTATGTTACCATTTCTTTAGTGCATAACCTCAGATGTGTCCCTGAGTGATTAGTGTAATTGTCAAATGTAGACAGCAGGCTGATGGTATTCATCCAACAATTTTTTATCACTTTCTAAACTAAACTCCTCACATAACTGAGAAGCAAGCTAATGCATAACTAAAAACAAACACCCCCCCAAAAAACCCCCAAAAACCCCCAATAAACAAAATACCAAAAAAACCCAAAGACAAAACAAAACCCCCTCACCCCACAAAACACACACACACACACACACACACACACACAAAAATAAGTCTTATATCTTGGTTAGTATCTCACAGGAAGACTGGCAAAACAAAGAACCCAAATGTTTCAGGTCTTGGTTCTGTTCCATAATAATTTTCACAGAAGACAAGTGTCACTATGCAACTGCCATTCAAGTGAAGTGGAGTCTGCATTTCGTTTTGACTCTGAGGTGTTGAAGTGCTGATTAGTTTTCTGATACAGCTTGGTTGTCAACATTTAAAACATTTCTTGGAAGAAGAAAAATAATTTTGAACAGAAGGCATTCTGTTATACCTATATTTATACATATTTCCCTGCACCCTCAAAACCTAGTTCTAAAGTGGTATTGGAAGAGCTGTCACCATCAGCTTGGAAACTAGTCCATTGACAGCATGTATCAATCAGTCGTCTCTCACAAGTATATAGGTTCTTTTTTCCTTTGTTTCTTTTTTATTTTTTTTTTTAAACATGTTTGAATAGTTTAATGCTTTCCCTGAAAAATTAAAAAACAGACTAAATCCAGCATGGACATTTTGGAAGATAACATCTCTCATTAAACAGAGTAACTATTATTTTCTTTTAAATTGCAATTGATTTAGGCCATAAATTCGTAATCAATGTGTTTGCAGGAGACAGAGAAGTTCTATGCTTCACAGGCTGCTTCAGTTTCATGTGAAAAATCATTGATGGCTAACCTCTCTACATGGTACCTACTTGTCACTTTTACTGTCTTCTTTTTTGCCACAGAATAAGAGAGTACCTTCTTTTCAGAACAGCTGGTAGCTTTAACATGCTCTTGGTAGAGGTGTAGCTGTGAATCCCTTTAGGCTGAGGAATACAGTGAAAGTCACTCTTCTGCATTTTTGAAAGGTGATTTATTTATGTAAAATGTGAGGCCATGTTCTACAGTAGCTGTGCTCTGCAAGGGAGGAAAAAATGCAAGTTGTAAATTTTTTCTAGGAAGGAAGACTTTGGAGAGAGCAAGGTGTCTTCAGTCTGTACGGCATGGGGCAGGGGGAACCTGGCAAAGTGCAGTGTTCCACATGTGTGTGCCTGCCCACAGCGGTCCTGCTGCACTGGACACCCACCTCTGGGATGCTCGGGGCAGATCCTTAAGTACCTGTCACAGCAATACAATCTCTGCTCCAGAACTTTGGCCCCTCAAGCTCATTTTTTCAGTGCTCATCATTGCAGACTAAGGCTAATTTTGGAACTGGGCTTTATTTAATCAGTACTTGTGGATACAAGGCCTGTATCTCAGATCAGGACCAGCAAATACTGGTTAAAAGTTTTTTACTTCTGGATAAGAAAAATGAAGATATTTCCTTGTATTAGAAGGACATCCAGAAGAAAGATATGTAAAGATAACAACTTTCTTGATAAAATATCCAAACTTCTGTCGTCAGAAATAGTACTGACTGAAAGTGGTGTAACACCTACCATGACTGAAGTTCAGGTTCTGTGAATTTTTCCAGGGATATCATTAACATACATTATTAGTGATATTAGTATAGTTTGTTGTTATAAGTAGCACCTACAATATCTTACAGAAAGAGGATTAAAGAAAATATTTACTTTTGTCCTTTTGAATTTGCCAATCATCTCTTGGCAGTGCTTTGTGCATGGTCAAACTTAGTTTTCACTACAAAGTCAGTTTCTTGATCTACCCATTTATGTACTGGTCTTTCAAAAAGCAACAAGGCTCACATGAGGATTTTAAAATGTGATTGCAAGCCCAGACAAATTGTCAAAGGGACTTAGCAACAGGTAAATCTTCCAAACTACTTTTAACTTTTTGTTTTAGATCAGACTCTTTTTCAGCTTCATGGCATCTGTGCACAGATCCTTGCCGTGCTGTCTTAATTTACTATACAGCCCCTTTCAAAGATGATTGCACCTATGCTTGAATATTTACATAACTTCAACCTCACACTTTCTCAAGCCATGAGACTCCACCCACTTCGAGAGCAGACAGCTTCTCTCCCTGCCAGGTGACTCTTGTGGCTTTTTTTGGCAATGTCCCTCACACAAGGTGAACTGTGAAAGTGTCAGTGAAATTAGGCAACTTCATTGTGCTCCATGGTACAGATGTCCTCTTTCTAGGGTGGATGTTCTCAAAGAAGTGTTTAAGGCCCATATGGATTCAACCACCTATGGTACTCTTTGGGATGACAGGTCACACAGAAATGGAGTCATGATTGGAAATCACTTGAGGTGCTGTGCTAGGGGGTTAAGTTCCTTCTCTGAAGGTTAGGAGCTCTGTTAGATGAGTTGTTCCACTCAAAATTAGGAATCCCAAACCATTGTGCCATAAGGTCCTTGCAAATGAAGCAATAATGCAGCCCTGAACAAGAGCCTTCCAGTTTCTCTCACTGAGGTGACAAGGAGGAATTCTCATAGAGGAGTGTAAGGGAAGAAGCTAGCCCTTTCTAACTGGAAAACAAGATACACTTGTCCTGCTCAAGGATTCCAGGAGATGGAGAAGTTCATTGCCCTACTCTCTTTACCCCCTCCTCCCCACTTCTGGGAAGGACAACATCCTTCAGACCCTCAGTGTGCTATGCAGCAGACAAACATTAACAGATAGCAAGCTTCCTCCACCTCCAAAGTGGACAATCCCCTTGGATACAGTGCTCCTTTAAGATTTTTACTAAATCTGAATGTTTGCTCAATCTGCCCATGGAAGAATTTCCATTTGTGCAGATGGTATTATTTGGCAGATCACTTTGATGTTGGCAGCATGACAGGGGTCATATTTGTGCACAGATGGACTGGTCTTCATCTGTTTCTTTATTGTAATAGACCCAAATAGGTTTTCCTACAATAGTACATATGCACATTACAACTCTCCCTGTCAAACAACTTATTTAGTGAGAGCACACAAAAATTTCTCTCTCTGTCTCCTTGTCTTTGTTCACGTATCAAGTCCTCTTTGTCTGGGGGATGCAGGGCGAAGACGGACTTAGGTGAGCTATCAAGGACCTCTGCATTCCTGAGACATAAAATCTGGTGGCATCACCAAGATGATATTCATAGCACTGCTGTGAGTATAGTGTGTACCCATGCATAGATTTCTTTTTGTGGTAAATATTTTTTGCATAATGTATGTATTTACCACAGCTCCCTCATAAAGCAAGAGCCCTTACAGCTGACGTACATGGAAAATTGGAGGGATTGAGGAGGCTGGGGAATTGATAATTCAAACCTGGAGATTTTGAATCCAGAGCAATGACTTGATTCTAGTAGTAATAAACAAAAGCTGTTACCATTTGATAGCTGTTTAGAAAA
Source organism: Hippolais icterina (assembly GCA_013400075.1). Taxonomy (NCBI): domain Eukaryota; kingdom Metazoa; phylum Chordata; class Aves; order Passeriformes; family Sylviidae; genus Hippolais; species Hippolais icterina. The sequence continues at coordinate 68,902 of VWYN01017534.1, read as the reverse complement.
TTATGTTAAATGATCTCATTTTTTAGTGGTGAGGCTTTTTTTTTTTTTTAAGCATCTATTGTCACTCCTACTGCTGCAATCTCAGTGAAGCAGCAATGAACTGACAGTATAGTTTTCAGGAGCTGCCCTACCAGTAGTGGTTTGTGACACAGCAAAGGAACATCTTGAAAAATTTTCACTGCTTCTATTTTACTTACACAATCACTTGCTTTGTTAATAGAAAACTCTATCCCTGTATGCCTTACACTTGATTAGTGATGAACTTGTCATCCTGTGATGCAACTTAGACATTTTCAGTCTACATGTTGATAGCAACTTTGGCTTTTCCCTCTCAGTTGCTAGTCTAATCAATATAATTTAAACTTCTCAGATGTCACAGGTAGTGCAAATATTTTGGTATGGGCATTGTTTGCCATATACAGCCATGAAAGAAGTGTTCACTGTGTGTAAATGAGATCAAAATAGCTAGGAAGCTTGGACAGTGAACTTTTGGCATTTATACACCTAGATTCCTAAATACAGTATTTCAGTAACGTCATTTTTATGGATGTTAAACAACATATAGGATACCCCTTTTTCTTTCTCAAAAAAAGTACTATTTGAAAGAAAACTAGTTGCTTGTAATGTAAATATTACTGAAAAGGCAATTCTTTCTGCAAACTGTTACAAAATGAAAAAACACTTCTGCTTATTTACTGATTATTTTTAACCTTTTGACAGCCTAGTGAAGGAAAGGCATGAACTGGGTAACAGACAAAGCATTTTGAATCAAATTAGGAAGAATGCATGAGTGAAATTTCAGTAACAACTGTTAAATGACTTCTTGGCTATACTGGGTAATAGGGAGAATAAAATTTCAGACTGCAGCTAAATACAGGTTACTTGGGTAATATATAAAAACTCAAACCCAAAAAACCACCTCAAACTTTAATTTTATATCCGTCTGGGAGGTCTTCATAATCAGTCCCTAATTATCTACTTCTGAATGCATTTATGGTTACTCTGACACCTTAGGATTTTTTCTATGCATAGATTTCTTGCCCAAGGCTATGGAAAATCATGCATGCTGCTATACATGCTTGGATACAGCTGGTTTCTGCTTTGGGGTGATTGTCTTTTTCCATCACAGTTACTGAACATATCTGCATAAATAGCTGCACTGAATTTTACTTTTTCAGTATGATTCTGCAGCTTGAAAAGCAGTTTAAACCAGAACGTTCCTAGCAGAATTGCAGCTTTAGGAAATGAAACAAAAAACCAACAAAACAAAACAAACAAACAAACAAAAAAAAGGGGGATGCAAAGTATTGTAGTTCTGTAGCATGTTATCTTAAGATAACATATAGAAGGAGAGGTACAGCTCAAAAAATAAAATGCTTGTGATGCTGGAGGTTTTGGCTTGTTTTGAGAGCATTTAGTTTTTTCCTCTGGAGGAAGGGACAAATCTTTCCTCCTGATTTTAAAAGGCAAACAACATGGTGTTTCACTTGCTGGAAGGTTTGCCCTCTCCTTAGATCTATCTGATTCAATAAGGCAGGAATTTCAGCCAGCACACGGCTGACTGATTTCCCCAAATTAACATCTGAAATTCTTTTCCAGAGTACAAAGAGGTATAAGTAGTTTGTGTAGCCACATAGGATAAGACATTTACAAAGACACTTGTTACAACCTGTAGCAGTATAGTTCCAAGTCAACAAGATAGCTGACACCAAGGCCTCTCACATCCATTTGATGGATATATTTGCAGGAGATAGATTCTAGAGAATATTTTATTTTCTTCTTTTATTCCCAAAATACTGCAATAACAGTAGCAGATTTTAATAACTGTGAATCCTAAAGCCCAAGGAACACTACAATATGTGAAGTGTACTGGCATGGTAAAATATTTTTCTGCCCACCAGAAGGGGTGGTTGAGAAGAACTTTAAGATCTAGGTATCCTTTTCTCTGAAGACAAGTTGCAGCCATGCTGAAAATGAACTGTGCAATAGGTAAGAGCAAGCACAGGCTAATGATGTTATTGCCACAAGAATTAAGATGACCTGCAAGGAGGAGTTTAGAGTCTGGCTTTATAAAGCCCAATCTCCAAAACACACCCAGCAACTAAGCACCACACGACTCCTTGCTCAGTCCCCTCTATATACTACAGTAAACAAATCTGGCAATTGAATATTGAGCTGATCCTCTCTTGTCAGCTGTGGTCAGCTGTCCTGGCTGTGTCCCCTCCCAGTTTCTTGTGCACTCCCTGCCTACTGGTGGGGCAGTGTGAGGAGCAGAAAAGACCTTGTGTGATCACTATTTACTGATAACAAAACCAAATTTACCACTGGAATAAGGCCTATGGAACAGCTGATATGGTAGTTGGTCAAAGCATGTCAGGTCAAAGTATGACCTGATCAGGATTTGTAGCTGGTGTGTGCCACACAATGATGGGAAGGAGCAAAAGACATTTACTGTTGGGCTAGAGACAGAGCACTCATGATTCAGAGAGAGAGAGCACCTGAATAGCACATGGAAGCTTTAGGGCTGCAGTGTGAAAATGGGACTGCTGAGGTTTGTCAGCAGTAGTTGTGCAGATCCTTCACCGTCTCATTCTCCCCACAAAACAATGAAGGGACGTTGTGTAACCTGAGAGCAACGTTGCTTGTGGGCACTCACAATATGGGTTCATAAGAACCCAGACACACCACTTTTTGTCTCCAAAAAGTGCCTATATTGCCTATATTGTCAGTGTTGCACTAGGTAGGGGATGGATGGGCTCTGAAAGGCAGTGGAAGAGAAAGATCCTGCTTTACAGTGGCAGTAGAAGACAGGAAGCACAGTCAGAACATACAAAAAAAGCACTATTTGATTGCTACGGTCTTTGTGAAAACAAAGGCATTCATGTGCTTAATTTTTGGCAATATGAGTTACCTTGTGGAAGGCTCCAGAATGGAATACAAGCCTGAATACAAACTGGCTTGTAGGTAGAGCCAAGTAAATGAGAAGTGATCCTGTGGATTTTATGCTACGAAGGTCTGACATTTTCTGATAGATATCTAAGACAAAGATTTTAGTCAGCCGTGGATATTTACGTTTTAAAGAGGGGAGAGAGAAAGGAAAAAAAAAAGGAAGATAAATGTAACTAGCATTATAATGGTTAGATTTGTCAGAATTTCCATTATCAGAGTCTGTTTAGAAGTTGTAAATATTCCCTCTGGGCTAAGACTTAAAATTCAAGGTCACACACAGGAAATTATATTTATCTTTGCTAAATTAAAACATTAGTTCAGCAGCTTTAAAAAAACTGCTTTCACCAAAAAATCCTCCTAAGTGCAAGAAGTTCAGATACTTCAGACTTTTTTTTTAATCTATATTTTATTTCTGCTTGATAAACATGGCATATGCCTTGACTGTTACTCTGACATTAGTTGTAGAGATATATTGAAAACTAATATACTGAAAGCCTTTCACCTATGAATGCACCTTTTCTTGATGATATTTTCTGTTATTTTACTTGTCAAGCTCTATAGTGTTCAGTGTTCCTTCTTTATATTTATAAGAGGATTCTGTTACAAATAAATCTTATTACTATTCAAACAGAGTAATTATTTGGTTCATATTACCGTTACCTTTCCTAAAGAAGAATAAATACTTTTAAAAAAATCTCTAATTTCGAAGGTAGTGTAGAAATGAAAATGCACTTAAGGATTCCTTATTTACATGCAAATGGTCAGGATGAAGTAGAATGTGAGGATATGTAAAATGGTATGCGATTTTCAATCACAGAGATATATAAATTTATTATAAATATCTTCCAATATTTTCGACTTCTGATAGCATGTCCCAATTATTTTTTGTGATTTAGAATATAATTTCTGATTTAGATTACCAAGGAGTAGAAAATGTTATAGTGTCCTGTATTTTTTTTCCCCTCTAACTTCTAGTTGAGCATGAAAGAATTCATCAGTATGGGGCCAGTCAAATTGTCTGTGAATAATTTTCTGTTAAATAGCATTCTGGAAAAGAGTTCTTAATTTCCCAGAGTATTTTAACTGGTGTTTACTGGAGCTGATTAAAGAGTGTCCATTTACTACATTGACACTTTTTGATGCTGTGACCAAATACATTATTCAATTAATCATCTTTGTAGTATTAGACCAGGAATAGTTTTTGCTCTGAGTAATCTGATGTAAATTCACTTATGTAGGAGCTGTGTGTGGTTTGATAAACCCTTTTATTTGAATTCTTTTTTTAAGATTAATAAACAATAGGTTGTTGTTCAAAACAGATTGTTTGATTTGTGATTTTAGTCCTCTTATGCCTAAGTAAAAGACTCTCTTTTCTTATAGGTCTCTAAACACTTGTTCTGGGTAAATACTAGAGATTTCTTCTTTGAAATTGAGGGCAGAGAAATCAGTGCCTGATTCAACTCTTCCTCTTCATTGGAAATATTCCCTGCTAGAAGCAGATAAATAAGGCTGTGAATCAGAGGGCCATCAAGATCACAGACACAGCCTATCATGGTGGCAATTAAGAATGATGGAACTGAAGCCACTTGAAAGGCAAAGACCAGACTTAAGGCAGAAGGCTGCCATGGGATCCTCACTTTACATGGGTGTAATTAGAATGTGTGGTCCAAATGCTATGTCACCCAAGTCTGTTTGGAGGCAGGACATTTTTCACCAGCTTCGCCAGAAGTGGCATTAATACTAGAACAAAACAAACTAACAAAAACCAACCAAACAAAAAACTCCCCACCCAAACAAAACAAACAGATC
>VWYN01017534.1:32318-59155 GCA_013400075.1 Hippolais icterina | reverse complement strand
TTTGGTTTTTTGTGGTTTTTTTTTTTTTTTTTTGCAGTGTAGGTGAGACTGGTTGAAGAAGAGACCCCCTTCTGCACTTAGCAGAAATTTCCAAAAGGTGCTTGAGACTCTCCTCTGGCAGAAGGGAAGGGCCATGAACAGTTGAATTTGATATTGACCTGACAAAAGCTACAGGAGTTAGAAGGGAAGTAGGTCTGGTGCAGCATCTGAGCACAGATTTTGTCCCTCACCCCTGCTGTGAGAGTAAAGCACAAATAAGAGTCAGTTCATCTGCTGATTGTGGGCAGTCAGAGGATGTTAGGTGTTCATCATTCAGTAGCTAATTACATGGGATTGCAACCCCCATGGCATAACAGAGTGTTACAAAGAGTCTCTGAATCTCTCCTGTCATTGCTCTGCTTTGTTGCATGTACTGTGTCAGTGCTTGGGTAGTAGTGGGTAGCATTGCTGAGAGTTATAGTAGTGTTTAAGCAGACAGCTTGAAAGGTAACAGTCTAGAGGTTTTCTTATTTGTTTTCCTACAGTCTAATATCTCCTTGGGCTCATGTCTCCCAACATTGCCAACCTGAATCACCTCATATTTCTGAAGCATTTTTGCTTGCCTTCCTTGAAACACCTTCTTGCTATTGTTTCATTCATGCTGCATGATTTGGAAATGCTTGATTTAATAGAAGGCACACAGCACAAGTAAGTAACAGACATGAAAGTGTGTGTGAGTAACTGTGCATTGAAATGTTTAATATTCCTCAGCCTGCTGCTGAGAGGCAAGCCAGTCAGAATGTATCAAAACCGAACACAGCGCTGGCAAGATTAAACAGCAGTGGATTTTGCACATGTAATAAACCTGCTACATTGAGTTTAATCCATGTGTAATTGGGAATAGATAAGGCTGGAACTGAATGACGGTATAGGATCTGCTTCAGATGAAGGAGGGGAGAGAGGGAGCAACCCAAAGCAGGGGGGCAAGAAGACACTGCAGCCTCTGGTTTGTCATGCAGATGCCAGAATGAGGGGTGGGTTTATGCTGTTTAGTTGGGAAGGACATTAGAAAGGTGGTACAATGTTTATGAGTTTACAAGTACAGTAAAAGGCTTGGCTATTGGAGAACTTCAAGTGTAAAATGCTTGCTTTCTTCCCTGGGCTATGGGAGGGACAGCTCTAACTGGGCTTAGTGTCAAGAAATGTTGCCGATTGTTTTCAGATGGACTTTATTTGTCCAGTCTGACTTCAATACAGTAAAATCAAACAGCGAGAATAAAATAGCTGCTACTCTATTGTTCTGCCTTTCCCCCATCATCACTGTTTTTCAATTTAGAAAGGAAAGACTCATGAACAGTCCAAACTCCTCCCTTCCCACTTCAAAAATCATAGTACCTTGGCCAGTCTGTGTCTGTATTGGCTTTTGCTTTGATCCCTGATAACTGTTTCCAAAGGAAGGTAATATTTGCCTCCTTTTCAGCTTCCTTCACAAATCTGTTGGTATTTGTATAACTTGCGTTTTGAAATATATGAAGAGATGCATATACAACATTAGCAATATATTTTTCATTCTGTGGGATACATTTTTTATGTAATTTCTCCCTCCTTGCTGTTCCATAGCCCTAAGTGTCTGATACCTTTTCTGTCTTCCTACTTTCTCTTCTGTGATATCCTAGAGTTACCACCAGCCCACAGAAGCTCAAGAGAGGTATTAAATGCATGCACAGCCAAACTTTTCCACTTATACTTGATAGACGCAGTAGGCTTGTGAGGATATTCTTAGGCAGTAATGGAAAGATTTAATAGATCTTTTAATATGTTTAGCTGAAATCCAGCTAAACAGCCCACCCTAATTTTCATCCATTACAGAAGTGTGAAGGACCAACATTTATCACACATAACTTTGTTTTCCTCAGTTGTTGTTTCTTTTGATTCAATTAGTATGGCCAACTTTTTGTGAGGATCAGATTTTGCTGTGACTACATGGTTCCACAGCACGTGACTGTGGTGTTGGGACACTTGTTCCAACTTTGTTATCAGACAACAAATGAATATGGCATCTATATGAGTAAATTTGTTTCTCTACCTCAGAGCTGCTATCTTCTCCCTTCCCCCTCTTCCCCCTACCCATTTAGTCTGAATTTCTTTTTCATTTATGTGTTAATATTGTATGCAACTCTTATTGAGAGTCCGTGTTACAGCATGATGATGATGATTTGGCTGCTGATAAATGCTGTGGGTGAACAGGATGGCAGGGTAACTAAAAATTAAAAGAATGGTTTTGAACAAAGAACAGTTTAGAAGAAAGTGATTATAAATGCACCATGCTTGGGGCTTGGTGGGAACAAAAAAAAGTCAGGTTTTCATCCAAGGCTGTGTCTCTCTAACACCTGTGCTGGGAAGTACATAGTGCAGCCTAAGCATTTCTTGTCTCTGTCTCTACCTGGATTGGTAAAGGGCAATGGAAGGTTGGTCCCAGGGCCCCTGCTTTGGCTGGCTGTGACCATGGCATCTACTTAGGCAGCATGTAATCCATTACTCAGTATTAAGTTCTGTGTTCATATTTCTGCTCTTGACACTACTACTCAATCAACAGTGTTTGCTGAATGGTGAATAGAGTAATAATGCAATAGAAAGGGCTGGCTCAAGTCAGAAAATAATTTTGAAACCTGATTTTGGTTTATAGCGGATTTTTTTTTCACTCTAATATATCTGTTCTGGTTTAATTCTTTCCATTTTATAAGACCACGTAACATTATCCCCAAAGAAGCTATTTTGTATTTGGCTATATATCAATATCACTTCTTTAACCGTGTTAGCATCTGTTATTTTCTAACCGAACACCCTTCTTGACCAATACAGCCTGGGAAAAGTGGTTTACCAAACCAGATAGACTGATAGACTGATACAGCTCAACTGTTTTTCTTTAATTACTTGGGCTTGTTTTTCTGGATTTGTGGTTATTTTTCCTCCCTTACTTCAACTACAATACTGTAAATTGCACTTAGGTATTCGTGATTGCATTGATTTGGCCCTGCCTGGTTTTAGGTAACGGGGGAAGCTTCCACCATGTCGGGCAGAGCCAATCCCTGATGGCTCTGAAGAAGGACATGCTGCTGGCAAAAAGTGGGCCAATTAGAGAGGCTGGTAACGCCTCTGTGATAACGTATTTAAGAAGAAAATGAAAACAAAGTCATGGGTTTTGCTTCCAGTCAGAGAAGAAGAGCAGTTGAGAACATGTGAGGGAAACAACACGGCAACACCAAGGTCAGTGGAGAAGGAGGGGTAGGATGTGCTCCAGGTGCCAGAGCTGAGATTACTCTGCAGGCTGTGGTAAGACCATGGAGAAGCAGCTGCGCCCCTGCAGCCCATGGGGCTCCATGGGGGATGCAGAGATCCACGCACAGGCCATAGGGGAAGTGTCTATGCCAGGGCAGGTGGATGCTTGGAGGAGGCTGTCATCCAGTGGGAGACCCAGTGGAGAGAGAGAGGGCCCTTGCTGCCAGGCTGGAGCAGCCTGTCCTTGGAGGACTGCAGCCCATGGAAAGAGAGAGACCCACCAGGCAGCAGTTTGGGAGGACTGTGCATGTGCGAGGGACTCACGTTTGCAGCAGGTGCCATTTGGCTGCTGGTCATGAGAGTGGACCCACACTGGAGAAGTTCAGGGAGAACTGTCTCCCATGGGAGGGATCCCACAGTCTTACAGGGGAAGGACTCCTCTCCCTGGGCAGCGGAAGAAAATCTCAGTGATGAACTGACCAAAATCTCCATGCCCTGTCTCCTTGTGCTGTTTGTAGGAAGGAGAGAGGGTCCGGGATGGGGGGGAACAGTGTTTTAAGGTCTTATTTTACTTCTTGTTGTCCTCCTCTGATTCTGTTGGTAATAAATTCACATTTCATCTAAAGTTGAGCCTGTTTTGCCCTTGAAATATTTCTCCTGGTCCTTATCTCACTCATGAAGTCTTTGTTAACTTTTTTTTTCCTTTTCTCTCCTTTGCCCAGCTATGAAAAAGGAGGGGGTGAGTGAGTGACTCTTGTGGGTGCCTGGTGTTGGGTCAGTGTCAAACTACAACACTGATCAAGATTTCCTCACCTTCTAGCATCACTTGGTAATTCTAAGAAGCAAATTGTCTGTATTATTTTAAAGATTTCCCTGTTTCTTGAGTAAGAGAATCTCTGTGTTTCCATTCAGCAGGAATGGAAGGAAGCTAACAAATTCTCAGTCTAAAGCTTGAGTTCCTCACAAGCTCCTTTGTGGAACTGTCTTAGAGATGGCATTCACGGGGGGAAAGGTGTAGGTGTGACTACAGGAAATTACATATAGTGATTATTTATTTGTGGTTTTTTTAAATGTTTCGCTGTTCTTCAGTATCTTTTGCCAGAAGGCATAGATGCATTGGCAGAGATGTGTGGAGCTAAGTTGAGGGCCTAGAAATGGCTGGGACTTTATTGCCAGAGGAAGGATAGGAACATGACACGGTTTTTTATCTGTGGTCTGTATGATTCATGTCTGCCTGGATAAGCTGTTTGGGTTTTCTTTGAAGAAAAAAAAAAAGTATATATTAGCACCTAAAAATCATTAGAAAACTTAATAAAATATTTCAAGAGCACAAGGGCCATTGGTGTTCACCTACATCTTTAAATCTTTTGGTGAGGTGAATAAATTTCTTCCTTCTTAAAAGCAGTTTCAGAAAATAAGGCATAGTTCTCTACACTCAATGAAGGACATGAAGCTTGTCTTTGTGTGTTGTGTATATGTATACATATATATATGTCTGTTGGCCCCTCAGCCCTGCCATTTTAAAGGAAAAAATCCATTGCTGTTACCATGTTGTTTCTTAGTCTAAAATAGAAAATATAACAGCTTTATTATCAACACTTTTGCAATATGAGACACTGAAGCTAGTAAAATATTGTAGTAAAAAGACACAGCAAATTTTCAACTCCCTGCTGTTTGGTGTATAGTTTTCACAGGTTTTATCTGCAAAAATTCTGCCAACTGAATTGTGGGTGGAAGGTACAAAATTCATGTTGGCAAAAGATGACATTTATTTACTGTTCATATAGATGTGGTTTATAAGTTGCTTCTGTAAGCAAGTGTATAGTACACTTTTTATTTTTCTGTGTAATGCTTTGCATTCATTATAAGTGAAGGGTTTTTTAAATGTTTGTCACTATGATTTGGAATTACCACATCTCTGTAGTTACTTGTGGATGATTAAAACTGTTGAGGAAAAACCTCCTTAGCATATTTCAGACTTCATGTACGCATTGATCTCCAAGACAGTGAGATGTGTAGTGCATTTTAATCATATTGCAGTGCCTTTGTATCATGCAAACCTATTTCCATTGAAGTTTGAAATGAGCCTGGCATGACCCAGAGTCACTATGATAATGTATTCTTGATATCCTTTACATGCTGATAACAGTTCAGCTGCACCAAAGCATTTTGTCAAGTTGTGTTCATTTTCTATAGGTGTTAATATATTTGGCAATGAGGGTTCAAATTGTTATTCTTAAATTAGTGTTGAATTTGGGTTGTCAACTCTAAATTGAGCAATTTCACCAACTGTTGCAGGATGCTTTAGCAAACCTTTGAGCTAAACTGTGCTCCTGTAGGTTGAGCGTTGTAATTTAATAAGGGGCATGTAGCTACTTGTCTCCATCCTGGGAAAATATGGGACTATGTTCAGTTGATATTGCTATAACTTTAAAAGTTGAAATAGAGACAGAGCAGCCTAAAAGGACTGATTTGTCTTCTGCTTCCTTCCCCTTGTCTGTTGAGTCAAATCCTTACCAAGATTTTTATTGACCTGTTTTAAGATAATATAACACAAATTCCATTTTCCTGGGTACCTTCATAATTTAAGACAAGTGTAACCAGCAGTTCTCTGTCAGGGAGACATGTTCCTCTGGCTCCACATTAAAGAAATGCCAGTGGTCCCACTAGGTGCTCTCACACAAATAAACCAAATTCTTTTTAGTCTGGGTTGATAGTTTGAAAGGGAGTGGTGTTTGGTTAAAGAGCTGATTGCTGGATAAGCTGTTGTAGGAGCCCTCATTTGTCTTTGACTTTTCAGTTTTGGATCTCTAAGAAGATGCATTTGTGCTCCAGAATCTGCTTTTCTACTTGTTTCAAGATGCTAGTCAAAAGATGAGATCTCCACAAAAGAGGAGGATGAGAGGTTCAATTTTCTTGAACCTTATGTGGACAAAATGATGGTTTTTTTCCATTTGCAGAGCCTTACAGTGCCAATTGCAGGATAGCCATTATGCAGACTTGTTTAGTACATCACTCTTGGTTTAAACTTCTGTTTCATTAAATGTTGTTTGTAAACCACTATTGTCGTCCTGAGTAATATGAAGTGTGTAGGAATGACATATACAGCATCCTGTGACAATCTTTGCTCAGGGTTATACTGGATACTGGCAGGTCCTGTCGCTTTATTGCTCTTTGCTACAACAACTCTTTTCATTCAGATTAAATGAAAACATAACTTCCAGTTTCACAATCAACAGGCCAAGAGAAAGACAGTACTTGAAGATCTGACTGTGTGTAACAGAGGAGTGGACTAGTAAGACTGCAGACTTTTTCTTGAGTTCCTGAATCAAACAAGTGAATAAACAATTTCTTTATCTCTGTATGTGTGGGAGGGGGGAAGAATAATAGAAATGTGTGTGTGTGTGTTGGAGTCCCTGCAGTTCTCCAAAATCTGCATGGCATTAAATTACATGCAAAAGTTGATCAGTTTTGATCTTTGCAAATAGTAACTCCTAAAGGCAGGTGGAAATGTAGGTAAGGGTCTGCTGAGTGGTGCTTCTGCTCAATATCCTTGTTAATTCCAGCACTTCTGCTTCCCACTCTAGATTGCAATGTAGGCATACTCAAAATAACAGAGAAAATGCAGCTCCATGCAATGCTTTGAGTATCTCAATTTTTAAGAAAAGCCTACAGCAAGATTCTGAATAGGACAGTGTTTGAAAAGATACTTGGAAGTGGAAGGAAAGGGACTATTTCCTGCTGTCTGCCTTCCTGCTGTGCATGTATTCAGGGCTTTATGTTAATGAATGGGTTGGAGGGATGGTTGCACCCTTGATTTTTCCTTCTAGTAGGAGCAGCCCTCAGAATCCTGCAACATGCTGAGGGCAAGAGAGCAAGAGCAATCTGCTTCATTCCCCAAACTTGTTTTGGCACAGACATTTTGGTCGCTGTTGTTAAATTTGTGATACCCATGGTATAGGTGTTCCCATGACAAACACACTTGTACCTAACCCTGAACAACAGGGTTAATCCCAACCCTTCAGGGTTAATTAAGAGGTAATTGCATGGGCCTCAATTAATCCCTGTTTAACTCAGTTGCATGTGATGGAAGGGCACTAGAGATTAATTTGGCATACTGCCTCATCAAATTCATTAATTTCATTAAATGTGAAAAAATATTTTAACTGTGAGGTGACAGCTGTGACTCTTCTGCCCTATGACAGGATCTAGCATCACTGGGCAAGACCTTAAGTACTTGTCATAAGGCTAGAGATATCAGTATGTTTGGCTGAGTTAAGGAACTGCTGTCTCTTCCTCTCAGTGGCTACAGAAAATCTTTAAGGTACTGAAGCACATAGTAGTAAGCAACTGGTCCAACGGAGGAATACTGACTTCTTGAATCCCTGATGATTTTGGTGGGAAGGACAAATGCTTGCTCCCTCTGAATCAGGTCCATGACGACTTACTTAAGAGTGTGCATTCACAGGGCAGTATGTTACACAACATATCCTACTTAGTCTTAATTAAGATTATAACTGAGAGGATGCAGAAATCTTTTGTCATTACTCTGCAGATTACTGAAATCTTAGCTAATGAGATTTGACTCTAACATCTGCTGTAATAGTAAATTTAGAGCCAGCTGAAAAATTCATATGCATTAAATGGCTTAGTATTGAAAGTATGGCTAAAACAGCCCAATGTCAGTCTCTATAGATATTACTTCTGTGTATTGGGTAAATACCTGGCTGAGTGGGACAGGAGGGCTCAGATGGGAGGTAGGCTACTAGATTTTCACTACTTGCTTTGGTTGGTTATGCCCCTAGAACCTCTGACCTTGCCCGATACCCGCACATGCCACAAAATACTCTGGTTTTGCTGACTTTCTCAGTTAGGTTTCCTCCAAATCACAAAACCTGCGTATGCTGTAGCTACAGTGTATTCTCAGTATGAAAGCTGACTCAACTTCAGCTGCAGTACACTGTACCAGGCAGCTCTCAAGTGATGCTGCTGCAATTTATCACCATAAACTGTTTCATATTGGAACAAACAATACTCATGAGGCAATCTGGATTCAAATTAATTCAAAAGCGCCATAACTGAGAAGTGAGCAGTCTCTTTGTTTTGTTTCTTCTAACAAGATTTTATGATATGACTAGACTACAAATAGCTCTATTCATGATAAACTGGCAACTTTGCAAATTGTATATGCTAAAAGCTATTTGTTGTACAAGCTGTTCTGGAAAAACCTCTTAAATTAAATCTTCTCTGCCAAGGGCATGTGAGGCATCAATTGCATGGGTCCTGCCATGGGTGTCCCATTTCAGGCATCCCGTGGCTATGGGGGCAGGGGTGAGAAAAGACCTTCTGACCCAAAAACCTTTAATTTCTCAAAGTTAATCATTCCAGGGTGTTAGAGAAAAGGACAGGTCCAGTTTAAGCCGGTTTTCCAGTCTGGTGAGGAAACATGAGGGTGAAGGAAAACGGAAAACAGACGTGGCAGAATTTCTTTTGGTCCTAAGCATTTGCATTTGACTCTCTGGAGCTCCTGCTGTATTCTTTCCCTTTGAAGGCACAGCAATATTATCTTCCTCCAAAATACCCCAGAAATATCTCCACTTTAATGTCCACTCAGACTGCTGCTTTTATCCTTCAGAGATATGCTGTGTTTTCAGCATGATCCTGGGACATAGTTGTGGATGGACTTATTTTAAGGATAAAAGAACAACTGTAAGAGACCTAATACATTTTTGTAACTCAATCAACATAATTTATGGCATGGAATAAGGTATGGTATGCATTGTACCCTGTAGACATTGCTTCAGCAAATTACACCTCTATTTGGAGACATATATTTCTTGAAAATTTGTGTAGAAGACTCAAATAGCAAATGACACATCCTACCATGCAAGGAAATGCTTTTGCCACCAGAAAAGGAGTATAAATTATCCTTCAAGAGTAATTCCTATGAGATATATAAAGATGTTGACTGTGACCTGCTAATAAAGCTTTAGTAGTAGCTATGGGAGTATCTCAGAGCCAAGGAGAAGAATTAAAGTTATGTTTTAATGCACTTATCAAATTATTCCAATTCCTACCTCCAAGTAAAGTTATATTTCTTGGAAAGTGAGCACTATTTGCTCTGGGCCTTTCTTTTCAAATTATTTTTACTTTCATAATAATAATTATAAGTACATTGGCAGTTAAAAGGTATTTACAGAGCAATTAGAAGCTCTTGAGGAGAATTTGGATCTGAATGTGAAGTCATTTATAGATTTAAATTTCTATTGCATGTATGAGATGTACCTAGAAAATAACGGTACATGTGAAGGTGAGCATAAGATGGGAAAACAGCTGGAGTGAGGGAGGGGTTAGGCATATGAAGTTGAAACCTCAATTTTCTCATCTGCTATTTAACTCTACAATGAGCTAGATCAGGAGGAAGATTGTGTCAACAGAGACTTGAGGTATATTACATTCTCTTTCTGAGTAACCATAGAAGCTGCCTGCTTTTGATAGGCATAAATATAATTCAGCATTAAACACTGCAGGAATCCTCAAAATGGGCTGTTTTGTGAGACAAGTTCAGTATAATGAATGTTTTCTGGATGCTTCCACTGTAGTGAGCTCTCAGTCAGTCTTGGCATCTGTCTGTCTCGTTTTCAAACCCTAATGTAGAGGAGCTGGTATTGCTGCCTTCTCTGACTATTTGAAAAAACAGTATTAGAGCATGTGTCCAGAGCATGGGAACTGGAGATGTGACACTTGTGCAGCAGGAGGTCAAATCTGTATATCTTGTAATAAATGGCCTAATTATTTAGATAAAAAGTTCAGTGAAATAGAGAGACTCTCTATTCTTGCTGTTATGTGTTTCTAAGTGTGAAAGATTTGAGCAGCCTGAGGTCCTTGTCCTGAGGCTTAATTAGCACTTTCACTCAAGAATTGACTCCTGTAAAGAAAGCAGTCTCTGACAGAGGAATGGAAGTGCAGGCATGTGCCTCCTGGTAAAGTGGTTGTGCTGGCTTGGGGCTGTTTCTTTCCTCACTAGCAAGCCCCTGTGCAATGGAGTCACAACAGCACAGAGGCAGCACGCAGTTGCCATCAGTGGGACAGCTAATTGCTTTCCTCCAAGGAATGGAAATGCAACCTGGGTTTTCTGTCCCCCATGTCTGTGTTATCCAGCACTGGACTGCTGGAAAGGACTGGACTGAAGGAGGAAGCAACCTTATTCCAACTCAGTTTTATTTTAAGGTGCCCTCGGTCTATGATACCTAAGCATTACTCCTTGAAGATTATGTGTTCAGCTTTCAAAGGCTGACTGCAGTCCCAGATTAAAAGTCTGGGGAAGGATGAAGCCCTGTTCAAACGCCGAGCAGGTGGTGGGAAGAGCAGGTGTAGAGCAAATTTTATGCTAGATTTTCACATATAGTGTTATTTGGTAAAGGCAAAAGAGCAGGCTCTTCTCTTTCCTCTTCTCTTCCAGCCTCTAAGTCAGAAGGGTCTCTCAAATGGGGAGGTGCAGTGGGGTGCTGTCCTAGGTTACAATGTAAATTTGTGCCCAAGGTATGTATTCTATCCCCGTGAGCCGCTAGAGCCAAGGTGGGGCAATGTTTTCCTTATCTTCTGTTAATGAGCCTAACAATGCCTTGTCACATGACTCATAGATAACTCCCTCTGGGAGTTATCTCTGTTTAATGGGCCATCAAGGACCCACGGCATGACTCATAGAATGAGATCATCCCATTGTGAGATGCTCCGCCCAGGGGGAGGAGCCAAGCATTCCCACCTGGATAAATCCAGTCTTTGGGACAGCACAGGCAGCTTTTTTTTTTCCCACTGGACTCCCAGAGGAGACAAGAGCTACCAGACATTTCTACAGGAATCACTGCTTTGACAAGACCATCTCATCTGGACTGCACTACCATCATAACTAAAAGGGTGTCAGGTTGTATTCTGACTCTGTCAGTGGTGTGTTTTTTTGTACTATTACTTTTTATTTTATTTTACTTTCCTTTATTTTCTTTTCATCTTATTAAATTGTGTTTCTGACTTGGAGTCCTTCACTGGTTTTGCTTTCAAACCAGCACAGGTGCAGGGATATTTGGAGTGCAAATGTCAGGGCAAGGAGAGCCAAAGGCATAGCAAGAGCTTACAGGATGACTTGTGTGGATCATGGAAGCTAAGGCAGGAACTAAGTGTCCTGAGCAGTACCTTTTTGGTTCGTGGTGCAGGCAGGTCTGGGGCTGTGGATGGGTGATAACAGAAACGTCAGTGGAATAGAAGAACTTAGGTGCTACCCAGAAATTTTGTTTTTTTTCATGTTGCAGCATGGTTAGATGCACTTGGAAAGCTCAGTCTAAATTTGTGCTTACTGTATGGACTACAAGAACAACAAAAATGGTATTCATTAAAGCCTAAACTGAAACAACTTAGCTGGAATCTAATTCAGTCCCTCAACTTGGTTTACCAATATATTCTGTGCACTTCATCTGTATGTAGTATGATTGTAATTAAGATATCTTTGTTAGTCTAACTCCCCAGAACAAAAAAGTGCTTAGACATTAGCTGGCTATCTTCCTGATTTTTAAAGCCAAATGTCTAATTAGAGCACTTCTGATTCTTACATTTATTTTCAGTTCTAGAGAGTGAAAGACAAGAAATCTCAACACAGCTGTGGCTCTTTTATTAGAGCCTCTAGGTCAAATTCTCTGGTGGTGCAACTCCGCAGACTTTCTACTGGTGTAACTTCAGATACAAATACAATTCTCTATATCTGTCCATATGTGTACTCCTACGTATATACCAAACCCATAGCTGATATAAATCACTGTAGCTCTTTTGGCTTCTGTGAAACTATAGTGATTTCTTACCAGCTGGGTATCCGGTCCACAGCATCTGGTTTTCCTTTTCCCTCTTTTAATAGCACTGATGAATCAGAATTCCTAAAGGAGGATACTACCAAACATAATTAGACAGGATATGTTCAAGAAGAAAATTTAATTTGAAGAGGTTTGCACAGAATTTTTATTGGCCTCAGGTGGAATGCTGGGACTTTATCTTAATGAATCCTTTCTGCAGATCCATTTCAAAAACTGCAATATGCCATTATGTGATGGAGTGTACTTTAATGGTGCATTGCACATATGTTTATTCAGTGGGATATAAAAGTTCTTCTATAAATTAGTGTAATTTTTTTCGGCTGTAAAAAAAGGTGTAATAACATAACCTGAAATTCTAAAATATTTACACACAGAGAAGTTTATTTAAACCTTGGCACCTTTGTACATTTTTGAAAGTCCTGCTAGTAACCCAGTTATGAGACCGTGGGTTGGAGCTTTCTTCAGAACTGAGTTGATGGTTAAGAAATCAACCTTTTTTTTTTTTTTAATATTATTGTGTCCATCAATGGCTCACAGTTCAAACACTGATATTTTATTTTGTGTAACATTTTTACTTTTAAAACTATATCTAGTTGCTGTCTTTTTATTGTGATTGTGTAAGTACAATATATTTTGAGATTATTTAGCTAAATCTTGTTAGATTTTGTAAATATGTTCAAGATACTGGATGAAGCCTTTACTTTTTCTTATTCCATATTCATTTACCTTGTATTTTAAGAAAAGCTTGCTAGTTTTTATTACCAATAATAACAGGCAGCATCTAGCTATTATTGTGATTTTATTCTAATTCAGATGCTATGTTTGGGGCATTTGTATAAGAAACAGTGTTTCAGTTAAAGGAAAAAAATCCACTTTTTTTTGTTGTTGTTTTTATTCCCCCACCATGAAGGTTTATAGGGATTGTCTTTGAGACCAACATTAAGGAAAAGGCAAATAAAAGACAAATTACTTCTGAGCTCAGAGAAGGGGGAGAAGAATTAGTGGAGCTGCTAGGTCTGTTTCTCTTCTTCCATAATTGTGTTTAAAAGAATGGAACCTTAACAAGGAAATACTGGAGCTGTTGTACAAAAGCAATCTACAAGCTCCCTCTGTCCTGGCACTGCAAAATGAGATTTACAAGATGATAAAGTCATATAGAAATGGAATGTCTTCCATGTCTCTGTTATTTTTTTCACTGACTAATTACTGCTAGCATAGGGTCACTATATTTTTTGGTAGTTTCTCTCTTAACACTTAAATGAAATTGCAAATCTGCATTGTCTTCTCTATGTGTATAAGACGTCCCATCTAGCTGGTGATTGAGTTCTTGATGAATCTAGTATGGCAGTGAAAAATTACTTTTCAGCCATTGTGTATTCAGAACATGCTAAAATGTAACAATTCAAAACATGTAATGAAACTTGCAGAGCCCTGCTGAACACTGCAGGCAAACAAAGCAGTAACCCTTACTGCTGCATGTAGATTTATGGTTGTTTTTTATTTTAAAAGGAAATAATAACGAAGTATTATATATTTTAGAAATAATTTTTAATAGGCTTTCTAAGGAAGGTTCAGCACAGGATTTGAAGCACCAACAGATGATTGTTACTGCCTCAAGATTAGGTGTTCAGAAAACATGTCCCAAGGTCCTGACATGGGAATTAATCACTGGTTTGCAACAAGTTTTATAACAGTTTGGAGTACCTTTGTCCAGAGTTTGCATGATGAATGAGTGCACCACATACTCTGACGCCATGTATTCTCTTTAATTTAATTAACAATTGTTGTTCTAGTTTGAGTACAACCACAGTGCAATCCAATCACAGTGACAAGAGAGATTCTATGCTTGTACAGACAGATCTAATGTTGTTACACAGCGAAAATGAATAGTTCACCCAGCAGATGTTGCTTCATGTTGCGAGCCTGTTCCTTAATTTACATACAGGTGTAAATCTAATCTCTACTCACCTCCTTTTCCAAATATTTTGCACCTCTGTGGCCTTGGAAACATTCACATTTTAAAACCAGAAATGGGCCTGAGCACCTGCTGTTTGGAAAGGAGTCTTAATTGGAGTGGGAAGAGGTGAAAGAACATCATGTCCAGAAGCAGTGATTAGGTCCTTCTCACATAGCCTTTTCCCATCACTGTGAGCACTTCTTTCAGAGTATTGTCTGGCTTCAGTGAGTAAGAGTCACTGCTAGACTGAATATCCTACCTTTCTGCTGCTTTTAGTATCCTTCAATGTGAGAGTGGAGGAAATTTGCTCCCATAAAATTGAAACAAAAACTCTGATGTGTGCTGTGGCAATAAAAAAGTCCATATTCTTGCAATTAGATATCCATACTTTGTAAAGACAATGAAGATACTGGCTCAAAACCAAGCTTCAGAGAATCCCTAGTATTTCAGACAACATAATTTTCCTGTGTGTCACTGTTACTTGAAAGCATCAAACCTGAAGCTGGAAAGCAAGCAAAACATAGATAGGAAGCTGACTTCTTGCTGGGATGAGAATTTCCTACTTATTCTTATTTTCTTTTGTGCTGTTATAATAGCAAATAGCACAATGGTTATAGTGTTCATTGGTTGGGAAAGCAAGGTGGGAAATACTGCACTAAAACTCCAGGGACAGTGCTGTGGATATTTGCAGCCTTGAACTGCAGGCACATAACATAAGCTAAAGTGGTCGTACCTTGGGTGTGCCTGTGGATTCTGAAGCAACCAATTAAAGAATAGATCTCTTTGGTATGATTATAAGGGAGTTGGGAGATGGGGCCTTGTGAGCATCTTCTGCTTCCAAATTGAGTTGTGTACGTCTTCCTCTGACTTTCCTCTCTCCTGCTCTTTCTGTACAAAATTGAAAGCTTACTGTCAATCGCACCTTCTTTTCTTTCTTTCCCACCACAATCAAAATAATCTGATATTTTCATGGTGAAGGAGCTCTGTCAGAAGGGGTGCAGCATCTCCAGCAGCAGAATTGCATGCTAAGCTCAAGAATCCTGTCAATCCTTAAGGTTAATTGATCCAGCATTGCAGGACTTCAACCGTTTTTAGGAAATCAATTCAGGTCAAAATTCATGGAGTAAAATAGACTTTGTTCTTGCTATAGCTTCTGTCTAAAGAACTCCAGACTTTCTTGGTTTGATGAATTCCTATGTGTAAGGGAATCGTAACCAGAAGTGTTAGAAATATAAAAAAGGAAGAATTGTATGGAAAGTAGAGGTGTTTGCAAAGCATTCCTGAATGGGGCAGAATTCTTCCTCAAAAAATGGTCTTTTCTCCACATTATAATTAGAGAGTTAAATTTGATTAATGGCATTCCTGCCGCCTGAGTAGCAGGACTTGCATTTAGGAGGTGTGTACAAACCCTGCAGAGTCCACCTAGCAGCATTAATGTAGGACTAGGGTAGATTTTATCCATGTGGCAGGACTGATGTGATTTTGGCTTACTGTAGTTGTCATGAGCATTTGAGATGATGCTCAATTTATATTTCTTTTTCTTTTGAATTCTTTTTTGTTGACAAAGCATAAAAAGATTTCAAAGTGTGTTTTCATTTAGTAGCCTGCACTACTCAAAACTCTGACTTTCATGCCTCTTAGGAGAGGCTGGTCTTAGCTTATTAAAACAGAAATTGCTTACCAAAGCATATACTAATGTTATTTGTTGTGATTGAGTCCTGAAATAATATTCTAAATGATACACAAGCCTATCTGTTGGGACAGTTAGGGTGGGTTTTTTTCTAGCTTTGGAAGAACAGGTCAGCTCCAATGCTGTTATTTATTTATAGTCATAAGTGTGACTACATTCATGGAACACCCCCCCCTCACACACACACATTTCTAAGTATATATGCTAAGTTCAGTTTTATAGCAAGTAACCTTGTAGTTTGAGCTGTAAGAGCCATGAAACCCCAAACAGAAAGTGTTAAGATGAAATTTTCCTGAGAAAATATCTGTCTATGATTGAAAATGGCATCATAACCTCCAGGGGTTTATTATAGTTTTTTATCTGGAAAGCTCTGTATTTTGTCTGCTAGATAAGAGTCAGTTGCTCCACTAGAATTCTGGTTTTAGATTTATATTTTTCACAGGGAAGAGCCTCATTTGCCAAGGTGAGTAGGTACATTTCACTAATGTATTTGATTTTGATTATAAATTGACGTACTTCTTTATGATCAAGCTGCAGGAGGGAGATATTTTTTTCCACTCAGATTCACTCCCAAAAGACTGGCCAGTCTATATAGTGATGCAATCTTTGCACACAAATATAGAGGAAAAGACAGACAACTTTCTTAAGAATAGTTTTTCCAAAACCATCTACTACAAAAACAAACCAATGGAGTTACAATGACAATTTAGAAATGTTATTTAGCTTAGAATCAAGCTAAGAACACGAAGGAAACATCCACACCAGGAAACTGATTTACTTAATTAGATCTTGAATTTGCATGCAGTTTAAGGATGGATTGTTATAGTTGTTCTCCATTTTGTGTGCCCTTTTGTAGAGGGTAATTGGTGAGCAGCAATTGAGTTATTTCATTTATCTTCTCAGAATCTGAGTCTGCTGCTACAGGCTGTCAGCTACCAGCAAACAAGCACTTCATTTAAAATACTGTTGAAAAGCTGGGTTCAGTCCTGTTGCATCTGGTATGCAGATGGGATGCTACTTTTTTGTTCAAATAAACAGAAGAAGCAATTAAGCCCCTTTTGGAGTAAGATATCTGAAACAATAGGAGGCACCATCTGAAACACAAGCTCAGTCAGATACTGAGCCATGTAGATAGCAGAGTTTTATAAAGTGTTGAATGCAGGCATAGATTGGATAAGTGGAGTTTGGGGCTTTCTTTTCCTTTTCCCTTGTTTTTGGAGTTATCTGGGTACGACCAGGAGGAGGGATGGCAGCAAGAGAGGAGAGAGAAAAATGTCATGAAGTTCCCAGTTCATTATTCAGTTTCCTGTGCTACTCTGAAACACCAAAGACATGACAGCAGGCTTTGCCTTCCTCCCTGGTAGTGCTGTGTAGGACCTCAAGGCCCCACAGACTGTCACTGTTGCAGAACAATTGCAGATGATTCCTTCTGCCTATGAAAAACCAGCTTACACACAAGATTTTTTGATTTCTGTTTTCTGATTGCAAGCACTCCATTGACCCAACTACACAGAAGAATATTTGTATCTCTAAGCATGATCACTCTTCTTTTTACACTTGCAATTAGTTTCAAGGGAAAAGCAATCCTATGCCTTTTTATTTCTTTATGACTGTTGCTGACTGGTTTTAGCAGTATGATTTTCTTTTTTGTCCCAGTAGAAGAGACAGCTTATGCATAGGAATATATGTACAGCACAGAAAATATGCAAAATATTCTTAGGAAAAAAAATGGTTTTAAATTATATGTTCATTGTCCTCAATAATGCAGTATTGGCATGTGAAGTGACAAACATATGTACTCACAGTTTTGGAATTTGACGTATCTTGTTTGAAAATAACATTTTGCATGTGTCCCATTAAGTTACATCTCAGTAACACAGATAAATTAGTCTTCATCTTGCCTTTTCTTTTTTTAAGTGTGTGTGCTGCTTAACATGACAGCAAAACTTCTCATGTCTTCATGTGAAATGTGGAAGATTTTTCCCCAATGGCTCCACCTGCCTATCTTGGAAGAGCTGGGTATGAACAAAGATATGACCAGAAGGAGGGATGGCAGCAAGAGAGGGTAGAAAAAAAAGCCCTGAAGTTCCCAGTTTGTTATGCAGTGTCCTGTACTAGTATTACTGCTCCATTTAATGGAAGACAAGAAATTTTCCTGGCTGAGACATTACCACTCATCCTCCAAATTCTAAGCTCATGCCAATGGCAGTGCAAATGACTGACCACTGCTTTTAAGGTCATGCAGAGGCAGAGTTGAATTTGAAATAAAATTCTTTTACTATTGTTAACATTATAACTTTCTTTTTATTCAATAAACAAAAACCCAAAAAACATCTTTCTGAAGGGAAATAGAACAAAGCATTATAATATTTTTTTGTAAAATGTGTCAAAGTGTTTGACATCTACAACTGCTAAGTACAAAAGCAAAGGAATTAAATGTTGGGGCAGAAACTATTTACTTAATTCAGCTTCAGCCTGCAAATAGTTCTTGTAGTCCTACAATTGTGTTATAAAAGGAGAAAAATAAGAAAATACCTGAAACAAAGGGGGTTTATGCAGTGAAATCCCTGTTACTGAATTAGATTACGTGCATGGTGGGGAAAAAATAGGGGATCCTTCTGATCCAGCTGCTGCCTGAAACTTGGTCTGAGAAAAATCTTGGGTATGTATGTCAGCTTCTCCATCAATCTAATAATAAGTACTATGTCTCTTCTTACAAACTTTGTCATGTACAATATATTACACAGTTAAAATACATAAATCACAATCTTTATATATAAAACTTGGTAAATAATAGAGAAAACAGTTCAAGAAAATATTTGGGGTAAGGTCAGAAAAACTAAGATTTTTTGGAGGGTTTTGAGTAAAATGAAAATAAAAGTTTTCATTAAGTACAATTCAACCTGAAATAAAACAAAATTGTTTTCTTTCAGTTTTTGGTAACCTTTTGCTTTATTTCTACAAGTCCTGGTAAAATGAATTACTCTTTTAAAGTTAAAAATCAAGGATTTTGCAAACAAGTAATATTTCTGACATGAAACATTTTGCTTTAAATGTCAAAGAGAAATGTTTCAGCTCCCTTTATGGATGACACCATTATATTTATTGGTAGGAAATGTACTCCAAACTTGGTACATTTGCAAGTAAGATTTGCCTTCTTCATCAAGACTCTTCAGTAAAGTTGATGTTCAACTGCTCTCCCCCTAAAACCAGTTTTTTTAGTTCAGACTGGGTAGGACTCCAGACTGTTAAATTATGCATAAAATTCAGTGTTTCTGACATGCCTTTGGATTTTTATCTGTGCCTATAGTGACTTTGCACTATACCCTTGTCTATATGTTGGTGCATTTACTTCTGCGTTTGTTAATCTTACTGTTACTGATACAATGTTGAGATCTGACTTTTGCGAGGTCCAGTGAAAATCCCTGTAGGAATAGTATTTATCCTTAAAAACATTAATGAAGGCTATGTTTTATTCTCATCTTAAAACCTTGATGGTGCAGCTTTCAGGAGGAAGAGAGCAAAAAGACAAATGGACTCAACTGGAGCAATGTTTAGGCTGAAAACAGGTGTTATATAATGTTGTTCAGAATCAATTCCATTGATAAATATTCTGCTGCAAAAATGAAGAAAGAGTTAGATAAAGGCAGAGGGACCCTTGAACTTCTTTAGTCCATCAAGCTGTTTACTTGGTTGTTTTACTAAAACATTCCATGTTTTTAATGTAAATCACAGCAGGTTCCTATATCAAGTATTCCTAAGCTTACCTCACCTCTTGTGGTAGGTTTCCTGGGGCCAGCCACATGTAATATGCTTCCAGATGACTCCTGCTCATCCAGCAGCAAGCCTAAGGTTTATTTCAAATGCTATTGAAACTCAGAACAGAGAAAGCTGAAGCATAAGGGTCAAGTATGAACTTGGTATACTGTACTTTTCATGAACCTTTACAGCAGCAACTGCTAAATTTTGAAATGAATACGCATCAGCTAAGCCTTCGGCTACGAAGATTGACATTACCCCTCCAGCCCAGTCCCAAGCCCTGACATGTGCTTCTTTCCAGGCTGTTTTGAGGTAAGCCATCTCCCAGGCAACGTGCTTCCACCATCTCTCCCGTGCTCTCTTCTTTTCCCTTATATATAACATTGCAGCTGAGCACTAGTGATCTATTTAAGGGTGTCCAGTGAAATGCCTTTTGCAGGCAAGTAGAATATGTATAATTTAAAAAAAATGAAAGTGATGATTTTGTTTAGCTCTTAACACTTATAATTATCCAGCAAAGGTCTTTATCTAGAGGAGTGAAGGAATATGAAACTAATGTTTCATATGAATATGAAGCTTTCATATCAGTTATTGATTTTTAAATTTTAAGTCATTCCTTTTGTTAACACCAGTTACTCTTTTATATGTTATATTCCACTGATTTACGTAACAGACTACTCATTAAGTTGCTGTTGTGTAATATTTTGCTGTAGGAAAAGAATTAGTAAAAACCAGTTTGATCATAGCATGCTTTGACAGCTTTAGAACAAGTTACAAAAGGCCATAAATCAGAAAAAGATGGAAATTTTGTTCGTAGGACGAGGAAGTGAATATCCCATGTCAAGTTGGATTCACGTTGCAAGCATCTATTTAAACTAGCTACAGAGTGCTTAACCCATCCCCCAAAACCTGAAAAATCAGTTTTGCAGTGTTTTGCTTTCATGGTGTTTTTTTGTCCTTTATGAAAAAAAATCTGTTGTTTTTCTAGCAGGATTTTTTTGGCAAAACAAAAAGCTATAAAATTAAGTTTCAGAATGTTTGTAGGAGGACAGCTACATGTCAAGAACCTTTAATGATGAAGGGGCAGTTACACAAATGGCCTCCATGAGCAGTTCAAATCTTAGCAGCAGTTTACAGGAAAAGTGGGCCTGAATGACTTTGCATAATGAGCAAATTTTTCCCATACAGTTGGTAAATAAATTTGTGTAGAGAGTGATCTATATTAGGGTTGCATTGACTTTCTTTTCTCCTTTATTTTAAGAGGTTGATTTTCTACCCTGTATTTGGTTTGCAGTTCTATAATTGTGACTCCTACACCTATACACTATCAAATTGTGACAGAAACCTTCAGTAATTTTAGTGGGAAACTTCAGAACAGAGAAGAAGTATAATAAAGGAGTTGCAAAATAACCTGATCTACTGATAATATATAGTAAGAGTTTAAAATAAAAATATATAGGATAAAGTAAAAAAGATTAGTAAGTTGCCTTGTCTGTTCATTGCACTTAAACCTTCTGTTGCAATTAGAAGTGAAGTGCACATTACTAGAAAACCAGTTGTGTTAAGCAGGGAAACACAGCTAGCTACAGAGAAGGAAGATTTCCCATCTCCCTGTTTTTTTTTGATGTGACAAACTAGCTTGACTGCATCAATGGATTTATTAAGAAAATATCTTTTGTGTTCCTTACATAAATACTTTCCCTCTAGTAAATCTATTTTTTCCTCTCACATAGTACTGTGAATAGTTACCTGAAGAGAATGAATGAAAAACTCAAGCCTCAACTATCATTCTGTACTTCTGAGCTGATGTCCATCTAAAATCCTCATTTATTGTTGCCAGAAAGAGGTTCAGTGAGCCAATGCCTCTCTTTCAAAGCAAGATCAACTTTGTACTCCTTGTAAATGAGGTGCACTTGCATCATCACAATGTTGCATGAGTGCTGGTTGGAGTTTTCACTGGCTAAAGAGTAGTTTGATTAATGATTCTAGATCACATGAGTTTGGTTGCCTTTATCAGATAAACGAGCCATGAAAAATCCCAGTGGGCACCTACATTACCTCACTAGGTGGTACATGAAAAGGATACTTTTTAGGCTAAATAACTAAAAATGAAGAATATCTGTGAGGAAAAAAAGCAACAAAATTGAATGTAATGACATCACAAAATTAGTTAGTTGCTATTTATACTTTTCATATCAGAAATCTATGTCATTGCATGTCCAAGATCTTCTAGCCTGTTGAGACCATGATACTTCGTCTTAAGCCTTTTAATTTTAATCTCAGCGCTGTTCACCTGCTAACTACTAAACAGAGACTGATTTTTGAATTTATGTCTTATTGGAGAAAGAGAAGACAATTTTGGAGATGTTTGGGTGGAGTGAGGAGGGCTGGTATGGCAAAGGGGAAGCAGTCACAAAATATGTGCCTTGTCAAAGCAGATAAACAGCTGAGCTTTGGAGAGCACTTATTGACACCCATCCCCACACTCACATTTGCATTGCCAAATTAAAGGCTTAGAAATAATGGCCTTTCTAAAACAGAAGAAGCAAGAGAGATAACAGTAAAAAAGTGAAACTTCAGCAAAACAATAAAAGGAATGGATGATTTTTTTTCAGTGTAAGAGCACAATGAAGGCATTGATGTTCCTCTGCAATGTCTTGAAAATAATTGGCAGACACTTTTCCCTTTTTTAATGTAAAAGAAGTATTGTGAACTACTATGTCAAGCAGCCAACTTCTAGTTTAGGTGTGTTCTCAGTAGAGCATCTGCGCTCATGGGTATATACCAGTAGGCACAAAACAAGCAGCTTTTTTACACTAATGGCAGATAACCATCTTCATTGAAAGACTAATAAGTGTATCTTTGTCTTTAACTATTTGCTTAATTCCACTGAAATGGTTAAATATAAAGGGATGACTGAGTTAGGTGAGGTTGATGCAATTTAGCTATGCTTCAGTGGGCAAGGTCAGGTTTTCAGAAGTGAGATTATCATTGATTTCCTTCTAAGCTATCTACCCTCAGCCGTTGAGTTATTGAAGTAGTTCTGGTTGGCTGGTTTTTGGATATGGATTTTTTTTCTTCTCTTAGCAAAGAAGTAAAATGTTTTTCACAGACATATCTCCTTTTTCTTGATGTATGAGAACAGTGCCTTCTAGATACCATTCTGCAGTAAACAAAGACATCTTTCAACTGAGCAAATATTGAGCAAAAGTGACTTGTCCTGTGAAGAATAACACTTAACCTTGAGATCTATGTGCTATTTTCATGATTAGTGCTGCCCACCATAGGAAAAGATAAGACTCAAGACCATTTATAAGGAACCTTACTGTGCACGAGTCCATGAGACCTGACAGAATAAATTCAAGGGTCTTGAGGGAAGTGACATATGAAGTTATTAAACCATTCTATCATATATGAAAATTTGTTGCAGACTTGTGAACTTCTGTCATGGTTTACCCACAGCTGGCAATTGAGCACCATGCAGCCAATTGCTTATTTTCTCCTGGTCTGGTAGAGGAGAAGACTGGAAGGATAAGGGTGACAAAACTCACAGATTGAGATAAAGGCAGTTAAATCAGGAAAGTGAAAGCCACACAAGCAGAGCAAAACAAGGAAATGATTCACCACTTCCTGTGGGCAGAGGGCAAACGTTCAGTCATCTTCAGGAAAGTAGGATTACATCATGAATAATGGTTACGAGAGAAGTCAGAATGCCATCACTTCAACTGTCCTTCCGTTCCTTTTTCTTCACCTTGTTTTTAATTTCTGAGCACTATGTCATAGGAACTATCCCTTTAGTCTGTTGGGACCAGCTGTCCTGGTTGTGTCATCTCCCCACTTCTCACGCCCCCCAGCCTACTTGCTGGTGAGGTCGTGTGAGAGACAGAAAAGGCCTTGAGTCCATGTAAGCACTGCTCAGCAATAACAAAAACATCTCTATATTATCAACAAAGATTTAAGCCCAAATCCAAAACACAGCATCATACAAGCTACTATGAAGAAAATTATCTCTGTGTCAGCCAAAACCAAGGATAGAAGTGTCCCAGGAGTTGCAAAAAGGGGAAACATAACCCCCAGATTTAAAAAAGGAAAAATATTTGTGAAGAGCAGGTCAAGAGAGATGATTCTCCCCTTTACTTCATTCTTGTGAGACCATACCTGGAGGAAGTCTACAAAGATGACCAGGGCACTGGAGCACCTCCTCTATGAGGACAGGCTAAGAGATTTGGGATTGTTCAGAGACGAGAAGGAGAGAGAAGGTCTTCACAGCACCTTCCAGTACCTGAAGTGAGCCTACAAGACAGCTGAAGAGGGCCTTTTTGCAAGGGCATGTGATAGGACAAGGGGTAGTGGTTTTAAACTGAAAGAGGGTAGATTTAGACTAGGTTTTAGGAAGAAAATCTTTATTGTTAGGGTGGTGAGGCACTGGAACATGCTTCCCTGGTAAGTTGTGGATGTCCCATCCTTAGAAGTGTTCAAGGCCAGGTTAGATGGCCTTTGAACAGCCTGGTCTAGTGAGAAGTGTCCCTGCCCGTGGCGGGGACAGTTAGAACTGGATCTTTAAGATCCCTTCCAATCCCAACCTTTCTTTAATTCATCTCAGTAATGGAATTATGGGTTGGAATATGAGGTTTTATAAAGTTGAGGGTTTTTTTCCTTTAAACGCAAGAACTGAAGTCAACTTGAAATTACCTTGCACTAAGTCAGTGGACTTTCTGTAACTACCTATTGGACATAATTCACTACGTCATTAGTTTCTAAGCAATTTTATCACATAGCAATCCTTCCATGAATTTGCAGTTTAAATGGAAGAGCTGAGAGTTGAACAATGTACAAACTGTAATTTTATCCTCCTAACTACAACAGCTGGAAGACAATATTTCAATTTTTAAAACCTTATATAGATTTATAAAGGCAACAGTGAAAGTACCACTGGCTGCTGTCAGTTCTGACAGCTGTCAAAATTTATTTAACAGCAGCAGATTTATACAAATTATATTTGCATCTAAAATGAAACATTTTCTCACTTTCAGTGTTTTCATGGAAATAATAGTTAAACTTTTAAAATAAAATTATTTCTATCCATGTAAATTTTATGTGCATTTTATATATATGTATTTAAATGGAATATTGTAAGTAAGAGCTACTGTCCCTCCCAAAATCTCAAGACAATTAGGGAGCATGAGAAAGGTTCAGGAAGGATGGGATTTCTAACAGTTTCTTTGTAAGTGCAGCTGCAGCTGGAAGTGGCACTGCTGCGCTGCCCTTTGGACATGCACTGTTTCTTTGTGTTGCTCCAAGTGGGCAGATGTGTTTATACCTGTTTGTTTAATTTTGTCCTCTATCTGGACAAGTCTTGGAGTTTCAGGGTTTCTGTGGAGAAACTTCTTTTCTGTGGAGAAGCTTTTTACACTCCAGGCTTAACTAGATGTTATATTAAGTCACAGTAAGGATAAGGTCTGAATGAAAAAATGGAACCAATCATTCTCAAATCCAAACCAGTTCATACTGGCTTGCTGAATTTTCTTCACATTCTGAAGAACAAAAACCCAATCAAACTATAGCTTGTAGAAACAAAAACAGACACAAGCATAATGACGATGACCTAATGAAACCAGCTCAAATAGTAACAGGGCAAAGATCTTCCATGATGTTTAGGACCCGCCTCAAGGCTGGCTGCAGTGAGGCTGCCACTGTAAGACACCCATTCAGGGGCAGGCACAATTCTAGGGAATTACTCAAATGTTAGACCAGAACTACTGTGTTTCTAAAACACGGCTCAAGGTGCACAACTGAGACTGACACAGAACCACAGGCATTTAATATCATCTCCTAAGGTCATTCTTTTGGGACATGGTCACAGCTGAGTAGCTTTGTTTTAAGGAATTTCACAGATTGTGTGCAGATGCATTCATGTGTGGTTATACACCCTTGTCCTCTCAATCAACATTGCTGATTCCCCATGGGAGTGTTGGTCTTTGGACACTTAATATAGCAAATATGGCTTTGGTCTCTGCACTTCTTTGCTGGAAGCATTTAGGGTTTCTTAGAGTGGGGTGAGGTAGACAAAACTTAGCAGGGTGGAATATCAGAGATTTTCATCTAGACTGGTGCATCTGTACACTTCATTCCACTTTACACTACTGTAAGGAAGGATGAGATGTAATTGGAATAAGTGTATATTTTGGAAGTGTGGTGCCCTGGTTTAAAAATGTCTATAGGTATTTCTTTGAAATAGAGTAATCCTGATAGTGGTCACTGATTGCTTTCTGTTGCTTGTAGAGGCCTCAGTCCTTTACAAAGGCCTGAACAACAGCAGTGATTGGAAAAAGTTTTAGTCTAGACGCTTCTTTTTTGAAAAGCAACTCCAATTTCAAATCACTCTCAAGGCACTGTCAAGCTAGCACACAACAGCTGAGAGAAGTCTTTGAGTAATTAGATCTCAAACTCAAATAAAGAACAGTGTTTTTCTTCATGGATACACAATTACTTTGACATTTTCTCTTAAGTTGGATAAAAGTTTACATTTCAGCTATCAAAGTAACTAAATAAAAAAAACAATCCAAAACTAAACTGTTAGGTTTAGATTGAAATTTAAAACTGCAGCTCTGCCATCACTTTAGAAAGAACTCCGAGGCTTTGGTGCCCAAGTTAGACATTTGACCAGAAAGTTGTCAGGGGCTAGAGGTGCCATCTCTGCGAACATGCTACAGATACAAGTAGATAGCAGAGGAGAAACCACTTATGAACCACCCTTGTAAAAAGCACACTCAGTAAGGCATGCTCTGGTTGCAAGAAAATTAGGATATTCAACCTGGACAAATAGGCCAGCAAGATGCCTTCATGTGATGGTAGAACCAGGATGCCCTGATTGCTCAGGTAATAAGCAGAGGATGTTTAGTAAAGCAAAGAAGTTATTTCTGCCTTCTTGGGTGAGGAAACTGGGGTGAGCATAAGGGAACACTCTGTTCTTTTAACAAAATTTCTAAAACTTCTGAACTTTTTATCTTCTAATAGGAAGAGAAGCCCCAGACCAGACAACATCACATGGAAAATTTTATTTCACCTGGGGAAGGTTTTATAATATTTGTTAGTTGTCACGTAACAGGGTATTACAATAGGAGACGCTGCCAATTTATGACTGGAGAACCCAGTTAACCCATTTCATTGTGTAGTGATGAATTGGTGCCTACTCTCAGATGGTCTCATTCCACATGTAGTATGAAGATTTTTTTTCCCTTTTCTTCTTCTTTTTTTTTTTTTTTTTTTTTTTTTTTTTTTTTTTTTTTTTTTTTTTTTTTTTTTGTTGCGTTTT
>VWYN01017534.1:1653-23971 GCA_013400075.1 Hippolais icterina | reverse complement strand
ACTGGGGGAAGTGGAAATAGAGAAGCCAGAAAGAAAAGGGTTGGGGGCTAAAAGAGGCCAAAAAAAGACTGATAAATTCATCTTTTCAGATTCCTTGGTCACTGGTAAGATTTGTTCTACATGTGATCCCCTCTTAGCTCAACAGAATCTTGANAAAAAAAAAAAAAGAAAGAGGAATTCTGCCAGGCAGACCTATCTGAGTTTAATTCTCTGAGTGTCATAGGTCTATCACATATACTGTGTCCCTTGGAATAATAATAATTGAGCCAGGCAGCTGAGTCTTGCTGTGGGTATCTACAGGGAGGGGGGATGGGGCCGTGATAAAAGACTCATCAGTTTCAGCTTAGTTTAGTAGACATCTGTGCAGCAGAGGACCTCGTGATGATCCTGGCAGCAGCTCTTTTCATTTGGGTTTGGCTTTTTGTGCTGAATGCTTTTTGTACTGAGTCCCTGTACCAGCCTGTCTCAGCACTTTCAGAGCCAGAGCTTTTTCTCTTCATAAGCTCTAGGTTTTNTTTCTTTTTTTTTTTTCATAATTGGACAATAAATGGGCAACCTTTTCTTCTGACTCTTTGAAGACTTTATTGCCTATTCCAGTACTGGAGTGGGTATCAGTAAGGAAAAAATATTCAATTGCCTATGTCTCCCAATTCAGTTGCATTAATTGCTCTTCAGATTTTATGGTGATGCAGATTCAGTAGCCTTCTCACACAGAAGATTTAGCATTACTTTCTGACTTGTGGGGCCCCTGTTCTCACTTCTTTCTCTTGGAAAGCATTTACAATGTCTGGTCAGTTTATCTGAAATACTATTTTGAATGGTGCAAGCTGTCTTATTAAACCAGAGCATACTAAAATTATCATGCCATTTCTTTGGAGAATAATTTTTTTTTTCTAGCGAATAACAAAAGTGCATGGCAATTTACTTTGATAGCTTATTTTAAAGTAAGAACTGCATCCATCAAAATATCAAGTCCTTACTGGGCAGAATAACATTCTACTCTATGAAGTATGTAGAATATTATGGTCCCACAGCATTACAGAAGTGTGTAATTGCAACAGTCAGGTAAAATCCTAATGTCTTTTGCCTGAAAAAAATTCCACTGGTAACACTAAAGGAGGTTTTAATTGAACGGAAATGTATCCATCTGAATTACACTACCCATTCTTCCCTTTGTATCTAACACAGAAAGTGTCATTCCATAGGTTAAACCTGAGATCAGGTGTCTTAAAACAGGACTAATTGTCCTCTGGAGAAGATGGTGGCTCCTCTTGGGTATTCTGTGTGCTCTAAAACTGAGCTTTAGTTAGACACTTGACTTTAAGGTTATTGAACTTAAAAGAGGTGAATCCCAGCCCAAAACACATGCTTCTGTCCCAGGATTATTTTAAAAAAATGCACGGCAGACCATTCAGCTGACATTTACTCTCTGTGTCATCATTTTTTGGATCTTTACTTATCCTGAGTATTTTGTAAATCTTTCTGATGTATTTCTTTCAAGTGCTGGAACAATGAGGCTCACTCATTGTGAAGTTGTGAGCTCACAACATTGTGAGCTCACCCACTGAAGTTACTGCTCGGGAGCACTGCTCTCACAGGGACCAAAGAAGAAGGTAGAAGTCTCAGCCAGAGCAACTGTGTTACTTGTCAAAGGTGTGTATCCTCACAGCCCTGGACTTGCTCCCACTTCCTGACATGTTCAGTGAGATGACTGGGACCTTTTTGACCTTAAAATGGAGGTATGAACAAGAATGTAAAACAGTGTGCTGAGATTAATTTATTCCTCTCTAACTCAATAATCTTGTGAGTGATACAAATGAAAGGAAAATCCCTGCTTAGCAAAAGCTTCTCTTGCACTCTGATTGTCCTACTTTAGTATTTTTTTGTTTGTTTGTTTCATTACCCAACTCCATACAAGATCTTAAGAGTGTGGTAAATAAGATACAAAAGTATACTCAGCCTTCAAAGTAGGAATGTAGTGAAAGCTCCTAAATCGGGATTGCAGCACACCTCTTGGCTAGTCACAGGGATATAGATTTACAGTAATGAAGTCAGTCCAAATTTATTGTACTGAATTGAGTCAGTCCAAATTTATTCCTTCTTGGGAAAATACAAAATGCATATAATTAATATAAAACATTATGTTGCTTTCATGAAGATACAGAAGGTATAATCTTTTTATAATACAGGGAGTTATTTGTGTCTTCTTTGGGGACTTTATGATGCAAATGACTAATTCTTACCTTCACTGATGTCTGGCAACTGATGTAATTGTCATAAGGCTGGAATATAATTTTTTGATTTTTCTTTGGTGTAGTACTTAAATATTAATGTCAGAAAGTAAAAGAGGTAATATAATATGTAGTGACTAGATTAATTTCAATTCCTGTTTTTACTTTTGGGTTTTTCAAAGACTCCAGAAAAATAGAATTGTAGACATGTACTGAGAAATTGGAAAATAATAGCTGTGTCTCTAGTAACATGAGGCACTTGTTATATCAATGACTCTTTACTGCACACATGTTACAGTTTTTAATTTACTACCAGTGTGATTGTGTCATACAACAAAATGACATGTATGCTTTCCCTAGTTCAGCTGCAGTTTTTTTATGGTTTTGATAACTAATAAGCCCAAGAACCCAGAAAGGATCTGGAACTTAGTTTATTTCCTGTAGAAATAATAAAAAAAAAATTGCAAAAGGTATCAGAAGGAGAACAGTATTATTAAGAAGATGGCAGGGACACAAACACACTGTTTATGACTTGCTTATCCACTGAGAACAACTTTTTTTTGAGAGGTGACCTCATCCAAACCAACAATCTTCTTCCAAGAGCTGCTTAATGCCGTGAAATATATCTCAATATAGCACCTTCACGTCTGTTAATGTTGCATGTTTGGTTTTAACTTGCAAGTTAGAGGGCACTGATGAACTCATTCCCTGCCTTCCCTGCTATTTTCTATGTGAGCTGTACTAGGTCACGCACAAAGTCAGAATTTGCCCTTGGTTTCCATCAAAATACATGGCAAGCATTACTCAAAATATATTAAAGGATTTTACTAAATTCACAAGGATAATCACAGTTTTTACTTTATCTTAATCTTTGAAGAATCTCTCACTGTGCATTTGGTTGCTAAAAATACTGAAATCCTTCAAACTATCCCTAAAGCAAGAAGATGTTTGATTCCTCATAAATCTTTGTGGATTTAAACAAGAGGAAAAGAGAGAGATAAGTGCACCAGGGATAGCTAATATTAGAAACTCTTATTTGTTGCTGGCACCTGCCCATGGTCAACTTACAGAGACACTGGAGGAAAGAAGATTCCTCCTTCTTTCTTAAGAATGTCTAAAGGCATTCCTTAAACTAATCACATCTGTTTAAAATGTAACTGGAATAATTTGAATAGCTAAAATTCCCTAGACTATCCTGAGTTGGAAGGGATCCACAACGATCATTGAAAAAAAGCTCTCCTAGTCCTTCACCAGTCCACCCCACAAATCACACTGTTGCCTGAGAGCATTATCCAAACGTTTCTTGAACTCTGGAAGGCTGGTGCTGTGACTACTCCACCTTGACTCAAGTTCATTGAATGACAGCAATTCAGTTTGGATTATTTATTGATATTTTTTCTCATTCTTCTCTGACATTATGGAAGAAAATTGACATGACAGTCATGTAAAACTATCTCCTGAGTGAACTTGTTGGTGTGAAGAATTAAAACCAAATTTTGAAGTCCTAATTATTTCTCTGATAATTGTCTTTACAAACGTATCTTGTATCAGGGTATTTTTCCAAGGATGGATGAAACTTTCAGCTTCTTAGGATTTGGCAAATACTTACCTTGAATATTAATACTTGGAATGTTTGTCCTCTTTCCATTATATCTGTCTGCAACAAATACAATTTCTGAAGTTTTGTTTATGGAGGAAAAAGCCTATATTGTTGCAGATATATTAACAAATAAATTCAGAGTTACAAAAGTCCCTTTTTTCATTTGACCATAAAAATGGTAGTCTTCAAAGATGAGGATTTGTATATCTCTAAGAGACATACCAACACTGTTGCAAAAATAAATTGAGCTATCCTTCTGCTACAACAACAAAACTGTGGTTAAAAATGAGATTGCTGACTTGAGCATGCCACCACTTTCCTTCAGCACACACCCAGCAAAAGCTTCATGTCATCTGAAGATATGCCCGTTTTTGGCTCATCAGCCCCATGGCAATTTCAGTTTGCTGTGTTTGTCTAGATCATTTGTCTGTGCTGGTCCCTACTAGAAGAATAGTAGTCCCAGAAACTAATTTTTAATTAGT
This sequence comes from Hippolais icterina, assembly GCA_013400075.1. Lineage (NCBI taxonomy): Eukaryota > Metazoa > Chordata > Aves > Passeriformes > Sylviidae > Hippolais > Hippolais icterina. The sequence continues at coordinate 19,658 of VWYN01017534.1, read as the reverse complement.
CTGAAAACTGAATTGTCCACCAGGAACAGTAAGAAAACACAGGCCTGAACAGAAGATGTTAATTCTGTTCTACAGCTCTCATTCAAGCTACACCTCCACCTGGAAGAGGGAACTTAAGAGATGTTGGTTGTCCTACATTCCTTTAGTTGTTATTACAACACAGTATCTATTTCAATATGTAGGGAAGTAGGTGAAATTAAGCTCAGTGAAAGCAGTAGCAGCAGTAATAGCAGAGGCAAGAGTCAAATAAGTGTGCACAATACCTTTACTTGAGATGACAGGGTGGTAGACTTCCTGCTCCCTAATATCAAACCCTTGCAATATTACCTCTTAAACAGCTTATGGATGCTGTACTTAAAGCACAGTTTAAGATGTGATCTTTGGGACAGAGATGAAAGCAGTACTAAAACATTATTTTGACGGCTGATATAAGCATGGGTAACTTCCAAATGGTAAGCACAAGGAAGATGGGGCAAACAAGCTCTAATCTCCTTAATATTAAACTGAATTTATCTGGTGCTGAGCCTTTGCAGAAGACAGCATGTGACTGAGATGAGCTTGCTGAAAGATCTAAGGCTCAGGAGGGACTGATGTGTCAAACTGTTAATCTGGGCAGAAAATTCTGGGCAATGATAAAGGATGATGCTAAAGACATTATGGTAGAAGCATAAAGAGATAAAATTGTCTTAAAAATAAATATCAAAAGACGATCTTTTAAACTGTCTTAGATACTTCCTGTCATTCTTCAATGCTTTGGTTGTTTCCTTGCAGGACACTCTACAAAATTTTAATATTGCATCAGGCAGAGGTTTAGAGAATTCTTCAACATTGTCTGAAATGTAGCAGACGACAGTAAAGATCTGTCAGATGACCATACAACACAAGCAAATCACACCACAATAAAGTTGCCACATTCTTGGTAGAGGAAATAACTTGTGTACATATACTGTAGGTCAGGGCAATTTATGAATGGGACACAGTGTGTTCTTTGCATGTTAATACCGGACATACCTTTCAGCAGCAACCCTTTCATTCTGCTGCTTCTCTGAATCATAAAAAGGCAAGAATGTAGTGAGGGAAAATGTGTGCTTTATTTTTAATTGGGGAGTGGGGTGTTGTTTGAGTTGTTTTTTTTTTTTTTTTTGGGTTGGTTGGTTAGTTGTTTTTGGGTTTGGTTTGGTTTTTTCCTATTGATGGGTTACACATACACTTAGAAGAATGATTTAGAAATTTGATTTAGCCAAGTCAAGATGGGGTTTGAAATCACCAATTTAGGTTATGGCCTGTAGAAGTTGAGGTCTTGACTAACATACTGAATTTTTAGCATTTCTCTAAAGCTGCTCCCATTTAAAAAACTAGACACTATATATCCTAAGAGCTCTTCTTAAGTAACATTTATGGACGTGTAATTAAATGTATACTCAAACAGCACTTAAAAAATGTATACTCAAATAGCACTTTCTGCATCTCCCTTCCATCTCCCTTCCCAGCCTTCCCTGGGGAAGCAAATTGTTTTAAGGTGGCTGTACATCTGCAGGATAGGCTCTGCACTTAAGCTATGGGAACACAAGTGTGCTGGATCCATGCTCAGGACACTCATCCACTTGTGGTCTCGCAGTAACTCCAGACTGGTCTGCCCAGCTAGATGCTCGCCTATCCTCTGTCATGCCACATTTGTCCTGCTCCTTAACTCTCTTGTTTCTTCTTTTGCTGTGGAGCATGAATCCTAACGGGGGGAGAAATCCAAGAATTCATAACAAAACATGGGGTAAAAAGACCATCTCCATTGAAGTTAATAATCAGCAGGGTCCAAATTACCTCTTATTAGCATTTATTTTACAAAAGAGTCAGGGTATAATTTCATGATAGATTCAGATTTGGAGAGGGACTATAATCAGCCTCCTGAAGAGCTCTGCCTGAAGTACATGGCTGCTTATTTCTTTTCCAAATTGCACCGCTCTCTTTCCCCCTTTCGCTCTTATCCCTCCCGCCCCGTTCTCTTTCTTGATCTCTTTGAATCATGCAATCATTTTGAATAGCCCAGACAGGCCTGAAGATTAGGGAGCCTGTTTGTGGAGCGGGGGGCCAGCTGAATAGGCGCAGGAGGCTGGCTCCCCAGGAAAACAAGGCACTGGGAACTAGGCCAACTGTGAAGAGCATGTGTTGGGAGGGACTGAATAGGCAAGCAGCCGGCCAGCCCATATGTCAGGCTGTGCCACAAAGACTTCTCTGCACATCTATCATGACAAACAGGATTACCGAAGACAATTAATCTGGCACGCTTTATCAAAATCAAGTGCTGACCCCCAACCTCTCCCCCCAGCATGCAGCAGATGCCACGCTCCAATTCAATGGAGCTCAAGTGTTCCCTTTTTCGCTGTTGAATGGCATCCAAAGCCTGAATAAGGTTGGCGTGGACTAATTGCAAACACTGTCTGATGGTGACAGTCCTAATCAAATGAGATGAGCTCACCTTCTCTGTAAACTTCTAATGGGAAGGCTGGTGGCAGTTCCCCATCAGCTGCTGGCAGAAAGAGAAATGCATGGGGATGAAGGGTTTCCCCCTCCTTCCTCCCCCTTCCTTCTCACTGCCTGATGGAGGAAGAGGGCAGCCACACACATCCTTTTCCCTTGAGCCTTTCTGGTGCTGCATCACGGGAGGGATGGAGGAGGGAAAGCATTGGAGCCATCTCTGTGCAGTAGCATCTCTGCTCTGCAGATGCCAAAGAGCAGCCAAAAGGCAGCGCGCCAACGCTTACTGCCATGCTAGAAACCAGGCTCAACATCCAGGCTGAGCCCTCAGCTGATGTCTGTGGAGCTCTAAACATCCCCCTCAGTATCTGACCTGCCTGTGGGATGTTTCTGTTGGCTCTGTAGTACAGAGTATAAACTTGCACACTCCTTAGGACCAGTCATTTCTTTTCATGTCCCTCCTGCTTGTTTTATTTTATTTACATTTCAACATACAGGAGTTTCAGAAAAGCCTGCCCAGCTGACCTTAATAGAAAATGAAAAACAAAGTTCAATAAGAGAGGGAAGGAAACCAGCAAAAACTAATAGTATTTTATCTTATTGCTTTTGTATTTACCTTACTGCTGCTCAAATAAGCAGCCCAGATTCTTGCTGCTCACCCTAGTATGCATAGGCATCTGTACTACAGAAATGTCTCATGGGCAGTCTTCTCCTCTCAAAAACTATTTGTGCCCTTAGTCTCACTCAGATTAGAGTCAAGTGCCTGTGTTTCTATATTGGAATCCTCTTCCTTGTTAGTATGGATGTAGTGAAGGCTTGCATAGGCATGGATGAATGGTTCTTTCAAGTATTTTCTCCCCAAGTTTTCAAGTTAAAATTTGGTAGAACTTCCTCAGTTTTATTAAGTTAAAATCTACTCATAAACAAATTAAAAAAGTGGTGGCAAGTTTTACAACACATAACACATTTCAGGATAGTCTTCCATTTTGTAAAATTTGCACAAATGAAAGGGTTAAAAGGAAATATTGTAAAAGCTTCTTATAATATTTTCTTATAATATTTTCTTGCAACATTTTTTCAAGCTGAAAAAGAAAAATATCTCTTTTCTTCCAATACACACTTAAAGCAAAAATTAAGTTTAAAGTATTCTTTGTAACAATCTTTTTTTCAAAGTTCTTTCCTGGTAATATGAAAAGCATTTTGGCCTGAATGGTATTTACAGTCCTAATCGGTCAGAAAGCTGACAGATGTCAGTTTTCTGTCAGAAAGCTGACATCTAGATGTTACTTCCCAATGTACTTTCATGGCTATCCTCAGTGCAACACCTGATGCTTCAGTGATTTGAATGATTTTGACTTTTGTCTTAAAGTAAGGGTAAAAAGGTACTGACATCTTCATTGTGCAGAAAAGGGACTGAGGAGAGAGGAGTTATTGATTACCTTGATTTCTGAAAAGAGGCTGTTAGGGTTGGGAACAACCTGGTTCACAGTTTGCCCATGAGACCATGTCCCTCTGTGCACAAAACTGTGATCGTAGCTCCAGGTTTGCACATGTCCAGCAATGGCAGAGGTCAAAGCTGAGTGGTGATCACTATATATCCAGTTTCTAGAAGCCACAGTAACTTTGTTTTACATTTTTCCTAAGTATGAATTCTCAGCACAATGTGTCCTAATTAAAAAAAAACCCAAAAAACAAACCAAAACACGAGAGCTGAAATAACTATGTGGGCTGACACCTGCAGAAGCTGTGGCTGTGGGGAGGAGCCTCTCACTGGAGCAGTGCTTTCCCACCTCTAGCTGCAGTAGAGCAGAATAAAGGTGTTCTTATCAGCAGTGCATTGCTAACGATGCCTCTCAAATCTGCCAATGTTTCTTCTTCTTGCATAGCGAGAATGGGATGTTTAAATGATAGTTACAAATGGAGGAGCAGCTGATTTTGGTATTACAATGTTCACACTCCAGCAACATGTTCCAGCATTTGAGAAATGCAGCACCCAAAGTGGGTCCAAATGGGAAATCAGAAAACAGAGCTAATATTGCTGAAGACACTGAGCAAAGGCCAGCTGCAAATCACACAGCAGTTAATTTTTGTGGTACTCTGACATCTCATAGAACAACACTTCCCAGAAATCAAAGGCCAGGTTGTGTTTTTATTCAGAGTGCTAAAGTCAGTTTCTAAGAAATCTCTGGTAATGAAGTGAAATATGGAGCTAGGAGAGAGCTAAACTGAAGCTAATGGCCACTGTGCAAGAAAGGTGAAGAAATGAGCTACAAATACTAATTAAAAAAAAAGAAAAAAAAAGGAGAAAAGAAAAAAGAGGGAAAAGAAAGGGATGAAAAAGCACAGCCACCCCACAAAATTCACTACAGGCTAAAGCAGCAACAGAAGAATGAAGTGACAAGGTATTGATCTGAACGACCAGGGGAAGAGGAGAAGATATTTGTGTCTCCATGTTGTGAAGAAAGGAACTGCCTGAAGGATGTGAAATGCTCTGTGGAGGCTTGCTGAGGGGTGATGGGAAAAAAGCATCCCTGAGGCAGTCAGAGGCTGGAACCCAAGCTCAAAATGATCACAAAGCCCTGGTGATATCTCTCTTTCTGAATCACTCAGACTGATCACTGGTAAGTTAGAGAATAATTTATAACATGGCTAGATCAAGAAAGACTCTGATCCTTTTGACTGCAGTTAATTAAAATGTTTCTCTAAAACCCAGGGATATACTTCTTACACAATTTTTACGCTAGTTTTGGAGCAGCTCTGTAGGTCACAGCAGCACATATCACTGCCAGAAGTACCAAGGTGGCTAAGGGTCTGGAAGGTGGAGCTGATATGATAATACTAAGTGACATGGGTGGGAATTTCTCTCCCATTAGCAGAAGTAGGAACTTGTTCTTAAAAGAAAGACTCCTGTCAAATTACATTTCTTAAATGTCATCTGGTTTGCAGTGGAATATCCACTGTTTTTCTAAAATATGCAGTTTGTGCAATTGAAGTGTAATTCAGAAATTACTTACTATTGACACAGAAAAGGTCTCCCCTTTTCCACTGACCTCAAATAATTGCCATAGCCTGCAGAGAGCAGTAGGAATTTTGACCTACTTTATCATGCCTACTCATTGCTGTCAAGATGTTTTTTAAAGCTGTGAAACAGTAATCACTGACTTTTATTTTGAACACATAATTACACAGTGATTTGGATCAGGATTCAGAAGTTCCTACATTTTCCAGTACTCATACCATGACAAGATCAATTTTTTTGAAGTTCAAGTAAATATACCTCATTTATTTTCTTTCATCTTTTTCTCTTGGACTCAAACAGGTGCCTTCATGTCTGGTGACACAACATCTCTTTGAAGGCATCAGAGGATTTTGCTTCCTCTCTAGTTCTCTGTAGCTGCTGTCAGGTCTCCCCCTCAGTTCTTGCTGAAACCTTTCCTCCAGGCCAGTATATGGAGTCTAATTCAGGTAATTCACATGTAAAAACCATTCTGTTTGCACTGCCATTAAGTGCAGAGTTTTGGTCACTGTGGTATACTTTTAATGTGGCCACAGAAATACGACCCACACATGAAATTTTGTTGTCTTGTTTTGCTCATGATTCTGTTAATACCTCACTACTTAGGAAAACAAATCAAAAGTGGCTTGAAGAAAGGATCAGTTTTATTCAGTAGAGTACTGAAATAAGTTATAACATCATTGAGTAATGTTTATGGTAGAGGAAAGAAGGTGTTCAGTTGCTGGAGGAGTGAAACTTTCATGTATGAATGCATAAATGCACTCTGGCAGAGTTTGGTGTGGTGAGCTCTGTTTAACTCACATGAAATGTTTTTTCTCCACCGGAAACACTTTCTAACATGAAATGAAGCTGAACTTTCTTGTCTTAAATATCAAAGTGATTGGCATCTATCATAATAGGTAGCTCAGGCCAGCAATCTGCCACTCTTTTTGCTTTATGGGCCCCTAAATATAGAGGTGCAGATCCTGCCTAAGTAACTTAAGCCAAATGACATGGGACCTGCCCTCCTCTTTGGGTTTGACAAACACCTTAGCAGCAGCTTAAGGAACACTGCAAGTCCATAGAGCAGTTTCTGGTTTAGTCCCTTGTCCCTAGCACACAGCTTTCAGGCACCGTGCTGCTTGTGGCACCACCTGACTTTGTTCTCGTCTTGTTCTATGTCATACCAACCAGAGAGGGCACACTATGGTGTTGCACCCATCAAGACACTCGTTTTGGAGTTTTCTGAGTTTAAGGGTGTTTTACCTTGAAGCCACTAATTGCTGATAGCTCCTAGCTAAGGTACTTTTGAATGCTCAGTAGGAAACAACATGGTTCTTCAGTTCAGCTGGAGTTTCAGAAAACAAAAAAGGTTGGGGATTTCAGCTTAACTGAAAGAAAAACCCCAAACTTTCTGAGGTTTTAACAATCTTTGAAAATTAAGATTAACAAATAATTGTAGATTGGCAAATCAAAGCCTTAGGTTTACAAAATGCCAAAATATTCTGATTATTTCAACAATTATTTTAATTATGAAGCCAGAATAATTTGCTGAAATTTCCAAGAGTTTACAAAACATCTCACTTGACTCAAATCCTTATCTCCTAAATAATACATTTCAGGTAGAAAAGTTTACTTAGTTGCAAATACTTGATCACATAAACAAGGAGAAGAATTTTTTTGTCAATTTTCAGATTTGAGATAGGTCTTAGGACAGCCTTGACAATACAACCAGAGGTGATTTCCCATCTACAGAAATAGAGTGGTGGAAAATATATTCCGCTCTCCTGAACATAAAGCTGCAAACAAGGAGTAAAGTGAAAATGATGTTTTCTTGAGATGGGGCTCTGTGTTGTATCACTGCAGCAGTCATGCAGCTATTGGTTTCATATCTTCTAAAGATATTCAGAGAGCAGGGCACAGGTCTTACACAGAGGCAAATGGAAAACTCAGATCTACTCCTCACTGGTTCAGTTTTAAAGCCACTGCCTTGAAGATCCCACACAAGTTATCTCTGAGAGGACACAACCATAGGTGGATTTTTGAAGACCTAAGATCTTGAAATGAAATGACAAAAATTAAATGTGATCTACACCTATGTAATCATCAGCCCATTGATACGTGTGTGCTCTGAAATGCATTTGGGAGCAAGTACAGAATGGATTTAAAATTCACAGAAAAAGTAATTCCACTTTTCTGTAGTTGGAACAAAAGCAGGTTTTCCTTTTATTTCTTTTTTTAAATCTCCCATCTTTTTAATCTTGAAATGGTTATAACACCAAGTGAACATTGAGATAAACTGCTGTTCAGATAATTCACTGTCAAAAATATTGAGCATACTTTAGTTAGATGGCAGCAGTAATGGTCTTTTCAAGTACCGCTGCACAAAAGCTGAGCCTATCAAGATTTTTTGGCAGGCACTGCGTTTAACTTGTCATGTTATATATTGCAGCAATGCAGTTGAGGATCAGTATAAATCAACTTACAAGTCTGGAGGAAATGGGGGAATGTGCTTCTGCAGCCCTCTGGCAGCTCAAGTGTCTATCAGAAGGTGGCAGCATTTCAACACCGTTCAGTCCAGCAGGGGGAAAAAAAAAAGAATCTACATGTCCAGAAAGCTGAAAGCTCTTTACATTCAGACAGGATGTACACACTGCTGCCTTGAATTTATGGGTTAGATGAATTTATGCAGTTATGGATAGGCAGGAAGGTGAAGTTTTGATAACCCTTCAGTCCTCCTAATGTAAATGTGGGAAACAGGCTAAGTAGGTGCTGGAAGGAAGGGAAGTGAAAAATAAATGAGAAAATATGGCTGCCCAAAGGGTCAGAAAAAGCCCAGCCCCAACTAGAGGGGAACTTTGTGGTAGCTGCGTTAGAAATATTGAGCAACAAAATATGAAGGCTCTAAAAATTTTTTTGGAATTTATCTCCTACCAGTGTGACAGAGAATAACTCTTTTTTTTTTTTTTTTTTTCACAGCTATCATACCCTGTATTGTCAGATGTCATGATCTCATCACAAGCTTTGTGGCATTTATTGTTTTTTTTTTAAAAAAACCAAGCCTTTGAAACTGGGCAACCGCATAAGAACCTGAGCTTTCACTTAACCACCACTATAACCAAAAATAGCATGACTTGAACCCTTGTGGTTACTGGGAAAGTCAAAAAACATGTGCGAAATGCTCTCACAATGTTCAAAAACCAGAAGGCAGAATGGAAAAAGTAATAGAATTTAAGGTAGAAAAAAAAAAAAAAAATGACATCTCATAAGGTTAGCAAAAAGTCATATATCAGAGTGCACTGATTGACAATACCGTGTTGCTGATGGGAAGCCTGGACCCAGCACATAAAACCAGGCATGTCAGTATGTACTCTGATAGGGGTGGAATTAAGTGCCTGGCTTAGTACGTAGCTATGAGCACAAAATGGTGTTGTTCACTTCAGTGAGATTATTTGCTGATTTACAGCTCAAGTCATTGCTGAACTGAGCTCTTAACTTGCTTAAGGATTAATCCAGTGCCCAGTGCAGTTTGATGGTAAAAATCTCAAAATGGGGTCATCAGTGTCCTTGTACAATGTTTAGGGTTTTCTTTAAACATGGAACTGCCTCAGCTAGCCCTTGATCCACCTGTAAGGGTATGGAGTACAATAAGAAATACTGTACTAATGGCCACCACAAGGCCTCCACATGTTGCCAGTAATTACTACCTTAATACTTAGAGAACCACGGCGTGTTATTTTCAATCTTTCCATTTGTGTTGATCCTGGCTGGACAGCAGGTGCTCACCATCACCTCATTGTCACTCTCCTCTTCACTGGGCAGGGGAGAGAAAATAAAATTAAAAGCTTGTGGGTTGAAATAAGGTCGGGGGAGATCACTCACCAATTACTGTCATAGGTGAAGCATACTTGACCTGGGGAAAATTAATTTAATTTATTACCAGTCAAATCAGAGTAGGATTAAAGTAACTAAAACCAAATCCGAAAAGGCCTTTCCCACACCCCTTCCTTCCTCCACTCCCAAATTTTCTACCTCTTCTGGCAGCCAGTTCATCACGTTGTCTTTGCTGCTCGCTCTCTGTCAGGGCAGGACTCCTCACGCTCCTCCTTTGCTCCAGCATAGCATCCCTCCCAGAGGAAACAGTCCTCCACAAACTTCTCCAACGTGAGTCCTTCCCAGAGGCTGCAGTTCTTCATGAACTGCTCCAGTGTGGGTCGCTTCTACTGGGCACAGTCTCTCTGGAACAGCTGCTCCAGTCTGAGTTCCTCACAAGGTCGCAAGAGGAACTTCCAGTGGCTTCCCACAGAAGCCACCCCTGTAGCATCCCTCCTGCTCCCAAAACCTTGCCACAAAAACCCAGTTACTTGGTTCCAATGAGTTTGTCTCTGAAATCAAGTAAAAAGTGGCAAAACATCTCTGTGCAGTTTAAAGTGGAACAGTTTTAATTTCCACGTTTTACATATGAAAGAGAAATGCTGATTTTGAAGATATGTTCCACTGTATTCACCTTGGATGCACATCTGCAATGCAATTGAAGCAGTGGGCAGATTGCCAGGTTGTGGCCAATTATGAGCAGGGGACTTCATCTTCAGAGGGGATATGAAACCTTGCAGAAACTGATATTTTGAGGGCTTAGCACAGATTACTCTGGGCCCAGGCACAGCCAGACAGTCAAAAATGGCATGAGAGATTGAGCCCCAGAAAGATTGAATGCCTTTTTGGACATCCCAGTGAGCTAGTAGCATAACTGAGGATAGGAATGTGGCACCTTCCATTCTCAGATCCAGGGAGAATTTGTTATACCACTGTTTCACATCTCATAGTGAACACTCAGCTACTGTACTTGGTAGACTCAGCCAAATACACATAAGTCAGGAACAGAGCTGGCAGGCAGAGTATATTGATTTAATTTTGTTTGGCTTTTTTGATGTGCCTTCCTGGAGTTCCTATTTGCAATGTTGTGGGTTAAATACTTAAACAGGAAATCAGCTCAGAGGACTGGCTGACCATTTCAACCTTGTGGAAACATTTGTCCTTGCCTGCTTCCCAGAACAATTCAAAGAATGCCTTGTTTCTGATACACACAGCCAAAGTAAAAAATCTGTGGAGAATAATTCAGTAGGGTGACAGCACTCATTCAAAGACATTGGAGTAGAAATCAGTGCAGATGGCTGCACACCTACAGGCAGGAAGTTCTGCTTTATTTTTATTTTGTGCTGTAGACAGTTCTCTGAGTGAGTATTGTGCCTGAATGGTTATATGAATCTATTAGCTAATCATCCATTGGAGTGATCCTCTCAAGATTAATCTAACCAAAATTTGACATAAATGATCTAGAATGACAGCAATTATAAAAATCACTTTACAAAAGAATGACCTTTAACAGAAGAAAAAGCAAATTTAGACTAAATTGATTCAAATGAAAAACAGGCTATCAAGGAGGAATATTTTTCTTCTTGTTGCAATGAAATTTTTGCAATGTCATAGTTCCATCAGGCTTCCAAATGTCATGTTTCATACTTTTGCCAAGGTTTTTTATTATTTCTGCTGTTACTCCATGCATAAGGAATAAAACTTCATGCATGACTTCTAATATAATTTTTAAGATCTTTATTAAAGTTCATTCAATCATAGCAGATGCATTTTAATTGCCACGTCTTTTAGTTCAGCTGTGCAGCACTGTTTATATTGCTTTAAATTAAACTCCTTCCCACTAACGGTAAGATCTGTTAATCTTTTAAAAGGCAATCCATGAAAAATATCAGGATTTGTGAAATAGATGGAAACAAAATCAGAACTCAGTTAAGGCAAAATATTTCATCAGGCCTTGAAGAGGTGGTTGATTTCATGCTACCCATATTTGAAAAGTCACATAATTTTGGTTAAAATTTCTATTGATTACAAGACAGACATTTATCCGAGGAAGGACTGTGTGAACCCTTCAGGATATTGTCTTACATGCAAATAATTGCCTCAGTGACTGACAGATATTTCCCTTCAAATTTAGCTGTCAAAGACCTGACCTGCACTGAGTTAAATCTGCTTTTTGGTTGTTTGCAGGCATCTGTGGGAGTGGAACTGGCAGGAATAGACAGTGGACTGGCTTCAACTGGTTATCCAGAAACCATCACCTTAAGACCTTGGGAAACAGGACACTAAGAAAGGAGACGCTTGGCCAAGTTAGGGCGAAAAGAATGGGATCATGGGAGTTATTATGTTAATTAAGTTGTTCCATATGAGGCAATGCTTCCAGTTACAGTAGCTGATGGGTTCTCAGGGTTTGACATATTTGGTAATGTTCCTAATTCACGTTTGTGATTGGTTCTGGACCCTCAACCCATACCCTCTATCTTGTTGAGTTTGTCCAGTTGCTTTGTCTTTGAGGATCATCTCGTACCATTTATGGCTTTTGTCCTTTGTTATTTTGCTCGTTATTAAGTTCTTATTTTTTGGATATCCTCGTCGTTCCCATCCCTATATCTTTTGCCACTCCCAGATGGTCCTGTCCTGAGGTCATGCACCAGCAACATGACAGGCATCAGCTGCTGTATCTGTACAAGTGCTAAATCATTGCATAGGAGGACAAGCATTAGGTGGGACAACCCTCACTTCAAGCATCATGGTCGTTTGTGTGTTTTCTGAAAAGCTTGTAAAATTTCTATCAGGTGTCTGTGGCTGATGTCAACGAAAAGCCCTGTAGGAAAATAGGCATCTGGTAATTCCTGCTCATGGGTCTAGAGTGAATCTGTATCTTTTGTTTTCAGTTTATTTTCCAAATACTTGATGCTTTCCCCAGGAGTTCTGAGGACTTCACTTATTATCCTAGCTTTTTGCACTTTCTTGGCAGGCAATTTGAGTTTCATAATCTAGATCATTTTAAATGAGATGTGACTTGGGTACACTTTCCTGACAGAACACACAAAGAGCCATTTCTCTGTCACTGAGGGAAAAGAACTAAAATGTCACCCTCCTCTTTGAGCATAGGCCTTTTACCTCCTATATGCTCTGTTGATACAAGAAAGGCAAATTGTTGCATTTTACTTGCTTTATGATTTGATTTATTTAGCTTTAAGTCAAAAGCAAATATTTAAAAGTTACAGGCCTATATTGAAAAATGGAATTCCTCAGACTTGCACAGAAAGCTGGGGTGTGAAGATCATAGTTTTGTGGCCTGAAGGAGGTAAAAGCACAGGCAGTGCATGTTAGTGTGAGCAGAGCCATCCTATCTGTTAATCAAACTCAAACTCACTGTATGGACAATGCTGCAGCAAGCGCAAACATTTTTGACAATTTCAGTACATATTTTTGAAAATCTGATTCTTAAGTCTGACAAATATTGCAAAAGTCATTGTTAGTCAGTGGCAGGGGAAAAAAGAAAGAGATGTTTATCAAGAGGTGCAGGGAAGAAGGACTCTCAAAGGAGTGCTTCTCAAGCCTGTATGGGTTTTGTTTGGTTTTTAATGCATGCATTGTGTGCCTATGGATTTATCACAGGATGTGTGCTCTTGGATTTACATCCACGGTGGCTGTTAGAGGGCTTGTGCAAAAGCATCAGATCCTACTTAATGACCACCATAAAATCCACAGGACTTAGTTTAGGGCCATAAAGATGGAATTCAGCATCACTAAAGGCAGTGGCAGAACATTCTGGATGGTGTGGAAGACAGGAACTTGAATGCAAATGCTGAACAGTTTCATTATCTGTGCTCTTTTGTAGTGCACTCAAATGAAAACTGGTGGGCAGCTATGAGGAAGCTGGCTTTGTGCAAACTTCCTCAGCTCCTGTCATAGCTACTGCAGGTGAAAGGTTGGGTTGTTTTTTTTTTTTTTTTTTCACTTGGGCTTTAGGAATAGGGCTTCCACACACTCTGAAATGTAGCCAGAAATGGCAGCATGGTGTCCTTCCTCAAGAGCTTGGCCTGCCCTCAATAGGGGCTGTGGTGTCAAGAGCAGGTTTGTTGACAGCTGTGCCATTGGGCTGCAGAAGAGATTGCTTGAAGGCTCATCTCCGACATCATTGCAGGTTACTTCAACAAAGTCCTTCTGAATCAATGTATGCAACAATGACCTTTATTATCCCTCATCTCTGGATAGAAATGTGACTAACATCCACCAGGATAACTTATCACCAAAAAGCTGTTCTTGTTCTCCAAGTATTTATTGACAAATCTAATTTAGAAGCAATTTTCTGCATGCCTAATCTTGTAAGTATATTAATATTCTGCCTAATGTGTTGTTTATAAGCAAACAAATCCATTTTTTTCAGAAGGGCATGAGAATGGTAAATCTATAAACTGAAGATGACTTTTTAACCTGGGCAGTAATACTTCTTAAAACTTCACAGAAGTTTCTTGCTACTGCACCTGGTTTTCACTTGGCTAAAGCTATTTTTTGGCAGAGTTGTGTCTAGTATTCACGAGGACAAATAAAATGCAGTGAATACCTACTTATGCTGTGTTCCTGGATGGAACTGATAAACAGAAAGAAAGACTTTTGAAAGAAATAAATGAATTTAACTTTCCTGGGCTGCACACCTTAGCATAAGAAGTACAGGAGGGGCACAGGATAGCTTCATTCAACAACCAGCTTTGCCATACTTTGGTTGGCCCTTGGTTAGTGATATCCAAGAGTTGTGTCTCCAATTTACCTCAGTAACTTATATGAGAGTAAACCTGCTTATTTCCATGGCAAAGGTTTGCTGAATGATAAATTTACCTTAAGCAAGGTATGTTCCCCACATCATAGCCTCATCTGCACCACAAAGGTATAATGATACACAGGTTTCTGGTAGGAGTAAGGTTTTGGTAGGTCTGTGTTTCCTCTGATTAAAAGTGACTGGGTAGAGCTGCTGGCAAATTTGCAAGGCTTTCTGCCTTCTGTGTCAGGAGAATTCAGAGGCCATTCACAGCCAAAGAGCAGCCCCCCAGAAAGGGTAGTATAAGCTTCAGCACATAAATCCATTTGCATACATTGAGACAGCTGGCAGCTTTGCTATAGCACGGGAAGCATCACTGTAAGCAAAGTGTTTCCCACCCACTGGGAGAAAGATCATGAAATACGAGGGACTGAAAAGCCAGCATTTTCTTTACAGAAGTTGGAGTCTGTCTGTAACAATACTGGTGGGATTTGCTCAAATTTATTTTTAGAAGTTCATGTTCAATCCACTCAATATTTCCACTAGGAGAACACAAAGCAGTGTAAATCTGAAATTTTTTTTCTCTCTTTTGGCAATGGATCCATACACTGATTTAGTATGATTTAGTAGGCAGGGCTTTTATTTCCCATATAGATGAGTGGACTACTCACTCCTCTTTTCCAAAATCTGTGTTTGTTGTGTTTTTTGCTAGGTAATAAAGTTCTTTGCGCTGAGAAGATAAAAGGAATAACTCAGTGAAGTGGGCAGCAGAAATGTGGTTAGATACACAGATATTCTCCTTCCTTGACAGGAAAAGATCCCTCTTGATCTGTCTGAGATACAGAAGAACCAAGTGTCTGTAACAGTAAACTGTAAGGAAAGGTGATATATAAGTATAGTATGTGTATATACTTTATATACACACTGTGCTATCTTAAATGTGTATATGTATATCTATATTTATTGAGGCAACAGAGCAAAGCCAGGACTCTAGAGTGGTTTCTGTCTTGCAAGAAGCCAACTATAATAGGACATCAATGCATGGCCCAGTGCCTTACAAAAGTCCTAAGGTGGATCAGACAAACATTTACTAAACTGTTCTTTGTGAACAATCCTGTGGAACTCTCTAAGAGGTACAAAAATACATGGTGACAGACTTGGGTAAGGAGTTTGGTTGTCCCATCACAGCTGCCCATTTAAGTGTGCTGCAAGAGGGAGTGAGGCATGTCTTTCTTCCAGAGCAAAGGCACATGGCAAGTGGCTGAGCACCATGCTCCAAAATTGCCTGGATTTTATTTGAGAAGGGATGTGGATGAATGAAACTGCAGGTGTGGGGAATATAGCATCCTGTAAGGGAAAAAAAGGTAGCTTTATTATTGCTTAAGTAACAGTGGTTTCAGGGTGCCTGGGGACATCTGGAGGATAGGCTTCAGACTGAGCTTGAGAGATCATTGCAGATGTAAACTTGCAAACAGAAAGCAACGAGTAACCATAATGATGTTGCTGTTATCAATTCATGGATGGAATAACTTCCAGAACCAATGTTTGGGTTAGGCCCTTTGGCCAGGAGGGGTTGCATGTCAGTTCTAGTCTGCTTGAAGGAGGCCAGAATAGCTGGAGAAATGGGGTATAAAGCCTGGGAAGGTGTTGTCTCATGACCGTGGCACAAAGTACAACATACTGCCAGTGCTCTCTCCTTCTGGGCCCTGGTTTTGCCTTCTCTGAGTAACTCTTGGGACTGTATGTATTTCTTGTAAGTCATCTTTGTCCTTCATGTCTTAGAAATGTGTTTTTATCATCTGGAAAGGCTCAGTGCAAGATTTCTGGATGACAGCTGCCTTGCAAGATTGTTTTAGTTACAACCACTCCCAAGAGTGGGAATAGTTTTAAACAGATTACCTATCCCACAACAAACACAAGCTCGTTATGTTTTAATAGCTTTCAAGGAGTTCCTTGAAGAAGACATTAGCAGCTGTCAGAAAGCATTTTAACCTTTTGAATGTTAAGATGCAGCTTAAAGCCTGACCCAGCGGTAGAGAAAGGATTTGCTGAGGGAAAACACCAAATCACCACATGAAATATTTTCCTAAATGAAGGCCTGGTTTTTGTGGACTCTCAGACTTCACAACATCATAGTGAAGGCCATAAGGTCTGAGCACTTGTGTTTTATGCTCAGTTCCCTTCACACATGTAGATGAGTTTGGGGGAAAGGGAAAACTGACTAAATTAAGACCACAAGACAGTAGCTTTCATCCAACAGGTTAAGGTTTCCACTTACACCTTTCCTCTTGCACATTTTATTAATTCAACACAAAGTGCTGTATCTTCAGGATGCCTAAAGCATGGTACATTTGAAGACATGATTAGATGTTAAGGTGCCTCATATTACCAGCATTCAGAAAATGAAACTTGTGTCTAAAGGGATTAAAACTATTCCCATTGATTCTTTTCTGACTAAACTTAGGAAATATGTTCTTATAAGAGATTTGTCTCTGAATGGGTCAGATGTTACACGTTGGAAATGCTAACATACATGTTAGAAACGGTGTTTCTGCTCATTTTTACTGCTTTCTCCACAATCACTGATGTCATGGGGCTCCATGCTGTCCCTCTGTCCTGTTGTACTTCCTCTGTTTTCAAAGCCACATGACTCTGCTTGTTGTGGGCATTGCGCACTGAGCAGCAGCAATGTTGATCTGATGCCATTACTGGCTTTAGTTTAGTCTCTTTGTGGTCCTGCTGTGTACATTCCTATTCATGTGCTATTTCTCTGTCAGACTGTATTCTTCGTGGTCATAGCCAAGCCTCCAATCAAGAAGATATTGCACAGGTCTGATTTCAGCAGCACAGGCTAAATAAGATTTTTCTTTTTCCTTCAGTTGTTTGTCTCTTCATCAACAGTAACAGCAGGCTATTCTTTTCTATCTGTTGCATACCTTAGCAGTTTTTTCCCCTTGATTAAGTGAGCAAATGTCTCAAGTTACTGTGGAATAAACAGTTACTGTTTGTCATCAGGGCAGTCCTAATGGGTCTTGTGTGTCATGATGACTTCAATGGATACGTTTTGTTATAAATTACAATTTCTCCGATATTTTTTGGTTAAGAAATTTATTGGAAAAATGACAAAAGTGAGAAATCAAGCAAAGTCACAATCAAAGGACAGTTCTGACCCTGGGAATCAGAGCTGGGTGAACCTGGGACACAGCCTCTCCGGCCCCTCTGGTTCCAGGAAACTTCTCAGCCAATTTTAGTCCTCCACAAATCCAACAGTTTGTTAATCTTAATTCGGTAGCAATTTCCTGCATTAAATCAATAAACAGTTTACTTGGAGCCAGTAGGCCCCATTCATCATTTTGCTTTTCTAACTGGTCATACTACTCACTTAATGTTCTCAGCCTTTCTTGTTCTGATTTCCTTTTTCTCGCTTCTAGTTCCTGTCTTTTTAATTCTAGGGCAACTTGTTCTAGCTTGTTTTCAGGGCTTATCCCTTCCTCATTTTTAGAAAAGCAGAAGGTCTTTTCATATTTCATACAGACCCTCTCATCATCCTCTTTTAACAGACCTAGCACAATGGGTTCAGTATTTAAAGTTAGCTTATCATATTTCAGATTCTGTCCTACCCAGTAGGTTTTTCCATTCAATATACACATTCTTCATTGTTTTATATCATAGGAAAGCTTGTTCACTCAGTGGTATGAAACAAAGCTAGACTCTTTTCTACCTCCAATCCAAATTGTTACGTTGTTTACAAACCGGCATAGGTGGTATTTTTCTGGCTTCCCGTTTAAGTCGGGCATGCCTTTCTGAGTTTACCATCTTAACTATCGCCTTAGGGCTGTGACAAATTAGTTTTCCTTTTTCCCCAGCATACTTTAAATAGATTACCATTAAAAGTAAAGTACC
>VWYN01017533.1:140627-162693 GCA_013400075.1 Hippolais icterina | reverse complement strand
TACAAAACTGCTGCTGAGGCACTTGGTGTGATTTACTGGTGGGACAGAAGTGCACCCTGGCTGAGGACCTGTGTCACACAGAGCTTTCAGACTTTGAACCACTTTTTAAATAAAGGTCTGACTAAGGTGGTTCAAGGCCTTGCACCCACATATTNAAAAGATCTGACTAAGGTAGCTCAGACCCTTGCACCCACATATTTTATTTGGAAGGAAGTGATGCGGAACAGCCAAATCCTGGAACCTGGATATGTTTAATTTCAGGTCTGAAATAAATAAATTACTACAGGAGAAGTTTGGTGGGATTTTTTGTTTTGGGGTTTTTGGGTTTGTTTTGGTGGGTTTTTTTGTTTTTTGTGGGGTTTGTTTGTTTGTTTGTTTGTTTTTGTTTTTGTTTTTTTTTTAAGAGTAATTTTCAAATGAACTATTAGAAATTATTCCCAATTTATTTCCATCTCTCAGATTGGAAAACTTTACAGAGGAAAAATATACAGACTTTGTTCTGTTAGCATGATGGACAAAATTAAATATTTCATGCAGGCCTTTATAGACTGTAAGAAAAAGATGATATCCATGCTGTCAGGAGAAGGGTTCAGACAAGTATTGCCTCTGTGCCCGGGGGTTTTTCAGTGCTGGGAAGTGTTTGCTGCAGGAATTTAACCCTGGCAAAGGACCCTTCTCCCCCAGAAGCATCACAGCCCCTGCAGGCTGGAGGAATCAGAATGACACTCCCATTTCTGGACTTACTGAGTGTTTGAGGAAGCTCACAAGATCTTGCTTCCTTTCAGATGTGCTGGTGGATATTCCATTTATGCCACCAAGCTGAGCTTTGTAAGTTATCTTTTGTCCCTTTCACAGGTTTTGAATTTTTAATCAAATTACCTGATACAAAGTTAAGGCTTATTTTGGCAGAGGGACAGGTTGATTCAGTCTTTCAACACAAATGAAGATCAAATCTGTATTTGCAACACAAATCCCAAATCCTTCCAGATATTCTGAGCCATCCAAATCTCCTATCAGCTTCAGGAGTTCCAGGATTTGGCTGTTCCACATCACTTCCTTCCAAATAAAATATGTGGGTGCAAGGGTCTGAGCTACCTTAGTCAGATCTTTTTTAATAAAGTGGTTAAAAGTTTGAAAGCTCTGTATGACACAGATTCTCAGGATAAAACCATGGGAGACAAACCCTAGAAGCTGTTTGAAGCAGTTTACATCCAATATCAGTAATTCACATCACACAACTGATGACATGAATGACATAAATGTATCCTAAGTAACATTTTTTTTTTAAAAAGCTACATTTAACTGTACAAGAACACCTCTCCTAGGTGATTATATATATAATGATGAGAGAACAGAGCAGTTTCAAATTTCTGTATATACGAGACAGCAAAAGAATGAAAACCAAGAATTGAAATAAACAAGTTACTACATGAGACTAAAACCTGGAGAAGATGTTTTTTAAAAGAGCAAATATCAAATAAAGTATTAGATATTATTCCTAATTTATTTCCATCTCTCAGATTGGAAAACTTTAGAGAGGAAAAAATACAGACTTTGTTCTGTTAGCATGATGGATAAAATTAAACATTTAATGCAGGCCTTTTACAGACTGTAAGAAATTAGAGATGAAAAGCTATTAATTAAGTTTAAATTTGCAATAGCCTGAAAATTGAAGGTTCATCTTGTTTGTTTTGTACTGGATCCTCTATCTGCAAGCCCAAAAGAGCTGAGGAGGATTTAAGCCTCTGTTTGAATACAAATGTGTCATGTGAAGCAAAATTCCCCATTTAGAACATGGGCAGAGGGTTCCAGGGCTTAAATCATGCACACACCACAGCTCCAGGTGCATTTTTAAAGCTCCCCTGTGAAACTGGCTTTCAGCACCTTGTCAGTTCCCTTTTCTGATTTTAAATATGTTGCTATAGATTGTTAAAGATGTCTGTGTTTATTTTGGGCTAAGCTTTGAAATATTCTTTGACTTGCTGGGCAAATCATCACAGCTCACTTGACACCACTTCCATGGTCTGTGTTATGATGATTTAGGGCTCTCCCTAAAATCATTTTCTCCATTCAACCCTGATTTTATGATAATATTCCTTAAGAATAACATCTCCTTACCCAGTGTATTTATTAAAGTATCAAGATCTTGATAATTAGCATTATTGGCAAGGGGAAAGGATTTTTTCTAATTAAGCCAAAGCTAAGCTAATAAAACCAATCATCCTGGGCACTTATGTAAAATTTTAATTTCATGTCCAGCAGTGTTTAGTTCCCTTATGAAGTCCCCAGCGAGCTAATAACCTTTTTTGTGTGCTCTTCTAGTGAAGAAAGAAACATCCATCCTCCTTGGGGTTGTTTTTAAATCTTCACACTGCAAGCCCATATTTTCACATGGGCTATTGCTCTATTGGGCTGCTCAGTGGCAATTCTTTATTGAGCCCTCCTGGCTCTGAAAACATCAGCAAAACTTGCTCTAAAGGAAGTTTTAAACTTTTTAAAAAATCTTTAAATTTAAAAATCCTGCCAAGTGTTGAAGGATCAGACCTTCTGCCCCTGAACCCAACGCTCTTCCCAGTGAGGTTTGTCCTCTCCCTTCCTTGGCTGTGCCAGCACCTAGAGCCAGAATTGTGCATTTTATGCACAATTGTGCATTTTATACAAGCTCAAAACAGCCTCAGGGCTTAAGCTGATGGAAACCAAACGTTGCCTGGCATCTGTTTGTCCCAAGGAGCATCTCCAGAGTCAAGGTCACTTCTCTGCCCTGACAGATGCTGTTTCTCCTCTAAAAAAAAAGACAACACAAACTGTGGAGGGAGCCTGGTAAAAGGACAACTTCCCAGTGCTTGTGGGCCTTAAGACTCCCCTCTCTAAGTTTCATAGTCATGAAGCAGAATAAACCCCAAACATTTGCTTTCTCACCCAGCATTTCATATTTTAGGGAGCTAAAAGCACACGTGCAGTGGCTGTGTTAGGTGGGCAATAATCAGCAGAAGATTTGCACACAGACTGTTAAACCAAGAGAACTTTTCTGTGGGGAAGATGCCTTCATTCCCAATTATTCACCCTCAGAAACACTTGGCTGTGAAGTGCTGCTGTCCTCACCCAGGGAGCACATCCTCCTTGCTTTGCAATGGGAACGGGAATTTGTAGCAGGATTTGGGATTTGCTCTGCCAGAATGGAGAGGAGTTGTCAGCTCAGCGTGTGCAGCTCTTCTGTTTGAGTTGATGCTTCAGCAAGCACAGTCAATAACAGATTTTTAGAGGGCTTGTAGATAATTAGATTAATGAGCTGACTCTCCTCAAACACACGATTTGCAGTAAGCCTTTCTGCTCATCCCTTTATTGACTGGCACAGTAATAATATCTATTGAACTTCACTCAACCATCAGGTAATACAAACATATTTTTGCCCTTGGAGGCAGTCAGAAAGGCCAGGCACACTATCACTGCAGTACATATATTTTCTGAGACAATTAGCAACCTCAAGGTGGGTTAATCAGGAGAAAATAGGGGCTAAGTATTAAATTATCTCTTGCTACAATAGAGTTCCCAGAGGTAAGATGAATGTTAAAATTGTTTTGTAGGGATTTTGTGGGATACTTTTTGTCTTTCTATTGTAATGAGATGTCAGTCAATCCTCAGGGTAAAAATCCTGCTCCCTCTGAAGAACCAGACAACAGAGTCAGAAATGGGAAGAGCCTTTTTCAAAGCACCTGATTCACCTCATCCCAACCCCTCAGCTGAAATTCAGCATTTTAGCATGGAAACCTCTGCCAGTGTCCTTTGGTGGTTCCCAATTAACTGCAAGGAGAAGAAATCTCATTAACAAAACCACTGTGAGTAGAAAACTGTAGAAGTAGCAGGATGGTAGCTAAAGCCTTGGAATAAAGGAAGAAAAGAGGATGTAAATAGCTCCATCTAAACTGAGCCAAAGAAGCACTGATGTTTTCTTCTGTCTCACCAATCAAAGTGAATGGAAAAAAAAAATCTTACAACATTGGTTAAGCAAGTCCTTCCTGGGACCTTACCATGAGAAATGAAAAAAGCCACACAGAAATGCACCTGGTGCAGAGTGAGCCCCTGAAAAGGCAATCAGCACCTGCAAGGCAAAGGGGGCAGAGACTTCATGGACCAAGAACTATAAATGGAAGAGGAAAATTAAAATTATTCAGTGAGGAGGTCTAAGCTGAGCACATAGGGGAAACTTCATTAATAGAGCAGCAGGGAGAATGAACAAAGGCTGCAAGTGACAGCACTCAGTGCAGAAATGCAAGGAATTGACAAGAAAAGCAAAGCACAAACCCCCAAACAGAAAAACTGCAGCACAGTTGGCTACCAAAGGGGTTAATGACAACCCTGCCTTTTGCAAAGCTGCAAGGAAAAAGCATCTGCTTTAGTGTGCTGTGCAGCAGCAGAGAGAGCTGGGCTGTAGAGAGCAGGGCTGGGGTTGGGAGCACTTCTTTCTGAGGAAACAATTAAACAGAGAGGCTGCTCTGTAACAAATGTGATATATTTGATGAAAAGCAGCAGATATTCCTGCCAGTGATCAGGAGTTCAAGAGCAGTGATGTCTGTGGGGTGGGTTGGATGCTGGGGAGTGTCCCAGGGTGGTAGAGATGCCTCAGGCAAGAGAAAGCAAACAGCAGGAGCACTGAGAGTGAGCTCTTGCTGAAACTTGGGAAATAAACGCTTATTGAGGTTTTGTAAAATATGGTGGCTGCCACGGGGTGGAAAAGGGTTCATTAAAACCTTCAGGATTCATTGGTAAGGCAGGGGAATAAAACTTCCCACGCAGAGAGTAAGGATGGATTCTGAGAGCAGGCAGAGATCAGAGCTGAAGGGATCTCTGTGGTCCCTGAAGCCCTAAATTCCCCTGCTCATAAAGAAAAAGGACCTGATTGTTTATTTACACAGCCAGCTGGATCTGTCTGTCAGGAACAGAGGAACACATCCTGCTGCCTCCAAAGGCAAAAATATTCTGAGAGAGAATGAAAATATCTAAAAGCTGCACACCATTGGGGTTATGGATGGTGTCCCTAAAAATAATTAAAAACAAAATATCAAGAATGATATCCATAATATTTTTAAATAATTTTAAAATAATTTTTTAAAAATTATCAAATTCATAGTAACTATTTTGAGCTGTGCTTGGTGCCCCAGACACCCCAGAAAACAACGTGGCAAGTGGTATAAGAACAGGCAGGAGACAAGTGCTCCAATAATGTGAAGTTGGGAAGAGCAGCTTTGGGAAATGCCTGAACTGCTGAGCTTCAGCAGCAATGGGAAATTCTCTCGGCAGCTGTCAGCATGCTCTGCAGGCAGCAGGGCAGCCCCTGCTCACAGCTGGTGGCAGTGCCAGTGCCCAGGATGAGCTGGTGGCTGTGCCAGGAGCTGGCTCTGGCTGACCCACGCACACAGCAGGAANATTTTTAGTTTGTTAGCTGGAAGTGCTGTAGAACTCACGGCTTGTGAGACTGTAACATAGATAAGAATTAATAAACATCTGAATGAAATACCATCTCAAGCATTTAATCCTGACCCTGGCAAGAAAGAAGATAAAACTCAACACCCCAGCAGCAGAGCTGTCCCAGCAGGGCTGGGGGCTGAGCCCTGCAGTGGACAGGGCTGAGGCAGCAACACTGAGCTCCAGGCACTGCCTGGGCTGGCAGGGCAGGGGTCTGACAGAGGCACAGGCTGGTTTGGGCTGGAAGGGACCTTAAATCCCACCCAGTGCCACCCCTGCCATGGCAGGGACACCTTCCACTGTCCCAGGGTGCTCCAAGCCCTGTCCAAGATCCCTCGCCTTGGACATTTCCAGATCTCTGGCCTTGGGCACTGCCAGGGATCCAGGGGCAGCCACAGCTGCTCTGGGCACCCTGTGCCAGGGCTGCCCACCCTCACAGGGAACAATTCCTTCCTGATATCCAGTCCAGGACTGACACAGGACACTTCAAAATTCGGCAGCTGTGCTCCTTAGCAGCAGCAGGAAAACTTTTCCAAACTTGTCTGGTGCCTACATGAGGTTGCTTCTCCTGACACACCATACAGGGTATTGGGTGATGTCACCTGCAGCCCCACAGTGGCCACAGAAAATGCTAAATTTGGTTTTTCAGCAAGATTTGAGAGACACAAACTTGAGGAAGCAGGGACAGCCACAGTGCAGGTGTCACAGCCAAAGCAAACAGAGTTTATCTCCTGACTGCAGTGCTGCTGATACAGAGCAGTCAAACGAGTGATATTAGCAGGGATTTGCAGGCACCAACTTTGTGTTTTATGAAGGCTACTGATGTGTTTTGCCTGAAGAAGATAAAGTGGACTGCACCTCCTGATAGTGTTGAGCCCTGGGCCAGGTGAAGTATGGCTGGAACATCCTGGGGGGATTTGTGCTGGGAACCAGCAATTAGTGACAGCATGCACACTCCTTAATGAGCGGCTGCTAATCACCTTAAGAGACACCCAAAAGTTTAGGATATCTTCATTGCCACAGAGCTGATGGGATAAGGACACAACCCACACTGAAAATGCAGATTTTACCCTGTAAAACACAGCTGACCTGCACCTCTGCTAAACAAACCTTCCTCCAGGTTTCCCAGGTATATTTTATGCTGTTTTCTAATTATTATTCATTATTTACCCAGTTATCTTGCTAACAGCATCCTCCCACGAGGAGAACAGCACAGAATAATGCTGTGTAGGGTATTACCTGTGCAAGGCTGAAGGTCTAAACCTAAATCCATCCATGCCCACCACAGCTAGCCCTCATGTTCTATTTATGTGGAGGTTTTGCCTAATTCTCCAACACCCCCAGGCATAAACATGACTGAAAGTTTAAGCAATAGAAACACATGGCAGAGGCAGAATATGCAAGGCTTAAAGCATATCTGGTGTGTGTGCATGAGGGGCTCGCATTAAAAATCAAAGAGAAACCTCCTGCACAAACATCCCAACCAACAGAGGAGATGCTGATAACCACTGGGAGATGGATCCTTCCCCAGAGCAGGGCATGAGTAACAGCACTGGCATGGCTCAGTGCACAGCTCAGGATACATTCTTACCCAAAAAAGGCACAATTCCCAGTTTTGGGGGGTTTAAGAATTTATAGACATTGCTTAATCAATAAATCATGGTAAGAACCAGAATGATGCCAAATGCTGTGGTATTTTTATCAGTATCAAGTCTAAATTAATATAAATTTAGGAATTTGACTCAGTTTTGCTCCCCAGTTTGGAAATGGGCTCACAGATGTTCTGGAAAAAAGCTACTTAGAATGTTCATTCTTTGGTGCATTGCGTAGATCTTGCTTGGTAGCTCATGAATCCAGAGCCAAAAGTCACCTAATTTCTTTTTTCTGATTAAATAGCTACATAAGATACATGCCTGTTTTCTTATGTACACTGCCAGGTTAATATTGATGAATGATAGTGTAAAAGACCCACAAGAAAATCACCCTCTCCTAGTAGGTAAAAATAGGTGGGAAAAAATACAATAAGAATTCTTCCTGATAGCTTTTGTAGTAGATATTTAGAAAATTAAACATGTATTTCTCAGTCATATAAAAACCTGTGGGGTGAGACATCCAGTGCCCAACTCCTAAAGTCAGATGTTGTCTCCTAGCTGACAGTTTAATCAATCTATCCAGAGTAATGGATTTTTGACATTAAAAAATGTGATAATTTTTCTCTAGCCTGATTTCTCATCAACTTGAGATTTAATTAGAGCATATATTTTAGAAAGACACACAGACCTCATGTCTTTAAATAGTGATGGTATTACCTACAATAATAACAATTAGCAATGAGAAAATATTAGGATTCCATCTTTTCACTTCATGTCCAGTTCAATTTTTTGGGTCAGATTTTCAACCAGGAGTTCTTGGTCCAAATTTGATTTTTACTTTAGAGATGCTTCAGCCTCAGTGTAATGTCAGATTGTAGGACCTTCAGCCAGGTCTACATATTAGGGGTTAAATATTCAGGGTTAAATATTAACAAAAATTTTTAGTTATTTTTTTTAAGCCTGTGGCCAGGTAAGTCTCTCTCTCCCAGCACTGAGGGAGGTGTCAATGTGTGGTGTGCCAAACCTGGGCTGTCTCTGGCAGGAAGGATTTTTGAGAGCTTTTCCTGCCAGCAATAACTGAGCTGAGCTGCTGCTGAAGCTGCTCTGGAATGCAAGTGCTGCCCTATTACAGTGATTGCTCTGCCACTGGTCATTAACATTCATCAGTAAATATTAATGTAGGCTACTTGGCCAACTTTCCAAGTAATTGATGCATGTTCCTTCTTGGGTGTTTCCAGCCTTATCCCTCTGGGGACTTAATTTTCAGTTTTCATCTTTAATCTCTGCTGGATAACTCAGGACAAATTACTGTAGAGGAAATAAAAGCTGATTGCACATTAACTGTTGGTAAAAACTCCAGAGGTACAGAAGCACCACTTAGGAAGCCAAAATTTACAGCTCCTGCCAAAGCCCATCTGGTGTTTTGGCTGCCCAGGAGGCAGAACCCTCTGGAGCACAGGATGTCTGTGCCCAGCCTGCCCAGGGAGGTCCAGCAGTGCTGCTCCTCAGCTCTGTGCTCTTCAGGGTCCTCCCTTTTGCAAACCCTTCCTTCTCCAGAGACACAGGAATTATCTGTTTGCACAGCACCATTCAGCCTTTCTCTGAGTTTGAGAGCCATAAGCAAGCTACACAATGTGCTGTGGTGAAAATGTCAGTCTTTGAGCATTTAATTTTGTTTTTATCAAGTGATATCCCCCTTAAAACATTCTGTTCTGATGGTCACGTGAGAAATATTGATGTCACCTGCAAGGGTTGACTGGAGAAGTAGAACATGCTTGGTTCTATGAAATTTAATATTAAAAAAAAAAAAATTAGAAATGCCTCTTTTCTAATGCAAAGGTACTCAGACAGGTAGTTCTGTTCTGCACTGCCTTGGTTCCTGATATTTTATATTATTTTCTCTTCATCTCAGGCTTTGCCAGGTATTTTACAGGTTCAGGGTCAGATTTCTTGCTGCAGTCACATTGTATAACACTATTTTACTTTACACATTGCTCTGATTTCAATTTTAGCCAGAGAGACAAAAAGAAGCCAGCTTAACCACATCCTCCATGGCCTGGAGCTGGGAGCCAGGGAATCATTACAGGACATCCATCCAGCCAGGGATTCATTTGCAAATGAGCAACCCAAATTCAGTCTGCATGGTTTGAGGGATGGAAAAAGTTTGCAGGATAATTTATTAGTGTCATTGTCTGCAGCTTTCCAGATGTTCTTGTCCTGGAGCACACACAGAGGAGAAGCTCCCAAATACATCAATAAAAATTAGAAATGATGTTTTTCTGCTAATAGGCATGAAGATGGGAAAATTAAAGGTGTTCTCCCAGAAGTGATTTAAATTAATGAATGACTTCAGATCCAGGCCAGAGGGAGGGAAAAAATGTCAGCACAGTCCTTCCTGCTTGTATGGAGGTAGAGTGGGTCTGTAACCACTGCTGCATCGAGGGGAATAACAGAGGCTGTCCCATGGGATGGGGGACACTTCCCTGAATGCCCAGAGAGCACCCCAGGGACAGTTCTGTAATGCTCAGTGCAAATAAATTCCCCCTAAGCTGATGAAATTCATGCAAACACTGTGTGAAATACTGCCACACATCCAGCAGAATACAAATATTTTCCTTAGCACACACCATGTGAAAGAGGAAGGTGCTTTCACTGGACTCATTTAAACAAATAATTGAGCAAAGAATAAACCAAAACCCAGCTCCTGCCTGTTGGAGTTTAATGCCAGGAGAGTGGAAGGAAAGATGAGAGCTGCTTTCATCCCTCAAGCCCTTTCATGTCCCTTGGATGGTATCAGGTTTTTATCAATAAAAATCAGAAAAAATAATCCTCGTTAGTAATAAAGGTGATTCAAGTCATGTTCAACCCAGAGGAACAGCCACCCCCCACCTGCATTTGCTGGGTAGCAGGAAAGAGTGAAAGCCTATATTAGACCCTGAGTGCCAGTTTCAATAATTGACATTATGATTTGTTGAAATGGAACAATTTGACTGACCCACTTTTGGACCTCAGGCGAGTTTATCTCACGTAAAGAACTATTTTGAGTTTATGATGAGGTTTTTAGGAGCTCTGTCATGCCTGTCAGCTCACCTTCCCACAGACAAATTCACAGAAAATAATGCACAGTATTAATGCCAGGATCCCGCAACTTGATCCGGCCCCCACTGATTTCAGCAGCAATCAAAGGCAGTTCTTTTTCTTCATCACCACATTAATTTCAATATAAACTTTTCATTGTCATGTTTGTAGGTAGATACCTGCATTTGCCCTAATCAGGGATTCACTTGCAGCTGTAGGTTTAAAACTTCCTCTGGAGCAATCTGAGTACAGAGTTGTCTTTAAAAAAAGCCCAAAGCCCCTAAACCTCCCTGAAGGGCCTGATGGTGATGGAAACCTGGCTCAAACCCCACATCAGTCAGTTCCAGCATCTCTGGGTAGAACCTGAGCTGCTCTGCTGAAAGCAAAACAGAAACCATCACTTTGCTGAAACAGTGAGAGCTTTGCAGGAGAATCTCACTTTCTCAAATAATCACCCTGGGGGATCACTGTTTAATAACAGGGAGCAATCACTGCACACTGCAGATACTGAGAGATGATTTTTAAAAAGCCTCACACCACAAAGCTCAGCTTCTAGGCTTTTTTCCTGTGACATAGCCCTGGCTCACAGAAGTTCCTGGGGGCACTAATGCAAGAGTTTAGAAATGACAAAACGTAAACACACAATTTAGCCTGAAGAAAAAGCACGGTGTGATTCCTGAAAGCACATTACTGGAGCATAAAATATGAGTTGTGATGCTACACTGAGGGCAGGGATAGAAGAGACAAGTGTCTGTGAATCTCCCTCTACTTGTGTGATTAGCTGCCCCTTTTGAGCCCAACCTTTATTCCTTTAACAAACCCAGAGAGTCAATTACACCTCTTGCCTCCCTTTGAAACTAAGTGAAAATTCACCAGGACAGGGAAGTGACAGAAAAGCTTTTACTCTACTTCAGCTGACAACAAGATGTATTTTTGTCCCACTCTCTCAGAGCAAAGCCATTGAAATTCATGCCACAGGATGGTTTCAGATCCTATTGCACCTGTTAGTTCTGGTGCTTAAACAAATTCTTCACCATGCTGATGTACCTGGGTGAATATCAGCAAAGGCACAGCAGAGGAAAGCAAACTCACAGCCCCTCATGCAGGATTTACTTCCCCAGCTTTGGAGGGGGTTGCAGATCACGTAAAATTCTGAGCAGTAATATTAATTATTGCACTGACTCTGGCTATTTAGTACATTATCACAGCCTAACGAGGGACTCCTGCTATGATTTACCGTGTAAGCACCTTTCTTCATAGCTGCATTTACTGCTTTATAAATGCTTCTTATTGCACACCATTACCAGTGCCATTAAACTCATTTAACCATGCTCTCACCACTGCAGTTTTACAGAAAGATGGCAGAAGAAGCACTGTAACTTTTCCTCTTTATTTTTGCAAGGAGAGCATTATGGCAAAACATGTATTTACTTGCATAACAGTTCTCTATAACTCCTGGGAAATAGAAGTAATAAATACTTTTAAGTGTTAAATAAATACATGTTCAAAAAACCCAGTTGGCCTCTTCAGTATAATCACTCAATAAAAGTAAAGATGGAAGAGATTAATAATATTGATTGGTTATAAGCCAGTACACCTAGAGTTAAAAGCTAGCCTTTTTAAATGGCAGATAAGAGAACACAAACACTGGTTAGAAGAAAAAAAAGCTGAAGAAGTTTTTTAGGTGATAATTCTGCTTCCCCCTGCTGCAGAAACCTCTGACAAAGTAAAGGCCATACAGAAACAGGGTCAATATTTCTGCTCCCCCCTTTATCCACAGCACACAAACTGCTCCACAGTTTCTCCACATTAAACCATGCAATGCTTAAACTTCACAAATTCCCAGCTGGAATGCACTCACAACTGATTTATTTCCATTTACTTTGGGAAATCCCAAATACAGCAGAGGCTGCTTTCATCACGTCACAGAAAATGTAAATGCACTTACTGATAATGAAATCCTGTGGCACCTCTTCCTGCTCCATCCAGCATCCCCCTGTGCATCCCCTGCCAGCTCTCACTCCAAATGTTGCTGCAGGAACTGGGTTTATCTGTGAAAATCCCTGTTCCCCATTAGCCTGAGCTGAATACTGGGATCACCTGTGCTCACCCCATTTGGGGTCAGTAGCACAGGTGTTTCCTTTCAGCATTTAAAAAGAGGAGACTCCAGCTGAAGCTGAAAATAAACTGGTCAAAAGTTAAAATGAAAAAAAGAGGAGACTCCAGCTGATGCTGAAAATAAACTGGTCAAAAGTTAAAATGAAATTATTTCCTGTCAGGAGAATTCACAGAAGCAGAGGTGTTGCACTGAAATTCCAAGGGAGATGATTCAGACCAGAGTGGAATTAGGAAAGGAGCAAATTAGTAAGGAACAATTCACCCACTCAAGGATAACCCTGTTACTCTGGGCACCTCCTGACATGAGGAGGTTGGAAGCCTCAAAACAGCAAGGGTGGAAATCATTCTCCCACAGGCTGGCAAAAGTCTTTATGAGCTGTAACAAGAAGTTATGTTTTTTCCATTAGCATATTCTTAAAACTATGAGTTTTGTTAACAGACGAAATCAAAAATATTTCCCAACATTCATGAAAGGGAATTCCTGTTTCCCAAACAAGCCTCACAAATACGATCTCTATCCCTTTACTCTGTGCAATGATTTGTTTGAAGAAGCCAGCTCCAGTCTTTCCACACTCAGTGATACAGAGGATGTTTAAGTTGCCTTATCTCTGTTGAACAATGCTGCAGAGATGAATTCCATCACATTCACTCCCTAGACAAGTTTACACCTCTTAGATTAGAGTGACATTGTGACACTGCTGTAATGTTCTTTTCCCCTTCCTTTTTTACAGTGTTATATTGCTTTCAGCAGGAGCCCACATCTGAAACTTTCATTGTGCCTCCAATCTCTTGGACTGGGAATGAAGATGAAATGCATTTTTGTGCTCACAAATGCTCTGTAATGCTGATAAGGGGTGATGTGAACAGAATACAGACTGACACAACAGAATTGTGCATCCAGCCCGCCTGCTAAAGGAGATATTTTTCAACAGCCCGCTGAGTAGCAATAAATGATTTGTAATATCACACTCAGCAGAGTGGGGACTCCTTTCTCCTAATAACCCTGACACACACAAAAACAATTAATAAAAAGCTCAAGGAGATTTCTGACAATAATCTGGCTCTTGGGAGCCTTCAAAGCCACCTACTCCGTGTGTCCAGCAAGGGGCACTGGGCAAGCCTGCTGGAACTAATAAATTAAACTTCCCCTGGCTTAGATCTCTTCCAGCAATTATGTTTGGATCTTAATTAACAGCTCTTCTCTCTAAATCTGAATGGTGTCAGAAGGTCACTTTGGGAGTGATGCTAACTGCAATGTTTAGAATTGTTGTCCCCAAAGCAGAGGTGTGACAGGGCACTCACCAGTCCCTCACAGCATCTCCCAGCTCAGGTGGGGGTTTGCTCAGCCTGGAACCTGAGAATTGGGAAGAACAGAAATCTGCTTCGGCTCCAGCTTTGATTCAGGGGGAGAATTCCCTTGAATTGGAAAGTGCACTTGGAAATTCCCCTTTACTGACCAGCCCTTCTCACTGCAACACTAAGAAGTGCAAAAGCCTTAAAATTCTTTAAAATGTCCTCTGGCTTTAAAAGTGAGAAGTTCTGTGTTTGAACAATGGCAACCCAAGCCCTCCTGTTGGAGCTTTTCTGGATTCATTTTGCAATGACATCTGGTCCTTTTTAGAGCTGCACTCTGTGTTGTGGGGGCACGTTGCCCATATATAAGTGCATTAATTAGACTTGGAAAATCTAATTAAGATGAAAAGGAAAGGAGACACCACTCAGGAGAAGGTGTGTGAGTGTCACCATCAATTCTCCTCCCCTTCTCACCACCAGGAGAGAGGGAAGAGAGAGGCTGCTCTGCAGATGGGAAGAACCAGGGATCCAAAGGGGCTCAGGGAACACAGTGGTGTGGGTTGTAATGAAAAAGCACAATTACATCTGTGAACAAGAGGCCAAATAAAAGCAAGCCATAGATAATCACTGGAATAAAAACCAGAGTGTCCTTGTGGCCAGCCCCATCTACTCCTAGAAATGAACTTGTTTCAGACCACGTTAAAATCCAGTAGCTTGGCAGAATAATGCATGGCTGCTGCAAACCTGCCAGGGAAATTAAGAGCTTTTTTGGCAAACCAACAAAGGGACTCAGTCCAAAGGTTTAAAGTTTATGGAGCTGCTTCAATCATGTTTCATGCTTGACTTTGTGCAGTCCTCCTGAACTGGCTGAGTGCATCACTCTCTTGTTTTCACCAAGTCAAAATACTGGGTGAGGATTTTCTATTTCACGCCCCATTCCTACCTTGCTACTCAGACTACCTAATGTGGGTTATCTCAAATGCCTCTTGCATTTTTCCTTTTTGAAAAGCTTTGGAAAGCTTTTTTTTTTTCCCCAGGAAATAATAACAGGCAGATCTTCACTTCTGTAATTTCAGCATACATAATTTCAGCATACATCTGTTGCAGCTTAAATGTTTTTGTTACAGTTATCTGGGTTCAAACAAGGTCCAAAATTTTGGACCAGTCTGAATGCTGATTTTTTTTTTCTTTTTTTTTGGTTATTTCTGCAAGTTTAAGCAAAAATCCTGTAGCACCTGCAAAAAGAATCTCAGTTAATTCAATACATCAGGAGTTACCCACCCAGTCTTGTCATTTTAATTTTATACATGCTGAGAAAATTTTAATTTAATGGCCAAATGATAATGTTTTTTTCTCTGTTCAGAGTAAGTTCCTGAGCAGGGAGTAATTTGCACACCTGTAGAACAGGAGTTCTCTACATAATAAACTGAATTAAACTGGGTGCATCCTAGTGGAAGCTTCTAATTTAGTTTTAGCCAATTAGGACAGCAATGTAAGCATTCTGCTTATCAGACAAGTATGGAGTGTACTCTGAGATAGCAAGTGAGATCATAAATCTTGTAAAGATGGGTAAGAAATAAGAAATTTGATTTCAGATAATGCCTGTGGCTGCTACTCCTAACTGTCCAACAACATGGTCCTGCTAAGCAATTTTAAGACAAATTAAAAAATTTAAGATTGTGAACAAAACCCAAGGTTTTATTCTACCTACAGGGTGTGATGTGCTCAGTGATCCAGAGCAGCTCTTCCAAAGTCATTGGAATTTTAGTACCACAAAACAAAAATATGGCTTTTTCATAGGTTTGGGTGGTTTTTTTCCCCAGTCCACAGCAAAGTATTTTTTTGCCACAGGTAGAAAGAAGGAAAATTAGGTTCTCTTTTCACATTAAATAGAAATAATTTGTTCTGTGCACAGGGAAAAAAATAGTGGGTAAATTCGAAAAAGCAACAAAATCTGAATGAATCAGCACAAATGTTCTATTCCTAACCCAGTGCCTGAGATTTGCACTCACTGTGGGGACGTTTTGCTGGCTCCCAGTCTCATGGTTTCAGGATATCCCTGCTGTGTTTGATTTTGTTCTCCTGTTCTAGTCTAAGCATATTTGTTATTAAATATGGCACTTGCAGTGCTATTTGAGATAAGGAATGGGACCAGGGAAAGGGACCTGTGGGGTTTAGCTGGGTGACAATTACAGAATTCCAGCCTTGCAGACTTACACAGTACCTTTGCCTGGAGGAAAGCTGAACAGCATTATTTTGGTTAAAGGAGGGAGGCTGTTCCATTTTAACAGCATCAGTACTGACTGTTTATCAGTACCATTGTTTCTTTAGGGCTTTTTTGTGTGTGTGTGATGTTCTACATGGTTTATTAATGAAAATAACTTGCTAAATTAAATTCTCAAAAGAATGATAACACGCAGATGTACAAACCCACATTCATGTGTTGTTTTATTGGTGCATTACAACATTACATTTCCTTCACACTGAGAAAGCATGAGATTAAAATACACTGCTCCACAAAGATGCCTTCCCTACGCTGACTTCACACTGGTGATTGTGGCACCTACAGATCCCTCCACAAGTTTCGTTCCATTAAGTCTTTCATAATTTTAATTACATTTTAATCAAACCTTTTACGTTGTCTACTTTATGACTCTCGATTTAATTATTCCCATTAAAATGTGTTATTCTTTACTGCTTTTCCGAGGTCACCAATTACTCTTGCAATTTCAGTTTTTATGCTGTATTACACTTCATGTTCCAATCCTTTCACAGCCACTACTCACTTGTGGGCTGTATGAGCTTTTCCTCATCCCAAAGACAACTTGTCTGTACCAAAAGCCATTAAAATACTGAGAATGTGTACAGCACAGTTAGAAGGCCCCACTCCATTTTGAGAATAAGCCAGATCTATATAAAAACATGCAAAATGCTCTATGCATCAGTATTAAACTCCTAATTTTGACCGATTTCTTTTTTTTTTTTTAACATTTGCATATAACCTGGAAGACTAGGGTTCCTGCTGAAAGAAAGAGCTAATGGCTAAGCCTCACCCTGACCCTGGGGCTTTCAGTAATCCTCCCACATGGAGTTATAGAAAACTATATTTGTTACAGAATTCTGTAGGATGGTTTAAAAACTTTCTACAAAGATTGAACTTCCATTGAACTCTGTGGATTTCCAGAATAAGATCTAAACCATGCCAGAGGAGTGTTCTGTCAAATCCAGTGCAAATGCCAAAGAATTTTGCTTTGCTGATGCTGGCCCTCCAGCACAATTACTGCATATTCACCAGGAAAACCACAGCTAAGTTCAACTGCCTCTGTTGTAGAGCTCAGAATTCTGTAAGTGAAACATCCTCCCTCTGACACAGTTAAACTGTACCAGCTTTGCAAGGCCTGATTTCTACAGAACCTCCCAGTTTCACTCCTGCTACATTCTGTTCCTTAATGTCACTTCCTATTTATAGCCATTTCCAAATATCATAGAAGTTTATACACAGCAAGGTTGCATCCTCTGGTACACAGTTATTAGGTTTATTTTTAATGGGGCCCTAATTTACTTGCTTTTTATAAAAATTCAAGTGTTGCCAATCAGGAAGCAGCTCTTCTCCAAAAAAAAAAAAAAATCTACAAAGCTTAGCTTTGAGGAAAGTAAATGACAAGCCTTACATAAAGACATTGAGCTGTTTGAATCACAAAATGTCTACGAGGCCGATGCATATTCCAACAGGAACACAGAAATTATAATCATGGCAGCAGTCTCCTCCAGTCTGAAGCACCGTAATTGTGGTCGTTGATCAACATTATCTTGATTGCTCCAAGAAATTGTCAACTGCCAGGGTGTGGTCTGGAATATTTTGCCTGCGTTTTTTTCACAGGATACCTAAGGAGAAAAAAAACCTGGAATCTGACATTCTGCCATCCAAAGGTTCATCATCTCACAGGAATGTGATGTATACTGCATAGTGCATATGCAACAAACAGAATCCTACTGAGAATAAGTTAACTTAGGTCACACCCTCGTCATCCTCCTCCACACCAACAGTGGTTTGATTCAGGTGAGTTCCAATTCAGGTACCTTGGCAAGCACCATGCCCAAGAGCATGGTGAGCTGAAAATGTGGGATGGGATTAGTGGAAAACTGTCTCCAGCCTTCCTCTGGATATGTTACACTGCTGGAAACCACCCCAGGCATTCGTGGTTGTGCGCCCAAAGTCACGAATGGGAATCTTTGCATCTCCTTAGATCACCAATGCTGCAGTGAGTCACTACACAAGGATGAACTTGGCACACCAAGATCCACAGAAAACTTTGTGTTTCTTTATCCTCCCAGGTTCAGGGGGTTTTAAACACCTGTTTGAAAGACTTCAGCTTGTTAAATGCAGTGGGTGTTCTTTCCTTTCGTTTTGTTTTGACTGTAAATACTGCAAAAGTTCTCAAAAATTGCTGATGGTGCAATACCAAGTTTCTAATCCATCCTGGATGCTGCTCTTAGTTGGTAATTTTAACAGCATGGAATTTCTTGAACGTGAGAATCACCCTGTGGAACTACTAATGCACAAGGCTTGGCTCTTATGAGCACTTCACCATCCACACCTTTCGCCTTCCTCTTAGTCATTAGTAGCTCAGAATGACCTTGGCAGAACTTGACAATTAATACAAAGTTCCACCAGCACATGGAGGTTTTTGTTAATGTCAGAAGGCAGCAAGATAAACGTAAGGATGATGCCCTAAATTATCAAATTACAGATGTTGAACACCTGATGAGGAGTGCTCTGTGTACTTGCCACCCATCG
This sequence comes from Hippolais icterina, assembly GCA_013400075.1. NCBI lineage: Eukaryota > Metazoa > Chordata > Aves > Passeriformes > Sylviidae > Hippolais > Hippolais icterina. The sequence goes on along the minus strand of VWYN01017533.1, from coordinate 144,351 downwards.
AAATCAATGAGTGCTGGAGATGACCAGAACTTTGTAGAAGATACTCAGTACTTCAGAAAATCTGTTCCCAGAACTAATATATCTCAAAATTACTCTCTTAACCATTCTCCACACGAGATTGTTTTTAATAATCTTTCCCCTTCCCCTTGAGTTGTTCTACCTGTTTGCAGTAGACTGAAAACAGATAATACAGCAAGTCAGTATGAACTGAAAGTTTAACTTTAGAAGTATGATGGTATCATGGCATTAAAAATAAAATATTTAAATTCCATTTATAAAAAGGAAGGAAACAAAAGAAAAAAAATGTACAGTAAGAACCACTGTTAAGAGACCAGTTTGGAGGAAATGTGAGAAGGCTAAAAGTTCATTCTGCACATTTCTCAGAGTCATACGGGACCTTCAGTTATTCCCTCCAGAGGCAGCCCAGTAGCATTGTCTGCTGTAGGTCTCTCTTCTTTCTTCACTGGGTTCTGATCCAGCATGCTGACATAAGATTTGTGGCAGGCTGTGTTACCCAAAGGAGGGTAGTGCTGTCTGTAGCAAATGTAAGCAAAAATGAGGCCAATGATCCCTCCAACGAAAGCATCTGGAGGGAAAAAAAGCAACAAAACCAGAACCAACGTTACCAGGGAAAGGGCAGCCAGGAGTGACAATTGCAAATAAAAGACATTTGGTTGACATGAAAGTGTTTGACACAGAAAATGTGAATTTTGAATTTTCCTCAAGAGTTTGGAACCAAATACCACAATCACACTGGACACATACAATCAGTCCTTGGGGGCTTGTGCAATATTTTCAACACTCAAATTGTAGAGGGTTGGCTAAGTTTTGGGAGATGAACACTGGGAATAGAATGGCCTCCATGGGGTATCAAACACTCCTGATATTCCAGATCACAACTGAATGTTTGTGGGTAGGCAACTCATGGATCTTCTCCCACTTACAAAAGCAGACTGCCAAGAACAATTTCAGGCTGGATGAATTCTTACCAAAAGCATCTGAAAGGTCAAAGACTAAGCATGCCTGTTAACAGACTGAACACCTTTTGAATAACTTTCTTTGATGTTTTTTACTATCCCATATTCCTGTCAGAAAATAAAGTAAGATAAAATAAGGCTATTGGATGAAATATTTGCAGCTCTCACACACAGGCAATTTTGAATTTTCTATGGAGAATTCCTTCTGTTTATGGTTCTGCCTCTTACTAAAATACTCACCGCATCTTGTGTTTCATTTACAATCAACAAGAGAAAAATTTCACTGAAAATACACACTCTGTGAAAGCCTCAGATTTAATATAAAAATAATGAAGTGAGGCAAAAGGCACTGGTTAAAATATGACCTGATAACACATTTTATTTCAACAAGACTGATTCAGCACCACGTCATCTGTGTATACCTGTGTTTCCATTCTTTCAATTTCAAAAAACTTAAAGTCTAATAAAAACGGTGAATCACTGAGTTTACTGGCAAAGAAGGGTAAATCAATACAAATTATTTTTGTCTACAGTCTTTAAATACAGATTAAATACTCTGGTTTCTCAGTGTATTTCTATTAGAACCAACATGTGGTTCAATTTTCAATGTGTAATAGATAGTTTGTAATCATCAGAGGAGTGAGATACCTTTTATCAGGAATGCTAGAGACAGAAAACCTGAAAAAAATTAATACTGAGGTGGATAAATTTAAGAAATGTAACTCTAAGTCACATTTGAAGAACAGGACTACATGGAGTGTCCCAGGAGATGCCTTCTAATCCTATGTTCTCTTCCTCCACACAAAGGGACATAATGAATCTATCACAAATTAATGTAACAGGGGCACAAACAAGAATTTAAAAGGTAATTGTGTGCAGACAGTAACTTATCCTACCCACACTGGAAGCTGACTGATTTGATCAGCCTGTCCCTACCAAACTATAATGGTATTAAAGGTACTGAGGGCAAGAATTCTCACTGCACAGCATCAATCAACTTGTAAAAAACTTAGTTATTGTGACAAGATTAATTTTCTGTAAATCTGTGTTGGGTGCAATTCCTAGATTATCCTACTTTGACTGAATAATGTTCCAGCTGGTTTTTTATTTTGCTTAACAATCAGGTCAAGCCTATGATTATACTGTTTTTAATCATGGAGAAACAGCAGATTTCTGCAAGTGCTCTCTAAGTTCCTTGGGATTTTAAGGCTTGCTGAAAACTTGCCCAGATAATTTCTTTCAAAACCTTTTCACAAATTGTGCAACTCTGGGCCTCAGCTTGGGCACCACAGTGATACAAATTCACTACAAGATTTATGCCAAAGGTTTCTGTCTTACCTTGCTTGTCTGGGGGTAACAAACAAAAAACACAGGCAGCTAGTTTAGCTCCTGTTTTTGAAAAAAACAATTCTATTTTTTATTTGATTTCACTGTAGAAATAACTTTCCTCTTTTTATTTTTTCCTTTTTTTCCCCTCTTTGTTCATAAAGGAAAAAGAATATTCTTTCATTCTTAGTATTTAACTTTACTTTTTTCCATACAAAATTCTCCCTTATTCCTTGAGTAAATTAACATTTTCAGAATTATAAGCCCTTACAGGGACTTATATATTTGGAATTGATATATTCAGGAATTCAGGATTCACAGTGAAATACTCTGATACTCACTAACACCAATATTAAGGCCTTGAATATCACTCTCTCCAGCCAAATTGAAGAGAGCTCATAAAGTTCTCATAATATTAATGTTGTAAGCACACTCAATGGATTTTTAATACGGGGACACTCCACTCCATCTTTCACCTGCACTGTGCTAAGTCTTGGACTCAGAACTAATGGTCCTTTTTCATTTCCCACAGCATCGTTAAGGCTCCAGCACAAAGCCACCATACATAATTTACCACAATTAGCTGACTCTGCTGAGCATAAAAGCCAAGCCTGAGGTTCTGTGCTGTGCCCAGAGTGAACAAGCCTCTCCCTTGGGAGCACAGTTCTGCCAGGGGAAAGCAGAGGTCACCTGCAGGATAATGTCTGCCACCACTGCTCTTGGGAAGAGATGAGTTTGCAGCTCCATCTCCTTAAAATTCAAAGGCAGAACAGGAGCAGCTGTGAGGAACCAAGTCACAACCCCCTGGGTGCAGTTTCCCTCCAGCATGCACAAAGCACACCATCATACCCTGCCTCACAGCACATGCTTCAGGCCATAAATAATTCTGGTAAGGGACAGTACACACTGCAAACACGTGTTAGAACTCCAGAGGAAACCTGCACCCTCCACATTTCTTCACACTCCTCCTCTTTTCAGCAGAGAGCTCAGGCCAGCCAAGTGTGGAGTGTTTTCTGTGCCTCCTGCCAGCCTGGAGAGGCAGCACCTCGTGCTCAGCAGCTTTGTGCTGGAGGCTCTCTCCAGCCCCAGTGTCACAGAGAAAAGGAGAGTAATGAGTCCTGAAACAAGGCTCTGCTGGAAACAGGAGGCTCCTCACAGAACATGTCAAGGCCAATGGCTGGTGATCAGGCAGCTGCAGGAGAACAGCAAGAGCACAGCAGGATGAGAGAAAGCATGGCTTGGTTCTGGTGCTCTGGCTGCTGAGCAAGACAAGAAGGTGCTTGGGGACAGAGCGAAAAAGTCAATTGAAATTCTTCCCCTGTACTGGGCACTGGTGAGGCTGCACCTCGAGTGCTGTGTCCAGCTCTGTCCCTCAGTTCAGGATGGACACTCAGTGCTGTGTCCAGCTCTGTCCCTCAGTT
>VWYN01017533.1:117258-140553 GCA_013400075.1 Hippolais icterina | reverse complement strand
CTGCACCAAGGGAAATACAGGCTGGATATTAGGGAAAAGGTTTTTACAGAAAGGATGATAAAGTACTGGAATGGTCTGCCTGGGGAGATGGTGGATTCACCATCACTGGATGTGCTTAAAACAAGACTGGATGTGGTACTCAGTGCCATGGTTTAGTTGAGGTGCTGGGGCTGGGTTGGACTCGATGATCTTGGAGGTCTCTTCCAACCTGGTGATTCTGTGAATTATGTGAAGGAACCAACAGAATGCAGTGCCTTCATTCTGGGATTTGGGGGCTGATTTTGGTAGCACAGGGAGCTGCAGGGGTGGCTTCTGTGAGAATCTGCCAGAAGCTTCTCCACATGCAACAGAGCCAACAGCAGCCAGCTCCAGGATGGGTCTGGCTGAGCACAGCAGGGATGTGGGAGCACCTCTGGGATAACAGATTTAAAAAACTGGAAAAAAATCTGGACAACTGCAATGGCAGCTGGAGAGAGGAGTGAGAACATGTGAGAGAAACAGCCCTTGTGCCACCCAGGTCAGTAGGAAGGAGGGGCACAGGCTGCTCCAGGCACCGTGACAGCAACTGCTGAGTGATCTCTTCCTCAACTTATCTCGACTCATGAACCTCTGACTGCATTTTCTCGAGTGATTCCAGCTGAGGAGGGGAGTGACAGACCTGGTGTCCAGCCAGGGTCAACCCACCACAGTGCTGGAAAACAGGAAACAGCTGTAACCAGTGTGAAACTGAAATTTCAGGTAATTGAAAGGAGCACTCAGGACCTTGAGGGGAGTTCAATTTGCAAGGCCAGCAGCACAGCACTAGCAATACCACAGAAAGCCAGGATGACCTACGTAACAGCATCAGAAATACCATGCATGCTAGTTCTTATAGGAATATAGGGACAAATAGGAAAGAAAGTAATTACAGGCTGGTTTTCTTAGCAGAAGACATGAGTAAAGCAAGGAAGCTACAAAGGTGGCAATAAAGAGGGTCAAGAAATGGTAAAAGAAATAACTGATGGCAGGATTTTCTGAATTGTCACACATGAGTGTGTAACTGATGAATAGCACAGCCTTCTACACCAGTTACAGCTCACACCTGAATTTTGAAGGACTCTGAGACAACAGTGACAGATGCAGCTGCTCTGACGGGTGCTGCACTCCAAAATTGAGGGAGGAGAGGATGCTGTGGCACAGGCCTGCAGTTCTGAAGGTCAGTGCTAGCTAATACAACCTTACTAGGAAACCCCAGCAGCAATCCAGGAGCAAGGAAAAACCTATAGCATATCATCATATTTTAACTCACACAATGTACTGGAAAAAAAATTTTAAAAAATCAAATAAATACATGGCTAATTAAGGAAAAAAGAGTAGGAATAAAGGGTATGTCCCTGTCTCACCTTGCCAGTGATGTTTGTAGTCACACATCCGTGACAGGGCGATCATCATGGCACAGTAGAGGGGCAGGATTGCTGCACAGAGCCTCCAGCTCTTCCCCCGGCCGCTCTCTGTGAAGCAGTGCAGCTTCCCAGCCAGGTAGAAGGTGGTGAAGCCAAGGCCTGAAAATGCAACTGATAAAGCAAAACACATCACTACAGCAAATTGTAATTACCACTGGGTTGGTTGGTTGGTTGGCTGGTTGCTTGGGGGTTTTTTTTAATTAAAGCAGTCATGATCTTGCAAACTTTAAGGTAATCGCATTTTTGGGGAAGTGAATGGGAAAAAAAACATTCTCCAACAAGATTTATGACACACATATATTCTCCACAGCAGTGGTGTTACCTATGGGGCAATGCAAGCAACCAGGCAAGAGAACACTCAGAATAAATTTCATTTTTTTTCTAATATACATACTCAGCTTTCACATAATCTGACATGTCTGCAAACACTGTGTTGTCTCTAGACATTCACCTACCCCACAGAAATTTAATTTTTTTCTTCCTTCAGCAATTTAACTTTTTCCTCTGAGGGAGACATCAGACACTAAATTAAACATTTAAGCAAATTTTTAACATGAGTCACAAAAGCTTTCTCATGCTTCAACCTTCAGCACATCTTTCCTGATTTCAGACCTATTCTAAAACATTAAGGTTCAAGGCAGAAAAGGATTCAGACAGTTTGCAGTGTAATTGAATTACATGTAAATGAGATTTTTTAGGTTCCATTACCCAGTTTCTATAGAACATGCACAAGTGGCAGTGAAGAGAGAACTCAAATTTCTGCACTGAACTTCTTTCCTGTTGCAGCTCTTACATCTTCCAGAGACACTGGACAAGGAAAGGACTTGTTTATATCATTTCATCTTCCAGATGAGTAAATGGAGTCATCAAGATGAAATCTATCTTAGATATGCAATATCAAATGCAATCCTGAAGCAAAAACTTTCCCACTCCAAAAATACCTTTATCTTATATTTCCATTTTTCACCTTGGACTATTATTTTTTAGGTGAACTGAAATCTGGAGGCAGTATTCCCAAGCAGAAAAATCAATTCCTTTGTGGTTTCATTTTCAGGCAATTTACAATGTCCAGCAATTTATGGGGCTTAAAGGAATATTGCCCAAACTCTAAAGTAGGTGCTCAGCTCACACAGACTCATATTTAGGATTACCACCATTACCAGGCAATTTTACCAGCAATTGTCAGTGGGGTGCACAGCAGCAGCAGATTTACCTAGAAGGGCTTCAGAGAGAATATGGTGATATTTTAAAAAGACTATTTCCCCCAAATTTTCAGGTTCTTTTCAGGGTTTGCCACATTTCCAGACGGAGGTGCTCACTGGAGAACCTGGAAGTTCAGCAGGATCTGTATTTGTAATAAACACAAAGGCAGATCTTGCCTTAGGTGGCTGATGGTGATAAAAAAGGCAGAAGAGTCACAAACACTCTTCCAGGGGAACCCACACCTAATAGAAGAGGGAAAAGAAACATATAATACTCTAATAATATATTAATATGTAATACTAATGTTGTGGCTGTAGAACTAACATTGTACAGAGAAGCCTTACACTGCAGAAATTCAGATTGACTTCCCTCACCCTGCAGTGTGCAAATCCAGAAAGAGCTGCCTGACCCAACAGTCCCAGTGCATGCAGAGTCAGCAGCAAAACCCATGGAATTAACAGCAAAATGCTCTGGGATGTGGGACATCCATTATAAAAGTAACTACACAATTCAAGACAACTCAATTGCTGTGCACCCCATGTGGCAACTTTGCCTGATGACTCTATTTTGAAGATGTCAGTCAAGAACATTAAGAAAAACCATTCACTCTTCAGGAATCCTGGGCCTAAAGGTGATATTTACACTGAAGAATTGGTCCATCAAATAGAATATATTTGAGCACTTTTTTCTGCACCAGCTGGAGTGAATACATCACTGCATCATGAAGGAAATGCAAATACACACATGCCCTGAAGGGTTACACCCTGCCTACTGTCCTAGTGAAAATTATTAAGAAGACAGATCCCAAAGATTCAGCAAAGCAATACAAAAACACTTCTAAGCTGCCCTCTTCTAGAAAACAAATCAAAATCTCTTTATATAAAAAAGGGAAAAGCAGTATTAAATAAAAACCAGCCTTTTTTGGAGACATTGATGAAAATGAATAGAAGAAAATCAGTTTGATTTAGTTAGTCAAGAGACACGTTGATACAAATTCCAGACACAAATATTTAATTGATTTTAAGTGTTGTAAGAGGAGAAAGGAATGAGGAAATGAGATATTTTTAACAATCGGAGTAGCTAACTCAAATCAAAGTCCTGATGCCACAAGTTGCTGAACTCAGGAAAAGCTCTCATGAGACAAGCCACAGGTTCTGTCATGGCTTGTTAAAATGTTTTAAAATGTATTATCGTTATTTGAATAAATAAAAACACATTAGACTCAATTGTTCAGTTTGTTTCTATGATGTTCTTTTTAAAAAATGAATTCAGAAGGAATAAGGAGGATGACAGCACCTGGAGACACCACAGGTCCCATCCTGACACCTGATTCCCTCTAGACAGGGGATTTAGGTGAATTGAAAAACCTCTCTGTACAGACCAAACCAATTACCAAGTTGAAATGCATAAAGTGAGAAACTGTAAACAAGAATCTGATCTAAAGCACCCCAAATAAATTATTCATTTAAAAATGTAATTGCTTTTGTGAGTGTTTCTCTGAAATTTAAACTACCCCAGGAGGATCTTCAGCCTCTCAAGTTTTAATGGATGCTTTGCTAAGCACACAACAAATGACTTTTTTGCATTCAGCAGTTTTTGAGCTAAAGAAAACCCCTCAGTTTGCTTAAATGACATCAAATTACAAACAAAAATCTGAATAGCCTGTGTAAGGACCAGATAAAAGGATCCATCTCATTGTCTGCAATGCTTTATTTTTGCAATGATTACTGTACATTTCCCAAGTGCAAACACAGACTATTCATCACTGGAATTGTTTAGCAGCCTACTGAGGAATCCCAGCAGCGAGGGCTACTGCTGAATGTTTTCAGTTTCACACTGTTCAAAGACTGAAATATTTATCTTTCTTGAAGGAAAAAGTATGATACCAAACGAGAGCATACATTTTAATGCTGAAATTCAATTCAAAGAGCATTTTAGAGAAGTACAAGTCCCAAAGAATGTTATGAGCTTATTATCACAAAATATTTTTTAACTTTTTTTTCCAAGTGGGACAGTCAATCACCTTCCCTTTGGCTTAGCTTTATTAATTTCTTTTCAGAGAGAAAGACAGTTCAGCAGAAGCAACATGAAAAGCACATCACAAAATACAAATGTATGCAGGGACTTGGGAAATAAAAAAGAGATGTTTGAGACAGAGACACAGCTAGAACAAAAATAGACTTATATTATCTGAAAAGCAAGAGCATTAGTCATTAGATTGTTTTTGCACCACTGTCTCAGTGAATTCTTATGAACTTTTTCGGGGTTTTTTGGTGACATGTTTTTTTATGTACCTTTTCAAATACCTCATCTCACCTCAAAGTCCTAAGTGGCTTCAGGATGTATCTCATTATCACTAAAAAATGAGAACTAAGTTTTGATTTGTTCAGTTCATGGCACCTTTTTTTAAAAGTCCTAAAAGCAAACATGTTCCATATTTTTCCATTTCTGTGGGTAGAAACCTTGAAAAAATCCCCCTTGTCTGAGAACATAGCAAAGAAATTAAACCAGCTCAGATCCTGGAATTACTTTTAATAATTTCTCATTTTAAGCACAGTATCTAAGCACAAGCCTTAGATCATTGCCTCTTCAGCTCTAATACAAATTATGGCCACGTGGACATTTATGAGATATTTAACAACAAATAATCCCTACCAAGAGCAATTTTTTTCTTTTCCAGGCCAACACTGGGAGATAAAAGTCCCAACCATTGGATCAGGGTAACTTCTTCCTTTCCTGCTTTGCTGTAATTACACCAGCAGTAGCATCCTGGGTAAGGATCACATCCTTCTCAACCTCTTGGCATTCCATTCACCATGCCCAGCATTTGCATCACTCATGCAGGAATGTGCACGTAATTTAAAATTCCTTTGAAGGAAATTGGCCTAAGCATACAGATTAGCATGTAAAACACAGTTAGAAATCAGGCTGAAGATTATCTCCATGGAAGAAATTTTTTACAGTGGAGGATCAGAATGCTTCTGTCAAACTCATGGTCAGCAGTGTCAAAACATCAGTTTTAGTACTACAAATAATCTCCCTAAATCCTTCAAAAAGGAACTAGGGAAACTCCAGGACTTGCCCAGTCTGAGCAGCAAGGGTTATATAAAAAATCAGTGCTTCTCTTTTCATGGTGTGACACACAGCAGGAATAGGAAAATATTATTTATTCCTGCAACACTGCAAGATGCAAAGCTATGAAGCCTGATCTATCCACCACCTGCGAGAGGANGGCCTCAAGTCAAATGTGGTGCTCTCCTGAGGGCCAGCACCTTTTAACACAGAAAGCCTGAAATTTTCAGCCTCCAGGGTTCCAACAGGGAACTTTTCATTGGGGTTTTATGTAGAGAAGCAGAGTTTGGACAAGTGGAAGGCAAATGACTTTGAACCTTTTTCACCCCTACTTTCAAAGTGAAGCAGTACACCAAGGAGGAAGCGGCTTCACAGCAGCATTGTACTGTCACTGAATTCAGTGGGCTCCAAACCTGCCAAAGAACTCTCTTGAGAGAGACTTTTAAATAACTCTCTTGAGAAAATCAGGGACTGGACAATTGGGTATCTTCATTCCCAATCCAGTCTAGAATGAAGTTTGCTATCTGAAGAAAGCAAAACTAGGGAGGGAGTGGAGAATGCTCTCTGTTCTGGAGTACACAGTAGATTTGGGATTAATACCTTTAATCATACGAAGAAAAGGGAGAAAATATGATTTTTAGAACTGCTAAATAGTTGAGCTGGTCAGCATGAAGAAGAGAAGGTTGTAGGGCAACCTGGTCTAGTGGGAGGTGTCCCCATCCATGGCAGGGGGATGAATTTTAGGTTGGTCCCTTCCAACCCAAACCCCACAGTGACCCTACACCCTTTGTGTAAAACAAATTCATAGAACATGTTGGCCACGATAAATCCCAGTGAGGAACCACTGTTTTACACTGCTGGAACTCCTGTATTAAAAACCCACCTATTTTTTTTAAATTCAGAAAAAAAGGAATACCTTTTTGAGGTATACACATCATCTGAACATCAAACAGGTTGGAAAGAGTTGATTTATTATTAAGGCTGGAAAACTAAACATTAAGGAGCTCATTTCACAAGCCCCTCATGAATTCCAACAGCTCTTGTTGTTGAGTATTCACAGGTAATTATGTCAGAGAAGAGGCAGAAGCATTAAACATAACCATTCCTGAGTACACTTAGAGTTTGAATTAAAAAGCCAATAAACCCCACAGGATTTTTTTTTCCCTTGCATATCTAAGAAATCTGCTTCATATTTCCCTGGATTCCTTTATAAAAGGATGAAATATTTCAGTGAGACAGTGCCATACAGCTGTTAATTAAGAGATTTATCTTGAAAATAGGGGAGTAGCAGCAATTACTGCCAAAAACCTCTGGCTTGTAGCTCATTTTTTACTTAAAATGTTCATTTTCAAGTGAAGGAAATATGATTATCCTCCATGAAATTCCTAGCTAAAGATAATTAACAGTTCAAATTTAGATACCCAACCATAATTACAAGTACTGAGGTAATATTTTATAAAAATTATCAGGATAGCAAACACTTCTATTGAAATTAAATAATTTCTTCACTCTGAAGCACATAAATCACTTTAATCTTTCAAACAAATTGATGTCTTTTAACATGTAAAAATATTTTCATTCCTACAACTGACTAATTTTAATTATTTAGGGGAAAAAGGGAGGAGGAGCTACCTGTCCTTTCATTCTAATGACATCATATTTCCCAGTCACTTTTTCCTTGGTAGTGGCACAGCAAGGAACACCACACATGTTGCATTCATTTAATTAGTGCTTCATCAGGCAAGTCTAGTGCAAGCATAAATTATGCATTCAGCTTTAATATCATCAGAGAAGGCAATTCCTTGGGGGTAATACAACAATAATGCTCCATACAGTGACAAACACTGAGTGGAGCAGTCAATTGTGAAGAGACAGAGACAATAAAATATTAACCAGCAAAGGAGCTGGGATGTTCTGAGAGTTGTTGTGGAGTCTTTACCTGGCTAAAAAGACAATTCACACCCAGGCTGCTACAGAGTTTAGCATGGGTTCAGAGAAACAAAAAACCCAAGAGATTTCTCTCTTCTTCTGCCCAAACCAAGGAGGGGACCAGACAGAAACCTAATTTAGGAGTAATCCTGAGAATGCTTTCAGCCCAAACAAGCAGAGTTCAGCTGGGGGGAATGGGACATGTCCAGATAAATGCAGCACTGGTCTGTGAACCACTTATCAGGACTAAAACAGTTAGAGTTAAATTCACATTTCCAAGGAATACCATAGAACAACTCATAGAATCAAGGCCAGATCCATGGATATTCACACCCAATTTTTTCTCCTGCTCCTCATATTTAACTTCTACCCTCCATCACCTGCCCTGCTGCAAGAGGCATTCTCTGCATACAGTGATATTCCAGCCTCCTTGACATACTAAACAATACCAGAAAGTGAGATCATACCCTATTGTTTGACAGCACAACTATCTTTTAAACATTGCCTATTGACTTCTTTGATATTTACATCAACTAGTAGTTCAATTTGCTTAGACAGGACCTTCCTGTGTTCATTCACACAATCTCACTGATTTCAAGCAAGTAATGAAGGCAGACAGGGCAGGAAACATGGAGAATAGAACAGAAAAGAACAGAGTATTTCAATTGGAAGGGACCAACAATTATTGTCTATCCCTACTGCCTGACCGCTGACCAAAAGCTAAAGCAAATTATTAAAAGCAGCGTCCAAATGTCTCTTAAACAGAGACAGGCTTGGGAAACACTGCCCAGCTCTCTGGGAAGCCTCTTCCAGTGTTTGGCCACCCTCTTGGTAAAGACATTTATTCTAATATCAAATCTGAACCTCCCCTGGCACAGCTTTGAACCATTCCCACAGGTCCTGTCACTGGATCCCAGCATGAAGAGATCAGCAAAGACAGGCTAATAAAATGAAGAATAAAATAGTTTATCATATGGTAGAGAACTTCCTGCATGACTGAGCAAGTGACGTTTTAAATATTTCATGATACTGAAATATTTTTAAATAAGACTTAATAGGACTCAGCAGTCATACTAAATCATATTTAGTCCCAAGTGTCTGTGGAAATGTTATGATAGCATAAACATCTGGTCAATCATTCTGATTTCTATTTTCTGATTAACTCCCACAGTAAAATCACCCAGAGATTTCTTCCTTCCCTCACCTTCCCCTGTGAGTGATTTTTTTTAAAATACTTCCCATGCTATTTCATCCACAAATCCAACTTGCATTGCCTTCCAACATGATAAAAAACTCTCAACATAATCATTCTCCAAAAGTTCCTAGTTTCTTATATAAACGGTAGGAACCAGACCGAGAGATTTCTAAACCCACTGTCTTAGTTCAGGTTGAAACAAAGGAAAACTGAAAGTCTCAAGAGAAAACCACCAGACATATCAGTCGTTTTCAACAAAGCAGTATTAGTTTTTAAAATATTTTGCATAAATATTTGTCATGTAGGTTTTGTCTGAGAAAACACTGAGGTCATTATTTGCTCAGTCTTCTGCAGAAGGAAGGGGAAAAAATTACCTGCAATAGCTCATGTTTTCTATGTAGAACTGACAGCATTAGCAAAATCCAAATGAGGCTTTTGCAGGTGCTTTTTTTTTTTTTTCTTTCTGGCATAAATAATATACTTGATTTCCTGCATTTATCTCATAGCTTTTATCTCAAGAGCCTTTTAATATCCCCTTGCTTTCAAGAGACCTAAATGAATGTTTTCAGAAAATGTTATGACTGAGATTTCTGCCGTTTGATAAATCAGTCAGCCACCTCTAAAGGAAGGTGCCTGGCATTTTAAGTTTGTCATTCAATTTCAAGGGTTTTCTTGAGTTATTTTTCTTTTGCTTATAGCAGAACTGTACTTGGTACTCCTGATTTTAATGAAACAATTCTGGATTGACTCAAGAGTTGTTTGCATTAGAAGAACATGACCTTATGTGAGTCAGGTCTACCCCTGGGGTAGGGGATTTGAGTGTGCAAGGAGGATTTGGAGACTGATCACAACTAATTCTTTTAGGGTGGAAAAGATGCACCCCAACTTATAAAGGTGAGTGCTCTGTAGGGAGTTTTAAGTCCTCATGGACACAGAATATTTGGATTTACTTCCAAGTAGCTCTGATACAGGTAAAACACTCTCCTGCATATTCTGATTTATTCTTACCATGGCCTGGAAGACCACACCATGCGCTGCAATGGCAGTTTCAAGGAATCTCAATATTTGCCAGCACTGTAGTGAGATTTCTTCCTTAAAAGATGGTCAGAAAGTGATGTGCCAGCCTCCTCCGAGCTCACAGCCTTCCATTTTCAGATCAAACTTGTGCTTTCTGACCCATTTCACACCAGAGAGGAGCTGTCACTACAGCTGGCAGATGGAAATTGATCTTTAGATCTCTGGTGTGACTCAGAGTCCTTTTAACTAAAAAGGTCAGGCGGAAGAACAATGGTCTTTGCTTTAGATACAGCTGAGATCTACAGCATCACACCAAAGCCCTCTTCAACCTGTGAAACCAAGCACTCACCTTGTCCTTAGCCTACAAATTTTGCCTAAAAAGCTCAAGTTAGGCAAATAAGAAAGGAAGAATTAGATTGAAAAGTAATTAAGCTCCTTCCCTGCATAGATGAAAGCAAACTGAACAGATATAATAACCAAGGAAGAGCAGCAGCTGCTGGGAAAACTGGTTTATTTGAGCTAAGATCATAGATTTACTTACACTTGCAGCTCACTTTTTTAACTTCAGCTTTTTACACGTTTCCATTTTGTCTCTAAGTGTAAACTATAGCTCAAAAGGCAAAGAAAATAATTTTTTCTTCACTTTTCAAGGGCCATTACTTTCTCAAGCATATCAAGACACCTTCATACATCAAGGATGTAATTAAAAAACATATGACAACACAAGTCATTGTTATTGTCCCCACAGCCTCTGACTGCATTCTTCATTTCAGATTTCTGATTGAATTCTCTGATTTCTTCAGCGATGTTCAACAGTAATCTCTACAAACCTCTTTCAGCAATATAATAAAAAGAAGAAAAACAAGAACACCCACACAAGAAATGAAAGCTCTCTCACAGCTCTATGTTAACATTCATTCTGTAACTGTAAAATTGAGATGCTACCACAAAATCATTTCTTCAGAACTCTATTTTTTCCTTGCAAAAAGGAATCTCCAGACTCAATAAAGATTTTTATTAAAAAAAAATCAATGACACAATCTAGCCAAAAGTCAACTTTTCAAACTAATTTAAGTAACTAAATTGCAACTACAAAAATAAAAATCACATGACTGTTTTATTTATTTTGCTGCTGATACAGCAATTTTATACAGGATATGTCAATTTTTAATTGATTTTATTCCCTTAAATCCATCCAATCCAACATGAAATTGTAAGCTCAATTATCTCAGCAGCCACTATGTTAAAATGATTAATTTTTAGCGAGCTTGGCTTCCAGTCAGTTGATGGGATCTTTCTCTCAGGGATCAATAGCCAGCAGGAATCTCCTGAAATGCAAATTCCTGGGCTAGGGGAAGAACATCCCAGCTCTGCTGGGTGGTAGCCAGTATAAGGTGAAGAGACAACTGACACCAGTTGAAGCATGGGAAATTGCATTTAAATTTAAGAAACTGAAAGATTCTTAAACTTAAATTGAAGTTTTCACTCAAAGAGTGGTCAGGCACTGGACCAGGTCTCCCTGTGAGATAGGTTGTGGAATCTTCACATTAAATCAAACCTCAACTGGGAATTGTCCTCTGGAACCTTCTCACCCTGACCCTGCTTTCAGTTGTGGATAGAACCAGAGGCAACCTTATCTCCAAAGTCTGTGAATCCAACTATAAGTTGGATATAAACCCAACTAGCAAGTGATTATTCATTTTTTTCACAGCAGACACATCAGTTTCAAGATGTCTGTGTGGGTATTGATGGCCAGCGTGGGCTCAGCCTCCCCCTGACCACCAACGTTCAGCAGTACAAGCTCCAAGGAGGTTAAATTAACCTCTCACCAAGCCACTGTTTTTGCTTCAGTAAAAAGGTACCAAAACCATTTTCATGCAACTTCCTCTAATCTAATTCCTTAGCTGAAAAACACAGCTTCAATAGTTCTGGCCAATTCAGAAATAACACATTTAAAAATAGTCACTAAATAAAGCCAAAGCCAAAACTGGCAACTGCAATCTGCTTGCAAATGTTTTGAGCAGAATAAGAGCCTAAAGGGAGTTATATCATGAAGAATTAATCACTTCCTCCAAGAAAACAAACAGGGTCAAGAATCTGGCATTAAATTCACAGAGGATTTTTGGTGTTTCTAAATAAATTGTGTTGTGTTACTATTATTTACCATATTTGCTTGTACAAGGACTCCAGCACTACAATCACAGCAGCATATGGGACAACTCCCTGTCTAGGATTTAATTTTTTTCTTTTAAGTTAAACAGCCCATTTTACTGAACAATATTTGAAGGCTGTGATGCTGATTTGCTGCTTATTGTTCTGCTAAGCAACATATGAACATAAACACTGAAGAGGCAACCATGAAGTTGTCCTGGTTTTGACAATAAGTCAAGACTCATTTATTTTCTATTTTAACATAAACACATACTACTTTTGCAGCACTTTTGTTTGCTGTTGGTGGCCTGTCTTCATTTATACAGGTGAAATCTGGGTCAAGGATTCAGTTAGAATGCAATAGATCAGGTCTTTACTCTTTTGATTTAGAGCTCTGTATCCAAAATTGGGTATCACCAACTTGGAAAGGTGATCTGGATTCATATTTCAAGCCAGAATCCATTTCAGACAGCAACTGGAAAAAGACATGGGCAAAACTCAACTCATAAAATTTGGTGGAACCAGTTTTTATTTGTGCCATTGCCAGGACATAAAGTGAAAAGAGAAATTTGCCCCTTTATTTCCTCCTCTCCTTCCAGCCACCTGACTGGTGATGTGGCAACATCACAGGAAATTTACTGCTCAGATTCTTCTGCTCTCCTCTGAGAACTCTTGAGAGGTCCCAGGGCATGGCAACAATTTAAGCTGCAACTCATGAGCCCCACATGCTTTCAGAAATGTGAGCTCTCACATGGAAAACACGCTCAGGACTCCTGTCACCTTAATTAAACATGTTCTTGACATATGGTCCTCAAGCAGAATCAGCCTTCCCTGTGCAAAAAAAACCCCTGGTGGCTTCTAGGCTGAACACATTCCCTGAAAAAATTTAGGTATATTCTCTAAAGAAAGATATTGACCCAACTATAGCAATTAAAACCAATTAGAGCTAATTTAAGACTAACACAGGATCTGGAAAGCTGACATTCTCCCTCATGACCCCATGGTAATAATACAAATTCCAAATTCTGTCACCAAAATAAACTCAGACCTCCCTGTCCACACAAACACCAGACAATCAAATGCTCACCCTCTTGTACCCTGTGTAAAGAGTGGCACATTGTGAAATCTTCCTTGAGTTGGCAAATGCATAAAGCTACTCAAAGTAACAAAGAACTGTTAATTAAATGAACCCTACTGATTTCTTTTCCATTTTTAATTACTATATATCTGGCCTACCTGGACTTGCTCCACTGGATAAAAACCTGGAATTGCAAGTATTTACTTCCCATGCACATTGATTGTTAGATAAATAACACTCCAGGACCGGTAAGTTCCTATTTTGTTTGCGAAGAGATTTTGTCAGCCTGACACAAATGTCAAAATGACATCAGACACGAGAGGAAAAGGAAGAAATCAATTATGAGAAGCTGCCTATCCATCCCATTAGTATAATACATGCCTGCAAATTCAGAGATATTTTCAGGTCCCAGTTGTGCACGTGGCTTGTCCAATTAAATGTTCTGTGTTCATTCACCTTAATTTTCCTTTTGCATGTGCTGCATTCAGTTAAATTCTCCTCATCCATATGTCACATTTTTCATTAGCTGGTAAGCTGGGTAATCCTTACCAATAAAACGTTTCTACTGATTTCTGCACAATTTCTCCTGTTTGTTTCATTGAATGCACCCAAATCATTTTGTCTGTATGTCCATCCATTTGGTTGTTCATTTTTTGAGCTTGCTGCTGCTGTTTCCATCTCGTTGCAAGGAGGGAAAAATAATCTGGAGAGGTGGGGATGCCACGAGGCCTCTCCAAGGCAGGCTGCCCAAAGGTTCTCTGCAAGAAAACTCTTCAGAAGGCACACAGGAAGGACACAGGAATGAAAAAATGCTGCATTGATGACCTTCATAAACATCACTGTTTTGATGAAGTTTGAGCACAGAGAGGTTGCACGATGCCATCACAGGTGCTAACTTTAAATTAGAATTGAAATTGCCAATGGATTATAAACCCAAGGAAATACTAAATATGGAATAAACAAATGTATATTTTGGAGTTACTTCGGGTGTCAGAATAGCAAGATTTGTGCCACTCAGGAACACCAGTGAGCTGCTGCACACAGGCAGGAGTCTGGGCTCCCTACAGCCAAAGGTCCATTCCCCCACTAAAGACTGGCAGTAAACTGGAAAAGAAGAAAAATGGGTTCCAAACAATCCAAAAGACCCAGAGATTCCTTTGGTCCAGTGGAACATGCAAGTCACTCTTTGGCTTTATGAAACAGTCTGTGCTCCACACCTTTTTCTTCTTTGTATGACACGGACTCCTTGGCCCAGGGGGGTGAAGCCAAGGAAATCACCTGTGCTCCAAGAAAGGAGAACTCTCCTTCAGGGCACAAGTTGGCTCTGAGAGTGCTAACAGTTGTTCACAACATTTTTATGGAGTAAGCAAGGCCAAGCCAGGCCATCTGAGAGTGCCAGTGCTGTCACTCTTGATACACATCCCTGCGTTTTACGCTTTTAGAGCTCCCCATTTACAGCACCAGAGATTTTCTTGTTAAAGGCCTCGTCTTGCATGGGTGAGGCTTTAGACTCTGGTATAACAAAGCTTGTGATTGACAGCCTATCCCAGAAATGCCTGAAGAAAAACTGTTTTCAAGATGAGAATGGCTCTTGACTGAAGCTTCTAACCCCTCTTTATGAGCTGCCTGGCAGCTTTTACTTGTGATTTATTCTCCTCATGAGTCAAACTGTAGTGGGCTACTTGTAACCATCATACCAAGAGAGGCACTATAGTTTATGTCAACTCTCATCCTCACCACTTATACTTTTGCAGTCATAAAAACAGAAAAAATAATCCCCCAAACACTAACAGAAACAAACAAACAAAAAACCCCTTTCTGGTGCTGTTTCATGAATTTCACAAGACACAGTGAAGGGATGACAGGAATCTGAAGAGTGGAACTCCTTCACTTTACCTCGTAACAATGTTGTGCTGAAGGAAGGGAGAAAGGTGCCAAGAAAAAATTTTGGACTCAGATTATGGAAGGAAAGGTCGTAAAACCTACAAGCTAAGAAGACTGGAAGAACAGTTTTTAAAACTGAGCTAAGAAAATGGAAAATTATAGCACAATCTGCAACCATGAATTATTGTATACCAAACATCCTCCTTGCTTTAGAGGTGTAGGAAAGCAGTATAATGGTGTGCTTCCCATAATACTCTCTTGGTTTTCACTCTTTATACTGCTGGTAATGAAGTAATAGCAAGAAACCAAATTAGTGATCACAGCTATAAACTATTCTTGATCAAACTGACAATTTTGGTTATCGAAATAATGTTGCTGCAGAGAAGAAGGGTTAGCATTGTATGATTGTCAAATTAAATGCTTTCCTTCTCCATTATGAGACTAAAATATGTATGGATTTTTAAGGCTTGTCAGAGACTTTGATATTATAACATCAGCCTTCAAACAGCTAAGCAGTTCAAGCAGCTGCAGAATTGCCTCACTCTAACACACACTTACCAAGTGATAAAAATTACAGAATATATAATATCTCTTCATTCTTATCACATTTTAATGAAAGGCTTTGTGGTGGGAAATAGAGTCAACTCAGCCACATGCTAATCTTATGTCAGTGATGGAGAAAGCTGCTCTCATAATTTTGATGTAAATACTCTGGGACATCATTCTGCTCCAATAAATTTGGTGTGAGCTGCAGCACCATAACTCAGTGCTTACACAACCAGTGCCAGGTAAAAGGAAAATCCCAGGACTCCTTCTGTGGCTGTCCCACTGGCTTGGAACTAAAGCTTATAACATACCCACTAACATCTACTACTCTCTTATTTATTTCTGTGACTCAAACAAGAAAGAAAGAAAGAGCAAAATCAGCTCACAATTTCATTCATCACCCAACTTGTTTGCCATATATACTTCTGCACAATTAGGCAATTTGAAGTTACCACTTTCAAAAAAATTCCATTGATATGATTTACTGGTTCTCAATTGGCAATTTTTAGAACAGTTGAAAGCAACAAAAATTGCTGGCCAAAAACCCCCAAAGAAGCTTCCAGTAATCAAGTTATTTTACAGATGAAAAGAAGTTTTATCAGACACAACATGAAACACACTAGAAATCATCTTCTCAAAACAGACTAAGAAACCTTTACAAATATCTAAGTTAGCAAAACTAATGAAATCAGACAGATGAAGTCTCAAAAGCCACCTAAACATCTGTCAGGATTCAGCACAAACTGGGGGTATCTGACCAAACCATCAGACCTGGATTGAGGACCACCTCAAAGCCAAAAGGAGAGTGACTGTACTGTCCTCCTTCATATTCCACTGGAATATAACAAAATAAATATTTACTATATAGACTATATAGACAAATGCACTGGGGAACAGATGCCCCTCAGAATCACAGTGTTTTGTAACCATGAATATGCCTCACTCTGCTGACAGTCCTGCTGTGACTCTGAATGATCTCAGATGGTGGTTCCCAAGATAAGGAAAGGTCACAGGCTCACAATTTTAATTTCAGAAGGANTATTTACTATATAGACTATATAGACAAATGCACTGGGGAACAGATGCCCCCCAGAATCACAGTGTTTTGTAACCTTGAATATGCTTCACTCTGCTGACAGTCCTGCTGTGACTTTGAATGATCTCAGGTGGTTCCCAAGATAAGGAAAGGTCACAGGCTCACAATTTTAATTTCAGAAGGAAATTTCTGACTTCCTGGAAGTCAGAAATTCAGACTCCTCCAGCAAAAATCATGTTCATGATCCAGAAGAAAAAGAGCAACCCCAAACCACGGAAAGAAAAGCTTTTTACAAAAGAGGCAGCATGATTAAGTGAACTTACAGGAAGAGTGGATGCTTGGAAAGCTTTTTCTGCCTTCAGAGACCAGGTCTGGATCACCTGTGCAGTGCATTTCAGAGTTCATTACTCCATCTGGAAAGCAGCGGTAAAAGAAATCGGGACGCGGTCTACAAGAAACACCATGGATATTAAAAATACAAAAGCTGTAGTAACAAATAAACCTCAAAGTGATTATTACATTCACTGCTTATTACACACATGCAGGTTACTCCTGCCTAGAGTGATCAGTTTTGCACGGAGCAAAGTGTAAAAACTCCCAAATTTTCACAGGTCTTGCCAAAACACCCAGCTCAGAACATCCTGAAAACAGCCACCAAAATCTAAACCAGCCTTGATGCTGTGCAATGAGAAAACCTCTGAGTTTCTCCTGACCCTGCTTTGAGCTGGACCTGTAGGTTTGACTGGTGTCATACTGATCCTGAGCTAACAAACCATGTGGAGAAGAAAAGTGAACGATCACAGATTCAGAGACAAGTTGAAAGCAAATACTTGGCTTGGAGTGCAGGAAAAATGAGCTTATTGCTGTCTAAGGAAGAAGGTGTATTCTTAATTATTTTAAAAGTACCCATCAGATAAAAGTGCCAAGTGCTGTTACTGTCAGGGCATCAGTTCTGCAGTAGAGAGGGTTCATCAAAAACCAAACACAAATATTGCTTCCTCAATGCTGCAAAACATCCCAACAACAAAAGCAGCACTGGACTCTGTCAAATAGACAAATTTGAGACAAATGTGTCCCTTTCAGCTGAAATTATTCAAAATTTTGATAAAGAGACAAAAAGTACCTAAAACCATATTTTCCAGGGAGTTCTGTTTGCTAGATTTATCTGAGCCCTTCATTCAAAACAATGTTTCCCTACAGAAATGTTCTACCTAGGAACCCATCCACGGCCTAGCTGCCAGGTTTGTTCTGCCGTGGATGTTGGTGTCACCTGGGCACAGAATATTCTCCCAAAATGCAGGCTCTGGGTTACAGAGAAACTCAGCTGATCCCTGTGTGATCAGACAAGGGGCACTGGCATCCAAACTCCCACACGCTATGGCTCTTCCCTCCCATGCTGCAATGAACTGATTGATTTGATTTCAGCTCCCACCTTTCCTCTCCAACCCTTGCTTGTCTGGGTCTGGCAGCAGAACAGGGGCATGGATTCCTGCCACAGCAGGATGTCACATAATGGAGTTGTACAACACCTGCACCAGGCCAAGGATGACTCCACAGGGGCCCCCTGTGACTCCACATGCTCTGGAACAGCAGCTCTCTATTTATTGGGATTTGTTGCAGCTCTCAATCTGTCTCCATTTCTCTCAACAGTTTAAACCCATCATTTAGAACATGACAGCACTTACCTTCCCACTATTAATTTAATAGTATTTGTGCAGACACCGTTCAGAGCTAGAGCCAAGGAAACAGCTACAAAACAGAACAAACAGAACAATGATAACCTAAGTACCAAGCAATAAATTGCAGAATTACAGAATTTGATTTACAGATTTAAACCTTTGCTGGACTGAAAACTGAATGTTCGTTCTTTTTCAGACTACTGTTTTTCTTATTAGCCAGACTAAGGACAGACCTCAGAGCACTGTAATGATCATGACTTTGTTCTTATTTCCCTCCACAAAGCCAGTTTTCCTACCACACCATTTGCACAGGCACAAGTCAACAAATGGGAAAAAATTAGAGGATTAAGTACTGTGGGTTTGCAATTTTTGAGTTTTGTAATTGATCAGGTTGAACTCTCATGCTCTTTATGTCAAGCAGAATTCCTGTTTAGACCAATACACAAGATATATAGATATAATCACACACACACCTTTATATACATATGTGTATATATATGTGTGTGTGTGTGTGAGATGCAATTAAACACTTCATTTTCAGGCTAAAGAATTGCCTTCTGGCTAAAACTACAACTGGATGACTTTATTTCTCTTTCAAATGGATTTATATGTTTTGATTAAATATTTCAGTGTTTTCCCCTTACATTTGTTCCCATGATTAACAGATTTTTCTAATAAAATTGGAGAGCAAGAAGGAACTGTCATACTAGGTAAGACTTAATCATCTTTTCTATTTGTGCTTGCTTGCCAAGTCCCTAGACTTCCCTAAGAACCTCATCTCAAGCCTGTGGAGATCTTTGCCTTGATTTCACTGGCACTTGGATCCTGCACATATACACATTTTAGATTAAAACTGATTTAATTTCGCAGTCCACACCGTACTCCCTGTTGCAAACCAGGAGCCAATGAATTTTATTTCCCATCAGAAAAAAAAAAAAGTCTGATTTCCAGTGGAACATTTACAGTAATATAACTTTGATTATGACAGCCACATGAGCTATTTTCTCCTTGGGCTGCTGCCCCAGATGCTGTACTTCAGCAGCACTCATCCTGTCTCCATAAAACCTTTGCCTGAGGATATTACAGATCATAAAAATGTGTTATAGGATCTATTTTTTAAAGCTAAAAAAAAAAAAATGGGACCTTCATCAAAGCAAAAATAAGGGTTTTCTCAGAATATAACAGTAGCAGCCAGCAAAAATAAAAGAACAAGTCAATCCTAGAGACACTCATACTGTTAAAAAACTCTTCCTCTTCCAACACCTGTGTTCACAGTGACACTCAGTCCCGTGCTCTGTCTCAGTTTTTCATGGAAATTGCATGGGGAAATGCAGCTGACCAGCAAAGCCAGAGCACTACACTCCCCTCTNTCAGTTTTTCATGGAAATTGCATGAGGGAATTTTCCATAGAGTCAAATGCAGCTGACCAGCAATGCCAGAGCACTACACTCCCCTCCCCTTCTTAAAACACGTATCTGCTTTTGAAGACAGGCAGTAAAATTGAGGCTTTTTTTTGAGTTTTACCTTGATTATTCCTTGTACAACTGACAGAGCTGTGCCTTCACTGTTGCACATTCCTTACAGCGGCAATCCAAGCATCAAGTGACAATGTGAAAGTAGGATGGTAAAAAAAATTCTATTTGCTCTGCTGTTGTTTCCTTTAAGTTTCATATTGCCCATCTAAATCAAGACAGTGAGAGATTTAGGTACTCCAAGGGGAGGGCTTAAGTGCACTTAATTAACTCCTCCTTGCTCCAGGTGCATTGAATTCGCTTCTTTGTATTAATGGCTATATGGAGGGCAAAGAATTTTCATATATTTTTAACCTTTTCTCTCCTCCATGCATCATGCTTAAAGAAATCCACCTTTGGGGGTACTCCCTGAACATTCTTTATGAACATTCTGTGCCAGATCTCAGCAAATCAGAGGCCCACCATACCTAATGAGCCTTCCCATCACCAGACACTGAACCTCACTAGTGTACAGTGCACTGGAACAAAAAATAAGCCACAAGAAGTTCCACACTTATGGCACAAACTGAGCAGAACATCAAAGTTGTTTTCTCAATCTGGGTCCCAAGAGGAATACTGGGGAAGCTGGCAACTTTTCTCCTAAATGTTATATGTTATGCTCTAATCTAACCCTCCTCCCTATGCCCACTTACCCAGTTCCCTCATTAAATGTTGTATCTCAAAATGGTACCAGCCCCGTGAGGGGATCCGCCATTTTGTGTGCTTTGGCGCCAGATTTTCCCGCCTTTGACGCACAAAATGGCGCCTGTGATCCTCCTCACTGAGTTCCTTATCAGTTAACAATAACAACAGAAGGCAAAACAGCAGGAAAAGAAATAAATAATGTCTTTTTAGAACAAAAAGGTGAAAGTAAGCGATGGAGAAACTGAGCCTAAGCTCCTTTCCTTCTTACACAACAGAAAGTGAGGCTCAGAACTGTGTGTGTTTTATGAATGAGGAATTATTTCCACTGAATGGACTTGTCAGTGAAGTATCACTCTAAGACATTCAGAACTTACAACAAATGACTGGCAGCAGTCCAAACAAACCTAGGATCATTTCACACTTGTGTGAGAGCAACTGGAAAAAGAATAACCTTTGGGAATAAAGCTTTGTATAAAAAATTTCCAAAGCAGATACACAATGCCATTTACATCCTATCTCGTTAAGGCAAGGCTGAGTATTGCTTTGGTTTTACTATATAGGGGGCAATAAATAAAGTGTAAATTACCAAGTAAAACAGAATTTCAGAATTATTTCAAACATAAGGCAAACAAAAAGATTTGCAGTTCTTAGTGCTTCAAGGTATCCCTTGTCAGTGAAAGTGCTTGAATCAATACTGGTCTCTGGCAATATCTTTGTAAAAGGGATCTGAGCATGTATCACTGTAAGATTTCAAGAGATAGGCACAGCCAGAATTAGAATTAGCTGGAACAGCTTAAAACTTACCCTCTGCATTGTCCTCTGCTCCAATTTTCTGTCTACAACTGTAATTAGACCTCACCATAGCACAGCCACTGCTGCTCACAGTCCAGGATTAAGTGCACAGCTAATTCCATTGTCAGTTTACGATGAAACAACAGCTTCTAATTAGAAAAACTGAGCCAAGAGCACGGATTTTGCAATGGGTAACAGTAAATTCCAGGAGGAGATCAGAGAGAACAATGAGAGGAGTAATTTCCTATACTAAACAGCTGAGTCGCACAGGACTTTCCAGTCAAAGCCTTAATTTAGAATAGCTGCAAGTATAAATAAGAGGTAAGTAATTGATTAGGTGTGACAGAAAAATATACATCTGAACAGGCTCTCAGATGGACTTGTCTCTGCTGATCAAATTCCAATCCTTGCTGGCTAGACTGTGGAATTAAGGCATGGAATTTGTACATCTAGAAACACAAATAAACCCCAAGGCTTGCGTGAGATGCCTTGAAACTGCGCTGCAAACTACTATAATGGGCTGTAATGGAGACAGGTTTTCTTCAAGGCTTGGACTGCACTTGGAATCAATCTCTGAGAGCTATCACACATTTTTCCACCTTGAAGTATGACATACATTACCTAAGAAAGCCTCTTTAATTTCGGTCTTGTCTGTCCGACGGATTATTTTCACCACAAAAATGACTGCCAGCGGCGTGAGGAACGAAATTGCCTGTGAGAGATATCAAATACCATGTGTGAGAGCATCAATTCCTCCCCAGTCCAACTGATTAATAATTAGCTGCAGCCAGCTCCATTTAAACTGAAAGGCTGAACGATCTTTATCAAACTCCTGACCTTAAGCAAAGTGGGACAATTTGTCTTTGCAACTACAGGGTGACGAGCACATTAATATTCCAATATAGCCCTCAGCTATAATTGATTTGTAATTGCCCAGAGCTGCATTTAAAATGTCAGCTACTCCAGTGAAAAAGTAACAGTCCATAAGGTCCACAAAATTCATACACTGATCCATACAGATTTTGGACATTTTTTTCCTCAGTGTGCATTTTTGAGGAAGGCAGCCCACCCACCCAGGCTGAGTACTCAGTAAGACCCTGCTCAACACAACAGACTGCAGCACCAACTTCCTGGCATTTTAAAATGTTTTTTTTTCTCTTACTTTTTGTTTTCTTTTCAACTGTCATGCTTGAATGCATTGGCAAGATTGTGTCTTTATGATTTTTTTGTTTACAAGTGTTCGGATGTGGAGCAAGCTGCTTTATTTTGTTCAAACCCAGAAAAAACAACACCTGAGCATCTACAGGTTTAGTCACTGGTTAAACAGAACCTTATCCTGTAATTGTCAGTGCTGGATAACAGGAATCCTCCTACAAGGAACCTGAAATGGCATCTGTGCCTCAGTGCACACACTTTATTCTCTTTAAAAAAAGTGAAAATTACTGGTTGAGGTTTGGATTTTCTTTTTTTTTAAACAAGGCGAAAATGAAGCTGTAAAAGGCACAAGGGGTGCCAGGTCTTAAGTAAGATTATTATAAGATTATTTCTTTATTGAAGCTGAGCTGGGCCTTGCTGCTTAAATAGCCCCACTGACATAAAAACCAGACCAGACAGATCTATTATGGCAAAAGACACGTGACTCAATCTTCTTTTTATACCACAGATTATTCCCAGTCCTCACTTTATGATTTTAGACAATCTGGGTAGGAAGCAACACCAGTGAGAGAGCTCTACATTTGTTATTTTGGCTGAGCATCTTATAGCAGATTGTCCTTGCCTGCATCTGCAAAATACTGCCTAACTCAGTGAATCAGGCAGACTAAAGCACAGCCTGGAGTCTGTTCCCCTTTTCTACACTTAGGAAGGCAGGCAGCAGAATTTGTGCAAAAAAGAGGAGTCACTTTCACTTAAAACCTCCCACTAAGTACCTGTGAGATTCAAGTTTGGATGGCAATGCCACATTACAGCTCCAGAAACGTTCACTTGTCTCCATCCTCATCAACTATTTAATTTCTGTTTTCAGAGGCAGGTCATGAAATTTAAAAAAAAAAAGGTTAAAGCAAATCGTAGAATTTCTAGTTTCATTCTTAAAGTAAGGATTGCAAACAGGAAAAA
>VWYN01017533.1:96256-117217 GCA_013400075.1 Hippolais icterina | reverse complement strand
AAAAAAAAAAAAAGACAAAAAATATCTGCATTCCACTACTGAGGAACATGTAGAAATATAGCCAAGGCTGACAGGCTTATAGTGGTGCTTTAATGGAGTCAGAAATCTTTTGAACAAGCAGAAGCAGCAGAAATTATCAACAAAGAATAGCATTCAAGTGGCAGCTTGCTCCAAATCTCTTCCCCATCCATCTTCAGAAATCTGGCAAAACTGCAGATTCCTTCATATTTTACAAGCATGTGAATTTTTGTGGGAGACGAACTGTTCTTGTTCGTGGTGTATTGCTGCTCCCTACACAAAAGTATTGGCTGGAAGATGCTTCTTATTCTGCAGCAAGATGCACACACAAAGGAATTTTGGCTTGTGACAGACTCCTTTTTATTTATTTTGCAAAGAAGTTTCTCTCTGGCTCATACTTAAAACAGATTTGGCAACATTCTAATGAGTAATACTCTCCTTGGACGCATGGCAGCTCCATTTCCTTTTCCAGCAGCGAAATATTCCAGCCTCACCAGGCTTTTGTGAAACATGGGCAAAATCTCTGCCATTTATTATTCATCCTGGCAAGCCAGAGATGTGCTGAAGTTACAGGGACTGCCACACACTTCCATTCATCCTGGGGAAAGCTGGCAGTCACCTGCACTTTCCAAGACAGGAATATCCATTGACAAAGAGACAGAACCAGGCTCAGCTCTTTCCAGTTTTTGCTGCACATGCAGAAGTTAACTGGGTCTAATTTGGATGTGCATTCACAACGTTTCTCTTGAATTCAGGTCTCTCACAGCAAATAAAATAATCCACCAACTCCTAAAGTCTTAGAGATTGCCTTCTGATAAGCTATAGCCATGTTTCAATACCAGAGTACAGTAGTGGCAACAAATTCTTTCCATAATTAAAGTTCGTGATCAACACTAGAATCAAATTTTTCTTCTTTTAAATTTTAAAAATAAGGAAAGAATATAGAAATTAGCTATGTTTCTTAATTTAAGGAACTGTTCACTGTTTAAAATCTGAGCCAGAAAGCGAACACAGGCCATACAAATGTTACTGACACAGAATTGCCTCAAAGTTCCACCCACCACAAACTTTGTCAAAACCTGGAGCTATGGGAACAGGGGAATAGTTTATAATTATATCCCAGAATTGTGCTTCCCCTTTCCTACTGCCTAGAGAACAAGAGGATGGACTAATGATTATCCCAACTGGTTTCAAAAATAGTTTCACCACTGCAGCAAAACCCCATACAATGAGTCACTCTTGGTTCTTGAACTCCTCAGTTATGAACAGATCAAAAAATCCATGCAGCAAAGTAATGCTGAGCATAAGGAAAAATCATACAATTAAACTCAGCCTTTCCCAGCACAACAATTTAATATTTGGCCTAGGGTTTTGTTTGTTTGTTTGCTGTTTGATTTTTGGGTTTTGGTTTTTTACTGGTTTTTTACGCAGCTGTCTTCCATTTCAGGAAAAACATATATTTTCATCCACCCAGGATAAAAATGTCCAAAATAGAGCTGCTCCTTAATGCAACATAAACAAAATGATTCTTGTTTATAAAGGCAAATTTAAAAATCAGGCCTTCAGCCTCTGTCTTAGAAGGTTGGGATATTTGGTCGCCTCAAATGCAGGAGGTGCCTTTATGTTGTTCCTTAATTAAAAATTTTTTATAACTGAAGGATTAAGCATTTATTTAAAAAAGCTGAAGATAAATGATGTCGTTGCTTTGCATTTAATCTGAATTCAAGTTTGAAAAGTAGAACCCTGGCCTCACTGAAGACTCAGGAAAAGATGACTTTCGGCAGATGTTGGAAATACTGAACTTTTACAGCCTGAACTACACCCATAATTTCAGCATTTCTGAGGTGGTTTGTCTTACTGAGCCCTTATACATAGAGATTATTATGATCATTAATCATTGCTAGTGAAGGTTATCAAAATTATGAAGTTTGATAACCGAATTCAGCCATCCAGCATGTGCTGAGCAAGGAAGAGCCGGAAGAGCAGTGACAGCAGGGCAGCTCTGTGATATATATTTAGTGTTGGAGGAAGCAAAAACAAAGGTTTTGCCTTTAGGGGAAAAAAAATTCTTCAGAGTCCAGTATCTCAGTGCCTAACACGCCTAAAATAAATTGGATTTCAAAATTTAAGCACTTAACCTTATAAGAGCATGGCAAGGTTTTGTCAGGTCACCCAACCAGCTGATGGAAAAAGCTTCTTTACTCATTTCTCTCACATTCCTCTCAGCTAGCACTGCTTTCACTCCTAAACTGAAAAATCTACATTCATAAATTCAATCATCTGATAAGGCTGCTTTTTAAAGACTTCCCATCATTTGCTACATTTTGGACAACATTGGTTTGGAAATGAATTGCCTTTAGGATTAAAGGAGCACCCTCTACTTGTGAAATATTTCCTATTGCTTATCAAATGAAAATTTACTCAGTTTACAGCCATCAAATGACCCATGGGCCTTCAGTACTTACAAACATGAGCCGTGTGGGGATGTTGTCTGACTGCACCAAAGGATTTTTGTACAGCCAGATCTCCTCTGGCTGGATCACTCGCTGGAACGGATCCAAAAATTCTGTAAAACTGAAAAAAACAATGAAAGGTACAAAGTTTTTCACTATTTGAAGAGCTGACCAAAAACCCCCAGAACTGTTCTGCTCATTTAGAACTTCCCCAAATTTGACTGACATAGCGTGCATGAATTATCCTTATTAATAAATTGCCACATTGCCATCCTACCTCACTGCATTTTAGTAATCCAAACTTTATCAATACACCCTTCAGAAAATGAGTTTTAAAAGTCTACACCTTTGAAGGTGTAAAAAAAAACTTTATAAAAAACTTTAAAAAAAAACTTTATAAAAGTTCCATAAACACTACTGTGGAGAGTAATTTTTTAATTTTTTTTTTTGTTGGGAAAAGTGTGCAAATAACACTGTGAGATTAAATAAATCATGTAGTCATTTATTATCAATTTATAATCATGTAGTCCAGTCTTTTACCCTGAAGAAATTATATAACAAATGTTAACTATAAAATGTCTTTCAAATGTCAAGATTCAGATTTTGAAGCATGACAGTTGCGTTTACAAGATCACAAAGTAAAAGAAAGAAGCAGCCCAGAAAATTTCTTCTACTGACAGAAAAAGGAGATAACTTTAGAGAATATCTCCAAAAGAGACTTACTCCTAAAACAGGATAGGCTGTCAAGCTTAAGAAGAATCTAAGTCTACCAGAAATGTCTCATTCTACTAAAACAGTTTTAATTTCATTATTATGTCTATTAGCCTTTTTACAAAGGAACAAAAACCGAACCAAACCAAACTAACAAAAAAAAAATCACCAAAAAGAAGCTCCCCAAAAATACACCCAAACAAACACACTAAAAGACCTCCTTGTTCTGTAATTACATTATTTTGCAACTAAGAGCATCAAAATAAAATGTTGAGGTCTACTGTTCTGTAGAAAGTAATCTGTGCGTGTATCTTTTGTCATGCACTGAAAGAAAAAGCAGGAATTTTGATCTCTGGCTGCAGCAGGAAAGTTTCAGAAGCTTTTCATGTCCACCTAAATTTTGTCACTTCATTTAAACCATACTCCTTTTCCTTCAGAGTCCTTCATTGCTCTTTAACTTTTCTTGGCTTTGAATTAAGACAGCCTGGGAATATCAGACAGCCTGGGAAGTTTGGCCTTGGCTTTGCACTGCTCATTTCAGGTCTGGTTTGTCAGGACTGGAGGAGTGGGTGCTGAGGAAGACACAGGGATCAGTTTTCTGCGGTCTGATCTCACCTGATAATCCCACAGAGCCACAACTCAGAGGTGCAGCCACTCAAAGCTTTTTTTACTGTAAATTTTCCAAAGCCAAGGGCTTTAAACCTCCCCAAGCCCAGGTTTCCACAGCAGCAGCAGGCACATCAAGTGGCTTTGCAAAGAGAAAAAGCCCAGAGCAGTTTGTAGAGCAGAGAAAAACTAAACCATACTCACATATGCAACTCTCCCCAGGCAAGACAAACCCTCAAACCAAGCTGGGTCAGCAATTTCCTCATCAGGAGCAAGCCACTGCCACTGCCCATAGCAGTATGGTATACATACATATTATAAAGTTGGCTTTTTGCAAATATTAAAATGAATGTTACATGTATAATGTTGGATGGGTTTGCTGTATTAATATAGTTTCTTTTATTTTCTGCTATTACCAGGGCTTAGAAATGGTGGTGTGATGAAAAAAATATATATTTAGGTTACGGCACAATATTAAAATAGAAACTATGATGTAAGATGCTTTTTGTAGCTAACTCAGAAGAATGGGAAAGATAATCAGGAAATTCCCCACATTCTTGGGTTATCTGGATGAAGATAATGGGGACAGACCCCAAAGCTCCAAAGGAAGAATTTATCAATCCTCTGTTATCAGGGAGTGGGACGTGGGACGGCCAAGTGCCTCAAAGAGATTTATCTGCAAAGAGAAATAAAACGTTGAATTGGTGAAATGGGGTCAGGTTGGGGGGTTTGAAACTAGGGAAGCATCTGAACTCAAAGGAATGTTTAAATAATGCATTACTAGGGTCTTTTGAATATGTAAATGCTAGTGCTTTTAAAGAAATGTTCTGAAATAGTGAGGTGTGCTTTTTGGCTGAATGCCAGGCACCCGGCCATACTATTTTGCTTTATTTCTGTTCCCTGATTGTCTTAATTTTTATTAAATTTTTATTATTTTAAAAAACAAACAAACAAACAAACAAGAAAGTGAACCTCGTTTTTCACAGGCAGGAACCAGGGTGACACAATTCTACCTGGGGCCTGCTTGTTTTTAGCCCCATGAAGGTATATCAAGCTCTGAGGGTTAACCAGCAACCTCACAAAAATGGCTTAAGGATAATTAGCGAGATGGCTGATCAAAAGTGTTTTGAAAAAGCAAAAAAGGTTAAAGTAAAGAGAAAGTAACAAACTATACAGAACAAAGAATAAAATGCCATAGGGCAGAAAGGTCCCTTGCACCTGCTAAGACTCCCCCAAAAGGCCCTGAGAATCTCTGTGCTCTCTCTTAAGTGATCAACCATCTAGGAGGGATTTTTTAGCAAGCTGCCCAATAGCAAATATCTACATTCCTTGAGGAATGAAATGCTAGAAACTTAGATTTAAGATTTTAGTATATAGTAGTATGTGTGAGCCAAGATGGAGGAATTTGGGTGTTGTCGGAGTCCTTCTTCACCTTCTTCCTCCTTCTTCCTCATGGGTTTAGATTGTTTTCTGTAATTGGTTGATGGAGTCTGCATTGCAGACTTCAAGTAGTTAATTATTGGGTTTAAAATAAAAATAATTTAGGTGGCATTTCATAATTGGACAGGCTGCCCTTGAAAAGACTTTGTAAAGATAGAGTAGGCTCCATTTTACCTTTGTTTTCTAATTTGTTAGTTAAACTCACGGCTCGTAAGTCAGTAAATACTGTAAATAGAAAAGATGTAATAAACAACCTGGTCTGGACTCGATCCCTCATTTCCCATATTATTCATCCCGATCTTGACAGAGAGAAAAGAAGCAAAAACCATCACAGAGGAAGAGCTAAAGGGACCAACAGGTGCTTTTGTCCCAGCACTGGGGCAATTACAGTGAGAAGAGCATAGAAAATTCTGCTTCATCTTCCTTTTAAGTTCAGGGGTGAAATTGAAACTCTTTTCCTAAGATGGAAGCATCTGCTCGTGTGTGGGGGTGCACTGCAGCACCAGGGGAGCTTTAAAGGTCTCTTCCAACCCAAACCATTCTCTGACCCCTTTACCTCAGCACACCCAGACTCCCTCTACACAACATTCAAAAGCGCCCAACCAACCTCTTCTTCCTCTCCTTTCCTAAAGGAAAACAACCACATTAAAGGACCAAAGAAGGTCAAACAAACTGTCCCTTGGAGTAATATTTATGTTTCCTATACTGGCCTACATGGACAACAAGATTATTCTGGGAGCTTAAGGAGTCTGGTTTTGCAAGGGGAATATTTACTGTTTTACTCAGCTTCTCCCAGAGTCTGAGCCGGCACTCCCAAGAAGGTGAACTTCAGAAGTGTCAAAACAATTTGTTTCAGTGTTTTCAAAATGAAAACAAAGCTTTTTTTAAGTTTAAAAGACAATGGCTTGTGAAAGACATGAAAATAGAAGACATTTCTAAAGAAGAACAATTCCAGGTAATACATCAAAAATATGAAAAATGAATTTTCTAGTTTTCAACTAGAAAAATAAAGGTCGATTTCTGGTAATTGCAGAGAGCACACCACACACAAACATCTGTGCTTCAAGGTGATCACACACATCCGTACACCAGTGCGCTTTTGGAAAATTTGTCACATTGGATCAGAAACGTAATTAATTTGATGTTAAGACATTTGACATTATGAACAAATGTCAACAGAGTTAAAGGTTTGGGGCTCTTCTTGATCTTTTTTGGTTCCTGCCCCTCGTGATGTAAAAAAGCTGAAATTATTGTTGTTTAAATCTGAGGAATTAAAAAAAATATCAGACTGAGTTCTCACAGGAAACACGCTAGGACACTGCAGACACATATTGTCCTAAGATTTAATGCCTTTAAGAGCAAAATAACACATGCTAAAGAGATGAAAAAGCAATAAATAACATAAATAGTATCTGATTTCTGATGAGGACTGATTTTTTGATTCATATATACTCATCTGTGCTCATATAAAGAATGAGTAATTTCAACAAATCCATCAATGACTGTAATTCTTACTATTTTATGCAACAGCAGCAGTTCTGTATCCACTATATATTAAATCTGATTAGGTTTTCATTTATTTCTTTGACTTGTTTTCTGAATATCTTCCCGAAACTGTATTCAAGTGTAGTGCAACATAATGCAAAAAAACCCCAACAAACAAGTTTTCTGAAACTGGGCAAAATAATTTCAAAATCACTGTTGAAGGAGGAAAAAAAATAGCTGCAGAAGGCAGCAGATGTCTCTGTGAACAATACAGAAATAGAAAGTAAACAGTTAAAGGAGAGAAACAGTAAAAAAAGAAATAACTCCCTTTTTTTTATCTTCCCAAAGAGCTCAACTGCTAATTAAATTTTTATGCCAAGGCTCATAAGAGAACAATTCTCTTCTTTTTTGAAGCATCACCAATGGGTGAGTGGAGATGAGATTTCACTAGCTTGAAGGCAATTCCCTTTGTACTCTATTAAACAATCATGAGGACATACTGGTGTCTAAGCTGCCTGACACTTGGTGATTTATGTTCCTTTGTCCCCACCAAAAATACAGTCTATCACTATTCATAAGTCAGCACAAGCTTGTTTAAAGGACTAGATGTTAAGAGAAATGAATGCAGGCCTTGGACAAAGAAAACTGGGTTTGAGCCTTTTGTGTTCTGGCCCAAAGTACAACCTCAGTCATGGAAGTGTCCCCTGGCAGCAAACGGGCAAAAAAGCTTCCTTTGTTTTAGCATAGAAAAATTCAGTCTTAGCTTTTTGGCCTTTTTCTTCACTTTTACATATTCCCCCAACACGCTTTAACAGCTTAGCAAGCAAGATTTCAAACACTCCAGCCTGATGCCACGTCTTTAGGGCATAAAAGGATTCCCATTAACTTGGAGAGCCTTTAACTGCGACTTTCAAAGCAGCCCAAGCGAAAGAGAGGAGGAGCCCAAATTCCATTAAAAACATCAGTGAGCAACAGGTGCCCCAGTCCCTGGGGTTGCTTTGGCCATGCCAACACTGCTGCTGACAGCTCCACACCGAGTAAAAACGCTGTTCTTTCCCGAGGTCTTCATGGTACATTAACTTCATTTCCATTTCACAGCGTGCAGCCCTTCAGGATCATTTCGTGCCAGCACCACATCACAGCCAGAGCCAGGTAACAGCACACTAAAAGCAGTTTTGTGATGATATGAACCAATAACTTGGGGTTATCTCTTTATGAAACCATTCACTGATAGTGAAGGAATCAGACAGAGCACAAATATCCTCACAGAGGTTTTGCCCTCAGCTTCCACAGTGGTTTTTATCTCCCACAAGCAGCAGTAGGATATCATTTGGCACCTCACCTTATTGTTTCCACCACTGCCTGGCCCTCAGCTGCATCTGCTCTTGATTTCTGTCTGGTCCTGAGCATCAGCTAAAGGGTGGGTGGGTGGTTGGTTGGTAGGAGAGGGGGAAATTGAGGGGTTTTTGCCTTTTACTTTTTCTCTCACAGACAAATCTTGTCCCAAATCCCAAGGGACAATAACTGAGAGGACAGAGCAGTGCACATGGGATGGCAAAGCACAAGCAGAGGATGAACAGGAACTTGTGATTGTGACACCAAGATTTTCATCCCAGACACCTAATGAATGAATGACCTTCCTCTTTGCTAAGCTTCATCTGTTGATAAGCAGATTTTATCCTCAAATGGCTCTGTCTGCGTGTCCCCATTGGGGCAAACAACAAAAAGATAGCAGATGTTCACAAACTTCTGTTATAAATCACCTAAAATATAAAACTAATAAAAAAAATTGGCTCTGACCACCCTTCCCTGACTGCAGAACTCTGGATGAGCAAACACTGCTGCCTCTCCCACAAACACAGGTTAACTGTGGCTGGGCTGCTGGAACTCCATTTGCCATGTTTTTACATGGACATTTCCTCTAGTATTCCCCAAACTGGGTCTCAAAGCCAGGAGTAAATGCTTGTCTAGTGTAGCTGCCATGTTAAATTGTCCCATCAGTTGTTCTGCAAGTTTGTGAGCGGTGTCAGTGGTGCTGAAGTTGGTAATAATAATCTAATTAAAGAGTATGTGCACAATTCTTAACTCAGGATTTGCATTAGGATTTGCTTCCCACAAGTGATCCAGGCTAGAAGAGAAAAAGCCCAGAGTTTGCATCAGCTGGGTGCATTGAACACCCTTTGTTCACATCACCTTGGCTCACATTTGAATTCAACACCTCAATTTACACTTTCAGAAACACACTGATAGTGGGAAAAGCATTCATGTCATGTCATTTGATATAGCTAGAGAGAATAACTTATTTTCAAGCCATGAGAAAACCTAGGTCTGTTTACAGCCTACAGATAAAATAATGGAAAAAAAATTCCTAACTTCTCAGAGGTTATTTTACAACTTCCTGCAAAAATAGACAAAATATGAAAAGTTTGAAAGGTTCTGTGGCTGGCATGTAAGATTAACAAAACTGAAGGAGAGGGGATGGTGATGAGGGGAGATAAGAAGCAATGCCTGTGGTTTATCACCATGATTCTGCTCTCCATGGAGCTGGAGCAATTCAGACTCTGAAATGCAGCTGTCTGTGTGTATCAGCATGATGAGATAGCTTTGTGTCAGCTCAGAGGTTAGCACAAGCAAAGAGTTCTGAGCCATTTAATATCTAAAGTAATTTGGGAAATCCACAGCTCCTCAGCCATCAAGAAGGGTTACAATATATGCGGCCAAGACTCAATTATGAATGATGAGCAAGGAAGAAGCTGGCATGAATTAAAAACATACCTTCAATAATATAAACTCTACTTTGACAGAAAAAGAAACGTTCCCTGTAGTTAAGGCACACCACTGGGTATCAAGAGATTTGAAGTTTCCTGACATGGTTTTACAAATCAAGGTAGGGCAAACCATTCCAGTACCAGCACCAAAGTAACATTTAATTCTGCAGTTTGTTTATTAACTGGACTGGTACCTACACATGGCAAGTATGCACTGCTGACAAACACCCAACTTTAACTTCTCCAGAGAAATCAAAAGGAAAGAGTTAATTTTAAATACTAATCCAAATTTATCTTGCAATAGGTACTGAATGCAAAAGAACTGTTCCTATCAGAAATGACCTAATGTTTTACTGGTTCTTCACAGACTTTTATGGAAACTGTAAATACCATTTACAGTTACTGTAAATATCATTTTTTAACTGCACTAAAACCAATTAAGTACTGTACACTCACGTTGACCCAGAAACACCGGTATCAATAAATTATCCCTTTTGAACAGCTAAAAACTTTCTATTTCCCAGTACAGTGCCACACAGTGTATACAGCTACTATTTCTGATTAACAATTTGAAATCCCCATGTAGAGCTTTATTGGGACTGCTAAAGACAAAGGGCATGAGCAATGTTTTGGGGGCTTTTATTTAATGTCACTGGCAAGCAGAGGACTGGTTCTGGAGGGCAGCTTTGGCTTCAGATGAATCACTATGACTTAATGGAAAATATTTCTGAACACTTTAAATTAGCAAGCAATTGCAGTGTGACATTTAATTAGCACATATGCCTCCATCAGCCCCTCAGATATACAAGAAATCATTTTGATTAAGAAAAGATTGAAAATAAATTCTAGTATGGTTTTAAAATACACACATATTACCACAATGTGATTACTGTTATATTTCCCCAAAGTGCTAAAAAAGGAGAGTTTCCAGTATTTTCCGTCAGGTTTCCCAGATTTGCCTAAAATCCACTGATTTTACAGATCTATATCAGGGTATAATATCTTCCAAAGATGAATGACCACCCTCCTTGCAGCCAACACTGCACCCAGCAAGGAGGCAACAGCTGTGGAGCCTGGGCTCACTTAAAAACTCAGATCTCGAACTAAAAACAATGCAGGCACAACAGGAGTCCTGCAGCTTATGAAATCACATAAAAATGAGATATACACTTAGAATACTTAATATGAAAGAGCAAACCAA
Organism: Hippolais icterina; assembly: GCA_013400075.1. NCBI lineage: Eukaryota > Metazoa > Chordata > Aves > Passeriformes > Sylviidae > Hippolais > Hippolais icterina. Next base: position 106,535 of record VWYN01017533.1, on the reverse strand, counting down.
CAATCTCTTCACAATGCCGAAAAAGAAAGAGCAGCCTGGGGTGGAGTTTTGGAACCTAAAGTTAGTTTTGTTTGCACTTAAATTATATTGTCCCTGTTTTCTCTCAGCCCCGGGCATTTGAACTCTCCCTAAGTAAAAAATTTCCTTCCTGTGACACAGAGGAAAGGGAAAGATTATCTGAGCATGCATGAACTGCACAAAAACAAGAGGCTAACATAGCTAGGAAGTTGTTCTTGTGCACCTGAAAGATTCCAAAACCTTCCAGCCCATCATTGTTAGAGGCTGAGCCTTTGCCAGCAAGTAGAGCTAAATATCACTGAGCATCATTATTGCCACTGTGAATCTAGAAATCTCCCATTCCATGGGAATAAAATGGGTTTCCAGGCCTTGAAGTAGTTAATTAGCTTCCACACAGCATTTTCACCATCATATCTTCCTCATAGAAGTGGGATATTTGGAAATATCCCAGCAAAGGAGGAAAGAGGGAACAGTTGGTCATGCTGCATTGCAGCTTTGATCAGAAGAGCTGGAGACAAGAGTGACTATAATGAACCATGAACAAAAAACTGCTGCAAAATGAGTAGAAGTCAAATATTTTGACTTGTTTTTAATTTTCACAACTTTCCTTGACCTAATAATGAAAGTGATCTCTGTGGCTTTGCTTTCTGGTCGGCAGAGTATAAAATAAACCCTTGTGAAACAAAACCAACTTTGTTTTGGCATTTAGCTGCTGCTGGGGTGAAGGAGCCGCTCAGTCCTTGTGATCCCTGCTCACATGGAGCAGTGCTGCCCCTGGAAAACAAGGCAAGGAGGTCAGAGCTGCTGCTGCTCATGTCAAGGTGCAACTCCTCAGACCATCCAGAAATAATCAACAGTGGTAGTTTTACAGAAATAACCAATATCAGCCAAGAGAAAACGATTGGCTCCTGCTTCCATTGCATTATTTCTCATCTTATTTATGGGGGAAAAAAATTATGGTATTAGTTGTTGCCTCTACCCTCTATTTTTATTAAATATACCCTATGATACAAGATATTTCACAAAAGTCATTTTAATGTGTGTTTGGGGAGGAGAAAGTAGAGGGAAACGAAATAATGGGTTCTGCAGCCATTAGAAATGTCAAAGCTGGCAGCTGTACATTATCCTAAAGTGAAAAACAGAATTCATATTACAGGCTTAAATTAACTAAGCACATGTCTGAATAATGAACCCAAACGCACTGCAGACAGTCAAAATTTTCCTCTTGATGTTTTTAATGCTTATTTTGATTACATCTCAAACTGTTTTCAGTCAAATTCTCCTCAGTTCCCTGCACAACTACACAGCAAATTGATGGAGCTGAGTCTGGTAAACTTTCTTTATTTTTACTTTTTTTTTCCATACCTGCATGTCACACACTATTGATTATGTTTGTACCTGAAATAAAAGTCGGGGTAAACTCAACCACCATGCTGAGTTTCTCTCTGTGACAAAATCTCCCTCCTCAGTTATCTCTGTCCCCTCCTCACTCCTCCTAACAATATTCTCAATAAAATCCAACTGTATTAAAATCACTCAGTCCAAAAACACTTGTGTGCGAACTGCATGTTCCAGAGTATTAGTAATGATTAAAAAAATAATAATATTAAGAGGAGAAAATCTAGTAATGGGGAAGAGGAACATCACTTTTTGCACTTTGCAGCGCTCGCTGAGGTCCAGCAGCAACAGCTGCACTCCTGGAAAGCACCTTGGACACCGATGAACAATTATTAACGGCCTCTGGGGGCTGTGAGAGCACGGCCAGGCTGTTAGAGCTGTTTGGATCTGCTCTCCCATCAGTGACAATTGGCAGCTAATGGAAACAGAACGCTTTACATCAGGTGGCACTCCCCTCTGTTCCTCTCCCTTCGCAAGGCTTCACAACCCTTGGCAGGGAGCCACAAACCCTTCAGAGCTGAAATGTTTCTGAGCTAGCATTTGCACCTCCACACACATCCTAAAGGAGCAGTAAAACTTCTCACCCAATAAAGGTTGAAATGTCAGACTGCAGAGTAAAACACTGCGCCTGATCTAGGATTTCATTTTTCCCCCAGTCTGGTTAATGCAGAATATTTAGCACCCAAATTTTGGCAGGGCACTGCCCTGCAGAAGGGACTATCAACTTCTGTTCCGTGTTGGCTGAAATATTCTCCAAGTAATTTCAAATTGGTATCTCTGCTTCCTTTCCCACCCATCAAGACGAGTCAAAAATCTCTTACAAGAAATTTGACTTCAAACTTTTACCCACACACTGAGGCATTCTCAGGCAATAGAAACCTCAGACCACTCAGTGCCAGTTTACAGGACCAGCCAGTCTGCCTCCTCACAGCAAAGAAAAACGTGATGTAAAATATTCCTAAACCACATCACTGTAACTTGCATTGCAAAACTTCCAGAGGTGGAGACTCCACCTATCCTCGGGCAGACTATCACATGCTCCAAGTCTTTAACATTGGAATATATTTCCTCACACTCGACCTAAGTTTCCTTTGCTAGAAATTAAAAAATCTTTCCTTTCTGTCTAATTCCCAGAGGAGGAGAAGAGCAGCTCTATGGAGCTGCTCACCTGTGAAGATCACTGCCATGTCTCCTCAGACCTTCAGATAAAATACTGAATTATTTCTACCTTTTCCAGGGGAAAAATAAAGTTTTCTACACCTCTCTTAGAATCTCACCCCCCCCAGCTCTCTGGAATTCACCTGAATAATTAATCTCAATCAGCTACTTACTATGAAAACACCCTGTTACCTACCCTACAGTAAAACAATTTCCACTTACTGCATTCATATGTAATTTTAATTCAAATTGAGTGGTATTTTAACAAGGAAAATATTTAGGTAGTAAAACTAGAAGTGTTTTGTAATGCAGAGAAACAAATACAATACACAGTGACTGTAGCAATCTGATTTAAAATGAAGAAAAAAATCCCAACCTAGTTTCCTACAGAATCACATCAATCAATCATAGTTTTTGACATATCAATGACTTGTGGTCCAATGATGACAAATTTAACGTTTAGAGGCAAGGGAAAAATGTGAATGGAAGGTACTTTAAAATCCATATAGTCATGAAAAATCTTAGTTCAAGTCCTAGAACTGATGACAACTTTGTCTCTTCCACGCAATTGGATCTACTGTAAACAGAAACAAGAGAAGCTTTCCTAAACCATCCAAGCCTAAGTCCCTGCTGCTCATTAGTGGATCACAACCAATACTTTAATTAGTATTTAATTAGGGACATGAGTGCTGCCTTCAGCTTTCTGTTCTTCTCCACTAATCTTGCCAATACGGATGCAGCACTCAGGCATCCCCTGTTCAGTACCAGCACAGCCCTTACGACACAAAAAAGTTACAAGACACACTAAATATGATCTTTAATTCATTTTTAGAATCAATTATTCTGCCAGCTATTTCCAAGTATTGGCTTTTCAAAGTCACTGACAGATTGGGAGACAATAAAGATCTTGATTTACTGTGCCAGATATGAGTACATTCTCAGCAGTAAGTCTATAATTTTTATTAAATTCTTTCCCATAAGAATCACAGTTATGCCCTACCTTGACTGTGCTTAGATCAAAGTATAAGGATCAAGTTATTAAAGAAAAAATTTCCCCCCAGGAACTCTATCAGTAGCATTCTCACTATAAAACATCCTCAATCGGGCTAGAAGCAAATAAACACAAAGTGCCAAAGCCTGTGAGTAAATGGGATTCAACAAGATTCAACAAGAGACACAAAGTCACCATTTACTCCTCCAAAAATCTGGAGCAGATGCTTTGGCATTTACAATAACATCCTCTTTTAGCATGCATTCAGCTGTGAGTTTAGCCATGGAGATCCACTGTAAATCCTATCCCATTAGTAGGACAATCAGAATTCCTGCCATTAAATCCCCTTCCCTCTTCCCATCCTTTCACTCCCTCTTTCCCCCAGACTCAGGGAAGGCAAATGAAATAACTCAGTTCCACAATCTAGAAGTATTGCTACAACAGTCTGTAAAAACAGCCTGTCTTTTGCACAGACCAGAGTCTGCACACAAAAAAACCCAGGCAGGTACAATTTCTCCTGAATAACTGTTATCAAAGTCAGTAAAACCCTACCCTATTCCAATAAATAAAATAGAAAAACAGTGGAATCAGAAGTCTCAGCTAACTGAAACACCAAGTAGCTGAACAGCAGGATGACACTGAGTGGATGCTGCTCCATCACTCCCCTCCTCAGCTGGATGGGGGAGAGAAAATGCAGTGAAAGGCACCTGGGTCGAGGTGAGAACAGGCAAGGTTCACTCAGCAGTTACTGTCACGGGCAAAACGGACTTTGCTGAGGGAAACTAATCTAATCACAGTAGGAAAATGAGAAAATAAAATCTAAGCCTTTTTAAACAGCTTTCCCACCTTTCTCCCCAGGCTCAACATTGGATTTTTTTCTTCCTCCTCCCCTGCAGTGATAGAGGGGGATGGGGAATGCAGACTGAGCTCAGATCATCACAGCCACCCTGCCACCAAAACCTGGCCATAAAACCCAGGACAGAACCAAGTTTCCCAGTGAGCTCCCTGGCAATTCATACACATCAGGACAGGCACACGGTCATTTTGTTCTGTGCCTCCATATGACACAAGGTATAATTGGAATTTAGGGCCTTTAGTTTTCACAGTAACCTGTCAAGGACACAGTGCAGAATTAAAATTCAGGTTATTTTGTGGTATATCAGGGAGTTACAGGAGTAATGTCCATGTCAATCCAGCTCTCCCATCACTTCAAAGGTGTGACCGACCCTGCTGAGCACTGGAACAAGTCTGTTGCTCAATAAACAACCTCAGATAGGTGTTCTCAGATCCTAAGCACCAGAAAAGTTCTTTTCTACAGCGGGTCTTTCCCTTCACTCTTCATGTACCCTACTCAATGATTTAGACTTCAACCTGCACCACGAAACAAATCTTTCCCTCACTTTCCTACTGTGTAAACCTATTCTAAAGCAGGTTAGCAAACATGTAGATGTTCTCATTTCCTATTATCATCACTATTTGTGAAACTAACGCTGCAAAAGCTCCAAGAATGTTCAATGTGTTCAGCTACCTCATGACAAAGAATTTATCAACTAACTGAAGGATTAGGGTGAGAAAAAGAAGGATTGCCCTTGTTTTCTTGATGAGAAATTAGGGGACACAGAGATGAAGTCCAAGACTTCGAGGATCAGAAGCCAAAAATTAGGTTCCAAACAAAGTCAGAATTACGGGATATTCAAATCAAGAACAGAGAACACAAAACCACAAGAAGTGGCCACATACCTACTTTGAAACATTCAACTAGAGAGCCAAAGCTTAAAAGGTGCTTTGAATTCTTGGTCCAACTGATTCGTGTAAATTTGAGTCAGAATGAGAAGATAAATCTTAATGTCTCAGTCTGGTGATTTCTTCTCAATACCATCTTGCTTTTGCTACCTACAGTATCAATTTTCAGCTCAGTCCATCCTCCACAAACCCCATCCACATGAGAGAGAAGAGGCAAACACAATCTGGGAGAGGAGCAATGCAAAAGTTCAGCATTGTAGGATTTCCTTGGGTAATTGATTTTCTGTCTGTGTTAACAAGACAATACACAGCTTCGTTTATAGAGGCAACATATGCAGGCTATCCAGAAGACAACATCCCCTGACAAAGAAAGCTACTTGAAAGAGCTTTGTGTACCAAATTATTTCATGCATATTCATAACTTGATTAAAATATTAATACTGTAAACTTGTAAGGAACACAACACGCACGGAAACAGCTTTTATTTACTCTACACCAGAAACTGAACATGGCACACACACACAAAGGATGTCAGGATTACTCTGCTGTAAACTCACACGCGTGCAATATATATCTGTATATTAGCCTGCAGATAAACATTTATTCCCAAGGGAGGCTGCTAATGAGACTGTGCTGTGGGGAAGATATCCAATTACTCCAAACGACATTTATATTTTAATCACATCACATGCTCGAGGTTTGATGAAGCAATCCTTGAAAGACTTTGCCTTTTAAATCAATTTAGCTCTCTAAACATCAGTGACGTGCTGTTGACAAGTCCTTGGGTTAAATACACAGCAGCACACACAAATCCTCTCTCCCTGCCAAGAGGCAACAGTGTGGTCTCCTAAAACTTCTGTAACAGGTGCAAAAAGTTTGTCCTCATAGAAGACATCTGAAACAGAACATTAAGAAATAAAGAAACCCCTCAGGCTCATTCTGAGTTACCACTCAGTGAATTCAGTTAAGGACAGATGAAAAACTTTGTTTTAAGGGCAGCACTCCTGTGTAAAACTATCAGACTTGCTCACAAATCCTTTTATAATTGGCTTATCTGAGTAAAACCAAGTCAGTCAAAACAATTTGCTTTCTTCAAACAACCTGTAAGTGACAAATGCTACTGCCACGCATGGAGATGGAAGTCTGGTCATTTTCAACATGTTTTAGCATTAATCAGACATTTTAAGATGCACCAAGTCATAGAAATAAGTAATGAACCTTGAAGAAAATGAAGAAAACCAGAGCTGCAAGACCCTAATTCAATCATTCTTCAAATTAACATTGAATTTTTCCTGTAAACAGAGTACATCCTCATGGCTGTTACAATAAACAATAGACCATTTCTATTTCTGAGAGCTTACATGAAAAACCTCACTTTAAAGATAAAACTCAGTTCTGTACTTGCAAATATTTCTTGGTAAGTAAAAACCTAAACAAAAATATAAAGTGGGAACCAGTCAAAGTCAAGATTTTACTGGAAAATATTTGAAACTTCATAATGTAATAGTCAAATTATAGCGTGAGAATTTTCTTCACCTTGGAACACAACAATTAAATTAATAATTAACATAAATTAATTAACAATTAAACCACTAGTGTTCCATCAGACCGGTTCAGCCCAACCAAATGGTGTAAGGATATATATTTTGAAAGCTAAAAATTAATTTGATAGTTAAGAAACTGTGAGAAACTGTGGAGCAGAACAGAAATATCACTATCCTTGCAGTTTGTAACTTGCAGCTTGAGAGCTGTTCTGCTGAAGGTACTCAATACCTATTTAATGCAGCAAAGTGTGTATTTAATTATAGTTTTTACTGCAACCTCTTGTTTTTGGGTTTTGACTCTTTGTTGTTTGGAGCTTGGGTTTGTTAGCTTTTTTTTTTTTTTTTTAAACTCCTGCTTCTCAATTTCAGGCTGACACAGTCCTTCTAATAAATCTCTTCTAACTAATCCCTCCTTCAATACTACTAAATCCTGAGGGCTAAAATGCCCTTTAGCACAGATCTCTGTAAAGGCAGAGAAGCTTGAGTTGCTAAATTTCAATACCTAATCCTGTCTTTAAGTGCTAAGTGAGCTCTCAGCAATTGCCATGAACACAACACCTAGAACTGAGTCAGTTGTTATCATGATCCTCCCTAAATGGCTGCTGAATTCAACCAAATCAATACTCAACTACCAAAAATGTGCATTGCTTCTAAGGGCGCCCATCTGCAGGATAGAAGAGATCTTATATAACAAGTATAGGTTTCTGCCTTTGATGGAATGACTGACGTTGATAATTATGGCAACTGGAGGGAAAAAAAAAAATTGCCAGTCTTAGACATAGAAAACATGGTTGCTCTTGATCTAAAATACATTCCAATTGGCAATACATTCAATTCCAGCAATCATCAACAGAAGTTTTCACACCTCCATTTTTATGAAATGACATTTATTACCAAGCAAAGCTCAAGCGGGGAATATGCACCTTTTTCTTTTGCATTCTATGGTACAAAATATGCCAGTCTATTGCTGTGAGTGATATGAACTGTTAGGTTGGAGCTCTAAGGCATCTGGGAGGCACAGATGGCTCAGAACTCTCTTTTAGCTGTGGAACCATTACCTCCAAGGTCAGGCTCCTGACACCACAAGGATTGGTAATGACACAAAGCCATCAAGACCTTTTCAGAGAGAGCTCCTTTTCTTCTGCCCAGCTCCTCATTTCCTGGCACTCAGCAGAGAGATGAGCTCAGACCCAGCCACAGCTCATTTCTGTTCAGGGCATTCCTTTCCAAGGGAGGTGGGACCTGTGCAGCCTCTCCATTCCTAGAAATCTCTCCTGCAGCAGAGCTCAAGTTGCTGCCTCCTGGATTCCAGTCCCAGGGGTCCCAAATTCACCAGTGAATGCTCACTCCTGAAAGGATATTCCACTGAGCTCAGTGCTCCATAAAAATCTTTGCACTGCCTCTCTATAAAACCACAGGAAACACAGTGTTTAAACTTCTGCAGCATAAAAGTTTCAAAATGTGAGTAACTGCCACTTTAGGAAATGGAGAGAACTATTGAATGCTATTGCAAGAGCAGAAATATGACTTCTGTGCTGATATTATCTGAATAGAAAAGCTCTTCTTTTGGTCTACCTAGAGATTGTATTCTTGCAACCATTACCAGCAGTTCATGAAACTGAACACTGACCTGAATTTGGAACACTACCCTGCCCAGCACTTTCAGATGTCAGTGAATGCTCTGAATGACCCATTGAAAGAATCAGAATTATTCCCCAGAATCCCACTGAGGCAGGAGCTGAGCTGTGTGAAAATATGAGAAATTCTTCCATATGTATTTGCCATTATGGTGGCTCTACCAAGAGCTTTTGTGTTAGCTATCCCTCCTCAGAGGATTTTGGAACCACAGCATAAAGAGTAGTGAAAATAATGGAATCTTTTAGAGAGGAAATAAAGACAGAAGAGAAGCACAGCCACGAAATTACTAATTATGACAGCTCATGATTTACATATCATAGTAATAAGCTACATGAAGAGATCTCCTGCAGGGGTGGTGTAGGTGATGAATTACACACACAATCACAAAGAAGAGAAAGGTTCTGATGTAGCATCAGCTCCTGAGGTCTCTGCTCACCCTGTAACTTCCACGTATTTCAGAAAGGAGTTCTGTTGACAGGAACAGGTCTGCTTTCAAAGTGAGATGCAACTGAGCTGACAGATATCAAAGGCACCTTACAGGGCTTTGTTGCAAATCAGAAGATTTCCATCAATATTCAAGAGAAATGAGCACCGAGGGAAAAATAAATCAACCACCAGCAAATTGGGAAAGTTATTAATTAACCATGGAAGGACTCGGCAAAGCATTCAGTTTCCTCAGGTCTAAGTCAGTATCACACACAGCTTAACAGATGTCCTATACTGCCTGCACCTGTGACCAACAGCATCCAGCCTCAGGAAAACAAACGAGCCAACAGCAAAATCTGACCCTGGTTCTGGGGTACTCCTGAGAGACCACAATGAGTGAGAACACTGATATTTAAACATTAATGGAAAGGCAAACTTATACAGAGTGGAACTTTACATTGTTCAAATGCACGCAGAACACAAACCGCATAAAAGAAAGGGCTGAAATACACGAAGCACAACAACGCCTAACTGCTTTCTCCTCAGGAAAGGCTGAGAGACAGAACGGTCCTGCAGCGAGAGCTGTGCATCCTTCAGCAACCAGATATTCCGGACTTTCCCCCTGCCCAGCAGGTGCGGGGATTCCAAAGCCGCTCTCCCCGTTCCACTCCCGCCCAGCCCGCGCTCCTCGCTCCGCTCCAGCCCCGGCGCTGCAGCTCCCCGGCCCCGGGGCTCCGGCTCTGCCAGAACCAGCTGTTGAGGCGCATCCACAGCCTCAGCAGGTGAGACTTCACCGCACAAACTACAGCCAGCCCAACGAAACCACCTCTGAGGCTGCGCTGCTTTGGCTGGTCGCTTTTTGCACACTTCTCCCCCAAACAGCAGCTCCTCCAAATAAAATTCCGCTCAGCTCTTCGGCAAAACCCCGGCGCTGGGAGAGTTCCCTCAAACACTCACCTCGGGGGAATATTCCACCCCCGAGCATCCCAGAGAGGGGACCGGCGGCAGCTGCCGCTCGCTCGGGCATCATCCCAAGGGGGGCTGCCCCGGCGGGGTTCCCTGAGCGCCGGAGCCCAGCGAGAGAGTCCCGCAGCTCCATTCCTCATCTCCATCCCGCACCTCCGTCCCGCACTCCCGATCTCGCAGCTCCATCCCGCTCTCCCCATCCCGGTGCCAGCGGCTCTGGGTTATCAGAGCAGCCCCGGGGCGAAGTCTCCGCGGTGCCGCCGCCCGGCGCTACTCACACGAAGACCCCGAAGAGCAGCACCCGTATGCCGATCTCGATCGCCAGCTCCCGCATGGTGCTCCCGGCGCTCCCGCAGCCCCGCCGCGCCGCCTCTCATGCCCGGGGGCAGCGGGGCCG